>CM017913.1:28213869-28304130 GCA_008369825.1 Triplophysa tibetana | reverse complement strand
AAACTCACTGTACAACAATGGAAACAACAATCCCATGTACAGTTATTCATGAAATCACTTCAACACTTGATTGATTGAAACACCACTATGAGATTCAATGCTTTCCTCTCTCTAGATGTGCTGTAGCTTCTGATATTCTAGTTGTCCACACCATCAGTTACTCATGTCATGGGATGGAGGGACGTTTGTGAATGTGGTCATGACTGGACAGACAAAAAGTCTCTCTCTTTGTGAGTGGGGGGTGTTTGGAACAGGTCATTTTTTATATAATTTTTTATAACATTACATAGAACTGAGAAAGTAGAGCATTTTAATAGAACAATCCCATGTAAAGTTATCATGAAATCACATCCAGGGTGATTGATTGAAAGGCCTCTACAACGATTCACTGACTCTCTCTCTCTGTCTCTCTCTCTCTTCTTTCTGTCTCTCTCTCTCTCTAGATGTGCTGTAATTTCTGGAATTCAACTTGGTGTCCCCATCAGTTACTCATGTGGTGCAATGGAGGGACGTTATGTGAATGTGGTCATGACTGGACGGACAACTCATCTCACTATTTGTGAAGTGGAGGTTTATGGAAAACGTAATACATACAAAATTATGCTGTTATATTTGACTTGAATTGAGGTAAACTTCTGCTTTGATTCATTGGCGACCTCTTAAATGTGAGCGATTTTTTTGTATGTGATTGTTGAATTTGTGTTTCAGGTCACAGAAAGAGAACTTTTCTGAGACTCAAAATGTCCTCGAGTGGTGATGTAGCTGCTGAGAGCGACAAAATCCTCCTTCAGGTGACTTGATATTTAAGAGAGAAGTGATATATGAGAGTGTTTGATAGTGAACATGTGTGTGTATGACATGAGTGATGAGAGAATGAGAAATGACAGGATGTTTCATCATATGTGTATTGTAGCTTCAGTCTGCTCTGGGATTAAACAACTCTGATGTTAAACTGTCCTGGACACAACGCCCCGAGAGAGAAGAGGAAGAGAAGGAAAACAGAGGCGAGTACACACACACACAAACATCTAAAAGTCTGGTTTAATTTCTTCATTTCTTCAACAAATATCTTTTGATTCTTTTTTGGGGAGTCAGATTTAATTTACTAACTGGTGCTTTAAAGAAAGAAACATTGAAAACACTACAGTAAAGATTTTCTGTAAATCTGCTTCGATGCTATATGTTGATATATAAGATGCTTTCCTGTAGCTCAGTGGTAAAGCATTGCGTTAATAATGCAAGGTTGTGGGTTCGATCCTAAGAGATTGCATATGCCTGAGTATAAATGTAGGATAAGGATAGTTATAAAAGGATAGGATAGGATAAAAGGTAAGTTGCTTTGGATAAAAGCGTCTGCCAAAAAAATCAAAAAAGATTATGACCCTGTGGCGTACTCAAGTGCATGTGACATCTGGTTTCAGTAGTTAGAGCATCATGTCTGAAGAGCAAAGGGTCGAAGGTTTGAAATGAAATGTATGGCCTGAATAAACTGTTAATTTCTTTGGATGAAAGCGTAAATATAAAACAGTTTGTTTCAGACCTTGGTTCTGTTTGGTCAATAGCTGTGTGTTATTCATGATAAAGCTCAGCCTGTTGTACCTTATCGCTTGTATAATCTGATCGATTTATTCTTGGTATTTTTTTACAGGTTCTTGTGTGAAACATCTTTAATCTGGACACAAACTGAAGGTTTAATGCAAATCCTCATTGATTTCATTCAGTGATTTCTTATTGTTCTTGCTGGTGTCACTGCTGAATGTTAGAACATGAAGCTCATTATAATCATTCTCACTATGTTTGTGGTGTTAGTTGTGTATTGTGGGCTATAACCTGAGGGACAGTGTGTAGCACAACAGTAGTGTGTCATTGGTATATTCTATAGATTCTATACATTTAGATTTATTCTAAACATTTTACATCTTTGCTTTGCTTGTTAATTAATTTGCACTTTTGTAAACGCTAGCAATCATGCTAATGAACATGTGACTTGAATAAATATTTACTGTTCTTATGAACTTATTATTATTCTCGTTTGGTCTTATCTGCTTGTCTGTATGCTTTCATAATAGTCATTTTAAGAAGCAACAAGGCATGCTGAACTTCACCTCAGATTTATATTTGTTATTTTGATGATCATTATAAAGTGAATATCCTAATCTTTCACTACGACAAACCTTGACAATTCAGAATTACTGTAAATAAAACAAATACAAGCGAATGCAAATGTATTCAAATAAACAGGAATATCCTACGGATGCTCCTACTAAAGTAAGAAAGAGATTTTTCTTCGAAGGAACCTTTGGCTGAATGGTTCTCTTTGGAACCAAAAGGGATTATTTTAAAGCATCGCTGTGAAGAACCTTTTAAGCACCTTTATTTTTAAGAGTGTACGTCATGATTGTTGTCAGAGGGTCTGACCATGTGTGTACCTCCGGACTGTATTTGTACTTCATTAACATTCATAAAAACACTATATTCAAATGACTTCATTTGGTATACAAGTCCTTAAATCATCTTGCCCCTCAATATCTCTGTGACGTTATCCTCCCCTATGTCCCATTGTTGGGGATTACGTTCTGAGGGAAAATCTTTGCTCCTGATCCCAAGAACCCGGCTAAAGACTAGAGTCACCAGAGCTTTTGCGTTGGCCGGTCCCACCCTATGGAATGCTCTACCGCCGTACGTAGAGCTGCTCCAACTCTACCGCTATTTAAAACTCTTTTAATAACCCACTTGTTTTACCAGCCTTTTAAAACTTAGAGTTGTGCGTTGTAATATGGTTTATTGCTTTTATGTTAGCTTCTGCATCTATAAGTCTTTTCTCTTTAAGTCTTGGATGTATATGTATATTGCCTATATATTAAAACCGCTATTGTACAGCACTTTGGTTGGGCTCGGCCATGTTTAAATGTGCTTTATAAATAAACCTGACTTGACTTGACTACATGTGTATAATAGTGATGCTCCGATCGATCGGCCACAGATCGGAATCTGTTGATAATCACATTTAATGACTCGATCGCTACTCACTAACTTTGCTGATCTCACAAACCGATCGTAACATGATGACAGACAGAGTGAACAGAGAGACTGTGCACTTTCGCTGTCTCAAATCAGGGTGTGAGTTCATTCTGTGTTGCGTAGGCCGGTTGGAATATGATGTGCGGGCACTGCGGAAGCAGTCATAAGCAGTCATTCTTTCATAACAAAATGAATATCGCCTGCTACAACTGCATATGCAAACAAATGGTAAGTGGCGATCTTATATACTCCAAGTGTTAGTTGATGATTGGTTATTGGTCTATACGTGAGATTGAGTCTTCCCGGCAGAACTTTCGCTGAAGCTTACATTTCTGACTTCTATTTCTTTTCTAATTCTCTACTGCAACTTAGCTCTGTATACTGTGTTAGGTTATATGAGACCAGTTTTCTATTTTTTTAATGCACTTATGCTTTTTGTTGTCCTCATGCTGTCCCAATTGCTTCCATTGCTTATCCCACGTATAAGTCGCTTTGGATAAAAGCGTCTGCTAAATGACTAAATGTAATGTAAATGTAAAGCAACAGACATAATGACAAAAGGTCGGAAGACCAAATCCATGTTGCACATGGCACATTCTGAGAATATTTTTTACCTGAATTGAGTACGAGTTGTGTTTTAAAAAACGGGTTACCATTTCGTCTCGGACGTGCACATGACGCAGATGACATGAACCACACTTTTGATAAACCAAAATCAATCCTATCCAATAATAAAAAGAATAATAATATCCAATAATTTCCATGGTAACTCCTTTCTTTTGCGACGTCTGTCATAAACATACAGACACAACAAGTACTTTACGTCTGCTAATGTTCGATTCATGACATAATGACTCATTTGAATGTATTCGTTAACAAGAACGGATTTGTCATACAATGAACTCAGAAGACTCACTATCCGAATCCATCAAATCTGTCAAAACACCCCAGAAATGTAAGCTTCCGCGCAAGTTCTATCAGGAAGACTCCTCACATCATAATTAATTACTGGTTAGCCTATCATCCCTCAGCACGTTGTATAAAAGGATGGTACTTACCCTCTCTTTTTTTCGCAGAAACTAACGCATGAGTTTGGAATAAATGGACTAATACTTGAATCCCTTGGTTATTCATTAAAGAGGAAATATTATTATATTTTTATATGTCCTTAAAATTACATTACATTTCATGTGATGTGTACTGTAATGTGTGTGAACGTAAGCAGTCTGCCAAGTTGTAAAGCCAAAGTGAATGAATAACAATGATATTAGCTTGGGAAAAAAGTTGACTCTGAATCACGCGAACGAGTCGTCTGTCATTCTTATTTCAGTTCAGGATCAGATTTGCGTCACTCTTTGTAATGCCTGTCCACGTTCCATGTGCGACGCTGACTAAACCATCTGACCAATCAGATCAGAGTAGGCTGACAGAAAGCCGGGGATTAGACAGATGAATGACCGAACGAATCATTTGAGAATCAATAAAGAAGTGAGGTAATAATAACTGCCTATTATTAGAATATGAAAGTCTTTTTACCATAAATGTACGTAAACTTGTTGTTGGACATTACATAAAGCACAGTAGGACCTTAAAAATCACATTCGTATTTACACCATTGTGTAGTTTTTCAGCTACAAAGCGGAAAATTACATTTCTTTTCAGATTCTTTTTCCCCTCCGGTCATGAGAGCAGATCTGTCAGTTCATTACACAGCAAGCGTTCTACATTCTGATGTGTTTTATCATTATGATATAAATGTTAACCTCCACTATTTCCCAGTCTGTACGTCACATTTCCATTCTCTATTAGTCAAAACCATAGTAGACGCATTATGACAAAGCAATGCACTTTTTGGTCTTTCTGCAATTTGATTGTCGGGTTTTGTCCCTGATGATTTTGCATTTTTAACAATTTAATATGTTCCTTTTAGATATGATGGAACTGAACACTGGGGAGAAGACTGTCACGTGTCATCAGTGTGGATAGAGTTTCACGTGTAAAAGATACCTGAAGACACACATGAGAACAAACACCAGAGAAAACCCTCACGCATGCCAACAGTGTGGAAAGAGTTTTACTCAAAAAGGTCACCTTAAGATACACATGAGAATTCACAACGGAGAGAAACTTCACACATGTCAACAGTGGGGTTTCTATGTCTTTATGTCTCTTTATCTATCTGTCTTTATCTCCAGCTTAAACCTGCTTCTTAATTATTTGGTCCATTTAAAAAATATTCATAATTCTAATAACATTATAGTTTTCTAATGAATTAAATTGATTGTAAGGAGCAAGGCGGGACGAGAGCCGTGAAGGAACGACGAGTGATAATGACTGTCAGCTGCACGTTGCAACGATATCCCAACTCTCACGGAGGAGATCGGAAGCATAAAAGGACAAGTGACAGGAGTATACGGACGAGAGAGGACCAGGCCTGGACATGATGCTAAGTTTTATTTATGTTTATGTGGCCGGCAGTCGACTGTGAGGTAGCTGTCGGTCCTTTAATTTCATTTTGTGGTTTGTTTGTTTTCTCAAATATTGGTTTGAATGTTTGCCGGTTCCCGCCTCCTTCCCATTTCTTGAACGTTTTACATTGATATTTTGACAAGATTATACTTTTGCCAACTAAATTACTTTTATACAATTTTATAGGATACACCTTCAAATTAAAAGATTTGTAAAATCATTAGAAAGATTGCAGTCAGGCGTTTCTGAAATTGTGACTGGTAGTGTTTGTCTGTATCTCTGTGTTCATCATCTCTTATATTTCTCCAGGTTTTACAGGGGCAGTGATATTGAAAGCTTGGTTTGTCAGTTCTGACACCATCATATAAAGAGAACCTCTTTGAGAACTCACTTCTTGTACTTTTCGTGCTTTATAATGTAGTGTGTCTCCAGAACAACACTTTAAATGAAGCGGGCGTAGCTTTCACAATAGTTATGTTTATTTCGATATTGTAAATTATATTTAATATGACGCTTTGATTCAGGTAATTAAAATGTAATTGTAGTGGAGTAGGTGGGGGAAGACCATGGTTCAAGGCCGGTGAGTGAGTGTTAATGAGCGTCAGCTGTGCGCGTACCAGTCTCGTATCATGGAGGAGATCGGGAGCAAAAGAGAATGAGCGACCGGACCGTCCAGGAGAGAGGACCAGGCCCGAACATTGAACCTTTCTACAGTCATTATAATTAGCAAATATAGCAAACTCGCATGACCTGAACCCCATTGTCAAGGAAGATAAGACACCAGACCCAACAATGGAGATGACCTGAAGGCTGCTATCAAAGCAACCTGGGCTTCCATTACACTTGAGCAGTGCCACAGACCGATTGACTCCATGCCACGCCGCATTGATGCAGTAACTCATGCAAAAGATGCCCAACAATGTATTGAGTTTATATAAATGAACATACTTTTCAGAAGCCTGACATCTCTCTTTAAAATATATATTTTATTGATCATATGTAATGTTATAATTTTGTTAGACACTGAATTTGGGGTTTTCATTATCTTTAAGGCATAATCATAAAAATTTCAATAAATAAAGGCTTGAAATATTCACACTGTGTAATTTTTCTATATAATATACGGGTTTCGCTTTCTGAAATGAGTGACAAAAAATATTGACCTGATTCTATATTTTTTAGATGTAACTGAATGCAATTGCACCAGTATTTTTAAACCATTAACTACATGGATTAAATATGTCACTGCTTTCGTCACAAAAGGCTCTATAAAGTTTTGGTCACTCACGCATTTAAAGTATTAAGGACAATGTAAACTTGACAGTTCCTTGTTTTACCTTCCTTGTTTTTTCTCCGACATCTTGATGACTCTTCGACGAAGAGGAAGGTGGAAGGTGATATACTGGGGGTTGCATTTATGCCCAATCACATATGCGGAGTCATCTGTCACCTGTCCCGCCATCAAAGTCTCGAAACTCAGCCTGAAGATCGAGCGAGTGATGAGCAGCAGTTGCGAGAGCCAAGAGTGTTCTTTTCCGCTGGCGGATACATAAATGCCATACTTTACACCCACCAAGTGTGTTGAGGATCACTTAAAATTTAATTTAGTACACAGACTACCAAAGCTTCTTTTCATTGTAAAAAACAACCCCTTCCTCAAGTGAAATGTTACTGAATTCACAAAGAGGGATACTGTTACTCTTTCAATATTTTGGGTGGAAAAATGAATATAAGAAAATCTGTTTCACGCACACCTCACTGGTTTTCTGTAGAAGGCCTGAAGAATAATTTAAATGAGAACAGAAGGCTGTACATTTGAGAGACAAACTTTGTGTTCATTTCATCAGCAATTGTTACAGATTCCTGGGGATTTAATTCTGGAATGTTAATTAACTTTATATATGTTTTTTGTGTGGTGTCCAACTCTATTTCACTGTAAAAAATCTGTTAAAAGAAAAAACAAGCAGCTGGGTTACAAAAAATAAACTGTAAAATGACATTTCCCCCAATAGAATTACAGGTTTTAGACGTTTCTTCAGTATTTTTACAGTGTAGTGTTTGCTTACAAATGTTCCTGCCCAGTAATTGCTTGTTTGGACAAACATCAATATGGTCACTCAAAAGCCTCCTGGATTCAGTAATTTGGGTAAGATTTGTTTACACAGATCTGGCAACCCTGTGACAAGTGTCCATTACTTCCAGTCAAGTCTTTACAGAGATGCATATGTTCAGAACATCTAATGCTTTTGGCCTGTTGCATAAAAACACAAAATTAAACCGAGATTATGGAAACTCTTATTATATAGTTGTAACAATGTTAGTTATGAAGGAAGAAAGAAGGGGTCGGCGTGGCTGGGAAAACGGAGATTCCTCTTTTATTGAAAATACTTCCGGGTTTTCAACTTCCCGTACATAAACAAAACTTTACACGATTCTCTGTCGACGATTCTTTCGGGGGAATTCCTGGACACAACGTCTCAATGGCTCCCGACACACTCGATTTCCCAGCCTGCCTCTCTCTCCACTTCCGCTTCCTCCGTTGAGCTTTAAAGTGCTTCCTCCGTGCTTAACCACGCCCCCCTTGACACAATAGTATATAGTTTTAATCAAATAATTGAATCTTTACTGAAGAGAGATCATCAAACAAACATTATTGAGTAAGTATTGAGGAGGCCGCTGACTCACAGACGGGTCAGTCTGACGTAGTTTCAAGGGACTCATGTTCATTTAAATTACTGTATAATTATAAAATTGTATTTTCATCATATGTAATCAGTATACAGCTTTACAATATTTATTTTCACCTAAACTGTGAAACAGACAAACTGCATATTTGTTTGTATGTCCTGCGATTTTAAAGCTAGAATTAAACAAAACCAAACAGACACCTGATGACCCATTTTCATGACACGTAAGGTGATTTAAGGTCTTAAGGTTCAGTCTCAGTTTTGCATTTGTACCTGATTTGATTTGTTAATTTGACCTAAAATGACAGCCGGTGGTGAGGAAGGAAGTGCTTTTCTAAAGATTCAGTGACATGCAAATCAAATTCATGCAATTGACAGTGATGATGTCATGAAGGTGGAGAGCGAAAGTCAAATGTCCAGAGGGATGTATCGTTGTATTGATAGAAGAGAGGTTAAGACACCACAAATCATCTTATTTAAGTTCTGCTCATAACCCATACAAAACTCAATTCTCTTCTGTTCTCTCTCATCAATCATCTCTGGATCTGCTTCATCATCTTTAAACAATTTACAGACATGGACAAACTCATTCAGTTAATTTTACTTTCTGGTGAGTACAGCCCATATCATTTCATATATAAGACACACATAATGTTAACAAAGATTGAAACCCAGGGCTGGTCCAGCCTCTGCTGTTGCCCTGAGCAAGATTGATATAAGTTATTGATATCAAGAATCAACATTGTCACTTGTGAAAATTGAATCATTGATATCAGAAATTGGCATGTTTGCAATTGTTGATATCAAGAATAAATGATCACTAGTAACCACACAATAATTGAAATAAAAAATATGTTTTTTACTAGTAGAGATTGCATTTCTGATATCTGACATAAGATTTTAAACATGTAAGAAAATAATTATTGATATCTGAAATTGAAGTTGAATGGCAGCCTATTGTGTTATTTCACTAGTAAAAATACAATTACAGATATCAAGAATTATCTTTTTTACTAGTTGAAATTATATTTCTGGTTAGAATATATATTTCTGCGAGTGATTGCAGGATTGTTGATATCAAGAATTCAGATTTTTATGGTAAAAACTGATGTCAAAAATAGCAATTGTAACTTTTAGAAAAATTCTAAAATTAATATCCTGAGATAGATTAAAAGATAATTTGGCTTGCCATACGATCTTGCGTCTCACTTAGCGACTGTAGTGTCCCTGGTTTTCCAAACATCATATGTTTTCTCTATATAAAACAACTTTGTAAATAGGATTTTTGAGTTTGAGACTTTTTTCCATAAGTCATGAAATTACTTGAGACTTGACTCGGACTCTAGCTGAAAGACTTGTGAACATCTCTGGCTCACACTAGCTGGTCTCCATTACCCATAAGAGATTAACTTGTTACGATGATGAATTATAATCGCCACATGATGATGCAAGAAGCTGTTCACATGTTGCGTCTTTTTGCGCATTCGTCTGCTGCCCCGCAGGTTATTTTGCGCCCTAATCACCTATGTAGCCCATGCCACAGGCAGGCCCTGTTTAGATCTAAAACACTACTTTGTAACAATTCATTGACTGACTATCACTGTGAAATGCTGTTGAAATATTTCTCAGCAGGACTTGTTTCCACTGCGGGTGGTTTGGAAGGTAACACATTATTTTTATTCTTCATATGCAAATGTGATAACAAGTTGTGATTAACGATTTTGAAATAAAATTTTAAGTCCCTATAGTTGAGGTTTTGATTGTTCTTTTTATGGTTAATTATGGCATATTTGTTAGTGGTGTTCAGTCTATTATTCGTTTAATTATTTATCTATTTATGATTATATTCTGTTTTTTGTTTTGTCAATGTTTTTTCTAGAGAATTGATCATTGAAAGGAATAGCTACACAGTCATCCACACTTCCCCCCTGGGTAGCTCAAAAAGCGGTAGATGGTGTAAGACAGGGTTCCTCAAATCTTACCCTGGAGGGCCGGAGCACTGCAGAGTTTAGCTCCAGCCCTGATCAAACACACCTGAGCGAGCTAATCAAGCTGTTCAGTATCGCTAGAGAATCACAGGTGTGCAAGTTTGATCAGGGTTGGAGCTAAACTCTGCAGTGCTCCGGCCCTCCAGGGTAAGATTTGAGGAACCCTGGTGTAAGATATGGCTCAGTTGAAGCAGATCACTGCTCTTCTACACCAATTGAGAGTAACCCATGGTGGCGGCTAGATCTTCAGGATATTTATGAGATTGATACAGTGATCATCGCTCCTAAACCAGCCTGCTGTCCTGAATTTACCAATGGAGCAGAGATTCGTATCGGAAACTCACTGGTCAACAATGGAAACAACAATCTCATGTAAAGTTATTCAGTTAAACACCTTAATAGAGATGGTGTTTCTCTCTCTTTTTCTAGATGTGCTGTAACTTTTGGAATTCAACTTCGTGTCCCCATCAGTTACTCATGTGGTGCAATGGAGGGACGTTATGTGAATGTGGCCATGCCTGGGCGCACAGCTCATCTCACTATTTGTGAACTGGAGGTCTATGGAAAATGTAATTCCTAAAAAATCACACTGTTTTGTAGAGCTGGTAAATGTAACATTTGACTCGGAAACATTTAATATAATGATTGACAAAAACAAGCTTTGTGTGAAGAAATTTTATTTTCCACAAACTTTTAATAACATAACATTACACAGCACTCTGGAGTACTTGAATCTAATTGAATAGTTGCGAAGTCTGTTATTCCATAATAAGAAACACTAGGTACTACGAGTCATTTTGACCAGTGCAGTTAGTACCGTTTAAAGAGCAGCTCTAGTGGCAGCAGGTGAAACCTATACCAACATCACGGTTGGGCAAAGATGCATCAAAATGTGGGCCCTTTATTAAAATAAAACAACCAAATACCTTCATTTTAAGTGTATAAAAATAAACTACATACCTTCCATCAACTGGCCTATTTGATCTATCTCATTTAAAGTGACTCAACGTATGACAGCGACGGTTGTTCTCTGTCCGAGTTACTCAATAAATCTGACATATGCAACCAGTTAACAGATCAAAAATTCACATATCCTTGTGACATCCCAGATGAAGGTTAGTTTGTGAATGACACATGTGGTGTCATGTGCAGCTCTGGTTTCAAACGCGGTTTTCAACACCATTATTAAAAACACTAAACTATTTCGCCTAGGCACACGAACACCTAAACTTAACATGAACTGTTAAAAATTATGGAAATTTATGCAAAAATGAAAAATGATGGAAAGCTGGCAGCCTGCACGTCTCTTCACTCGACTACCATCTTCATATGGATGAATTTCTGTTCTGATCTCAACAAGCCTGGACAAACTACAGAGTAGGCATCAATCAGTGTCGGGAAGTTACTCTTTTTAAAATGTAATTAGTACTGTAACTATGTAATAGTAAATGATTACTTTTTCATTACTATTACACACAAATATGTGAGAACTGTTTTTATCTTTCAAATATTTAAAATAAGCGGCATTAACCTTACAAGTAGACTTTTGACTAAAGTATTTCCATACCAAATATGAAGCCATTTTCATCAATTTGGAATACTGCCTGACCATCATCATGATTATATACATATGTCTATGTATAATTTTGACACTACATGCTACATTTCTTTCTGAATTGTTTCATTGGTGCCCTCTTGATGTTTCCCTTAAATGTGAGTGTTTTTATTTTATTTATATGTGATTGTCGAATTTGTGCTTTCAGTTTTGGGTCACAGAAAAAGAACCTTTCTGAGGCTGAAATTTTCCTCCAGTGGTGATGTACATTTACATTTACATTTAGTCATTTAGCAGACGCTTTTATCCAAAGCGACTTACAAGTGGGGTAGGTAATGGAAGCAATTAGGACAGCATAAGTACAACAAGAGCATAAGTGCAATCAAAAAGAAGAGGTTTCATATAGCCAAACACAGTATACAGAAACATTCATTCATACATTTTTTTTTTTTTTTTTTTTTTTTTTTTTTTTAGAGTAGAGAAGAGTAGAGAAGAAAAGAGTAGAGAAGAAAAGAGTAGAGAAGAAAAGAGTAGAGAAGAAAAGAGTAGAGAAGAAACTTGAGTCAGAACAGAACTGTCAGGTCTCTGGTCTAGCGTTTGTGAGATTGTTACACTTATGTCTTGTTGGGGTTGTCAAGCACGTGGGGTTTGTTTTTCCTAGTGTGTCAGTTTGTTTAGTGTCTGCATTTCATCCACTTCCCTCGTTACCTCGTTTACTCCCTCATTATTAGTTAAGACTCTGCACCTGGATTTCCTGATTTTTCCCAGCTGTTCCTTGTTTTCTTCCAATCCTATTGTCCTTATATTTCCCCTTTTCTCATCTTGTCCTTTGTCAGTTCGTTTTGATCTTTACCGAAGGTTGTCTTGTCTTGTCCTGTTTTGCTCTGGCTGATATTCTGGTAAATCACTGTTTGTCTTGTCTAGGCTCCTGTGCTGAGTTACCGATCCATGTACCTACCTCTGTCTTGCTCTTTGACTACACTTCTAAAGTCCAGGATCTCAACTCTGGCTGCAAGGAATCCTACTGCTACTTCCAAAAGGAATCGATCTGTGCTTCCGGGACTTCGGCGGAGCCACTGAGGGTGACTTTCTCTCATCTCTAAGAACACCATTACTGCGGGAGGATTCTGTCCGTGTCGGCGGACTTTCGTTGGATTTTTGGCCTGTCTACAGCGGGTGGATTTTTCCTTTGACTCTCGTGGACGGGATATTGTTCCTTTACCTGCCATCAGCAGGAGGATTTTCGTTGGCCCTCGTTGGGCGGATTTATCTTTTCGGTTTTGCCTTGACTGAGCTCCCTCGCTGTACCCTCACCTCAAGGAGAGATTCCCTATTTTGTTTTTTGGCCGAGCGCTCGTGCCTTATGTGACTTTGCCTAGTTCCTATTGTTATCTTTTCCTTGTCAGACCTACTGTTTTTTGTTCCCTGCCGGAGATATTAAATATTTTCAGTTACCTGCACTTGACTCGTGAATCGTTCCTAACAAGAACAGTAAGATGTTGGCGGAAGAGATGGGTTTTCAGGCGTTTCTTAAAGATGGCTACAGAATCTGCAGATCTTACATTTACATTTAGTCATTTGGCAGACGCTTTTATCCAAAGCAACTTACACTGCACTTATTACAGGGACAATCCCCCTGGAGCAACATGGAGTAAAGTGTCTTGCTCAAGGACACACTGGTGGTGGCTGCTGGGATCGAACCAGCAACCTTCTGATTACCAGTACAGTGGTTTAACCCACTAGACAACCATCTCCAGATCTTGTAGCAGCAGGCAGATCATTCCACATAGGTGGAACAGATCCGGGGAAGGTGCGCGAGAGAGATTTTCTACCTTTATGGGATGGCACCACAAGACGCAGTTCGTTTGCAGAGCGTAGGGATCTGGCGGGTACATATGTCTGCAGTAGTGAGTGAAGATAAGGTGGTGCCAAACCAGTGATGGTCTTGTAGGCCAGGAGCAGAGTCTTGAATTTGATGCGAGCGACTATAGGGAGCCAATGTAGCTTAATGAGTAGAGGAGTAACGTGTGCTCTCTTGGGTTCATTAAAGATGACTCTTGCCGCAGCATTCTGGATCATCTGTAGAGGTTTGGTTGTGCAAGCTGGAAGTCCTCCCAGTAGTGCATTGCAGTAGTCCAGTTTGGACAGGACTAGAGCCTGTACTAGGACTTGCGTAGCATGCTCTGATAGGAAAGGTCTAATTTTCCTGATATTGTAGAGGATGAATCTACAGGACCGGGTGGTGCTGGCAACTTGATCTGTGAAGTTGAGCTGATCATCGATCACCACTCCCAGGTTTCTTGCCTTTCTGTCAGGTGTTATGGTTGATGAGCCCAGTTGAATGGAAAGGTTGTTATAAGTTTTTATATCAGCCGGGATGACAAGCAGTTCGGTTTTTGAAAGGTTCAACTGCAGGTGATGGCCGTTCATCTAGAGTGAGATGTCGGCTAGGCAAGCTGAGATGCGTGCTGAGACAGTCGGATCGTCAGGGCGAAAAGACAGCTGCTGAGAGCGACAAAATCCTCCATCAGGTGACTTAAAGCCCCACATCAATGTATTATTTAAAATAGAAGTGATATACAAGAGTGTTTGATGTGTGTAAAACATGTGGAAATATACGGCATGAGTGGTGATGAGAAATATGTTTGTTGAAATATTTGATGAATTTTAGCTTCATTTTGCTCTGGGATTAAACAACTCTGATGTTAAACTGTCCTGGACACAACGGCCTGAGAAAGAAGAGGAAGAGAAGGAAACCAGAGGCGAGTACACACACACACAAACAAACACACACATCCAAAATCATCGTTTATTTCAGTCCTTGATTCATGCTAAAGCTCAGTCTGTCGTACCTTATTATTTATATAATCTGATAGATTTATTCTTGTTTTTACAGTTTCTTGTGTTAAACATCTTTAATCTGGTTTCAAACTGAAGTTTTAATGCAAATGCTCATTGATTTCATTCAGTGATTTCTCTTATTGTTCTTGCTGGTGTCACTGCTGAATGTTAGAACATGAAGCTCATTATAATCATTCTCACTATGTTTGTGGTGTTAGTTGTGTATTGTGGGCTATAACCTGAGGGACAGTGTGTAGTACAACAGTTGTCTGTTTTTAGTATATTTGATATCTATATTATTATATATATTTACACTTGTTTTATGCGTTTTACATATTTTCTTTGCCTATTAATTAATTTGCAATTTTGTAAACGCTAACAAACATGATAATAAGCATGTGACTTGAATAAATGTTCACTGTTCTTAAGAAATGTAAGCTTCCGCGCAAGTTCTATCAGGAAGACTCCTCACATCATAATCAATTACCGGTTAGCTTATCATCCCTCAGCACGTAGTATAAAAGGATGGTACTCACCCTCTCTTTTGTTCGCAGAAACTAACGCATGAGTGAAACCTCCATCCTCCCCACCACCACCACCAGGTCAGGGTCCCGTCCTCATTCCGGGGGTAGGCTCCGCCCCTGCCTTATCTTCAGGCAGGAACATCGGAATCATTTTGCCATGATTCATTTATTGGACGGGGCCTATGCCCAAAGATCTTTAACATTGTTTAATAAATATTATTTATCGTTCTATGTTTCCTGAGTCTTTCTGGTAGAACTTATTATTATTCTCGTTTGGTCTTGTCTGTATGGTTTCATTACAGGCATTTTAAGAAACATGATATATGTGAAGAAATAACTGGGCGTGCTGTACTTAACCTCAGATTTATATTTGGAAAAATGTGTGGGGCGGTTTGCTTTTGTCAGACATTGTGTGCACAAGATAGACAGCAGTATGTTATTTTGATGATCATTATAAAGTGAAGATCGTAATTTTTTTACGACAAACCTTGACAATCAAGAATTAAATAAAACAAATACAAGCGGAACCAAACGAATTCAAATAAACAGGAAATGTAGCTTACTCTCTTAAAAAAGTTTCAGCTTCTTCAAAAGGTTCTTTGCTGCCATAAAGACCCTTTAACATCTGAAGAACCTTATTGTTTCACAAAAGGTTCTTTGTGGCAAAAAGGTCCTTCAGATGATACTAAAGTAAGAAAGAGATTTTTCTCTAAAGGAACCTTTGACTGAATGGTTTCTTTGTGGTATCAAAAATGGTTCTTCTATGACGTCTCTGTGGAGAACCTTTAAAGCACCTTTATTTTTAAGAGTGTACGTCATTATTGTTGCCAGAGAGTCTGACCATGTGTGTACACCCCAACTGTAGTTTTACTTTAAGATTTTTAAAAAAACACTACATGTGTAAATAAATACAATGCCATTTGGAAACTGGATTTAATAATAATAATAATACATTTTATAATGCGCCTTTCTTTCACTCAAGGCGCTACAAAATGTTAAAACCATAACGATAAAAAGAATAATAACAATCATTAGAAACAATTAAACAACAATTACAGTATTTACTGCTAAAAATACCTCCTTAAAAAGATAAGTGTTAAGAAGTTTCTTAAAACAATCAAGAGAGCACCCCAAATAAAAAAATAAAAAACCCTATAATCAGCTCCTTGGATGGCCCAAGAGCTAGCTATGTCATCCTTAAGGGGTCACTAGTAAAAAAGGAAAAGTATTACATATGCTGATCAGTACATAACCACAGATAAAAAGTGTGTTACATGGCTATCATGTCATAAATCCAGAACTCAAACTAAATAGTGAGCATGGCAAACATTTTGAACACATTTAACCCCAACTGCAAAAGAAAATAATAAACTCAAAACAAAACGGTACAATCTAACGATAAAGCAATTGTTAAGCTCTTTAAAAAAAAGGTTTGTTAAGCTGCTAAATTACTTAACGTTAATCAAACACAGAATAAAAAACTAACTCCGCACAGCGACAGATCAAATACTGCATTAAACAGTGAAATCAGTGTGCTCTTACCACAATTTATTAAAAATAGAGGAAAATAATCATATTATCATATTAACTTACATTATAAAATCTGCTTGCGCAATGTGCGTGACCGTCTGACAATGAGACGAGTGAAGAATCCAGAAACTTCGATGAAGAGGAAAAATGAATAAACCGATTGGGTCAAAATAACCCAACCCAGCTGTTCAGTGGTGAAAGATTCCCTACAGTCCATTTGACCCAGCAGGAGCGAACCAACTGTGTGTTTATAGTACCTCAAACAAGCCAAAATTATGACCCAGCACAATTAACCCAAAAATGTGTTCACAGACATAACCCAGCAATTTTTTGAGTAACAATACCGAAAAGAATAAAGATAAACAAGGACCATTAAGGCTTAAGACCAACCGAATAGCGTTTTTAAGCTAAAAATTCCCAATGCTGGGTTATTTCAACCCAACTTGTTTCCACTCAGAGACATCCCAGCTATTATTTTTAACCCAATTGCTTGGTCGTTTTTGAGTGGAAACGAGTTGGGTTGGAAGTTGAGCAGTGTGTTCACACAACAGAGTTCAGAGTCGTCTTAAGAAAGGGGCACAGCATTTTAAGAAAAATTAATTTGGAAAGAAGGAAAACCAAGGGTTAAACAAGGTCTTGCAAAACAGTAAATGAATAAAGGTCTATTCACTGTTGAAATATTATAAAGACAATTTTGATCTGGATGCAAGTGGATAATACAGTACATCCAAGTAAAAATGTATGCAAATTAAACCACATCATGCTAAATACTTATTCATATTATGTAAACTCTTAAAGATGGGATGTTTAGTCACACATTAAAATAACAGGAGGTACTTCTAAAAGTTCTAAAAACCAAGCAATCTCTATTATTGCAAGAATATGTCTGAAAGATTAATAAAGATATTCAGAACTACCATAAATACCCTTTTAAAAAATAGTACTCATTTTAGGCTGCTGAAGAAGCTGTACTTGACCACCCCTTTGATTAAAATGGCATGTTTAATATGGTTGATACTGTATATCCATGTGTGTGTTTTATACTGCCTCTGTGTTTTACATAACAAACATGTAACAACCACATCATACAGTTGAGCGAGTATAGACGCCTATACTGTTGGTACACATTGTGACACTTTTTGTGGACGGAGATTAGGTGGAGGCAGAAAGATCATCATAGCCGCATCATTAATGCTAGGTAGCATGTTTTGTTTGTTCGCTTTTTGATAATGACAAGAAAAAATCGGATAACATCTTAACATGTAAGGTCACTCACTGTCTAGGAACACGATAGTTTTAGAAAAAGTTAACTTTAACGTCAGGAACCTGGCCGACATGCACGCTCACTCAATAGATCCAGATTACTATTACCTCCAGTTAAGTGACCTGACATCTACACCTACCAGAAAGAGAAACCAAGAGTTTATAGTAAAGATAAACTGAGAGCGTATATATATAGATGCTGCGTGTCCTAACCGTGGCAAACATTAGCAAATACATTTAATTGAACACAGACCTGACATATAACATGAGCTTCTCACTGTTCCCTCTCCCTTTATACTAATGCACTTGTGACGACTTAAGAAAAAGAGAAAAACAGTTTCCTTTATGTTTAGTTTCTGGCCGATAGTTCACTGATAGTTGTATAACGTAACTAACTATCTGTTTTGTATAAAAACTAACGTGTTTTTTGTTTGACAATGGCAGGGAAATGTGTTAAAATATTAAACTATTGACTGTATTCTGTCGATTTTAGCACTAAACAACACAACAAGATGATATTTTAAACTCCTTATGTAGCCAGTTCTGTGCTGGTTGGTATTGGCCGCCTCCAGTTTTCCCTTTGTTTTGCCTCCAGCTAATGCCGTAAGAGTGATGCAAAAGGGGTCTATATCAGGAGATCAGATCTGGTTTGGTTGAGATAAGGCGGAGACTCATTTGCATATTATTTTGTCCACATATACTAAAGAAGAAAAAAAAGCCTAGTTACACTTAAGCTTGTCTTTCTTTAAGGCAAACTCTCAAATGTGACCTAACATCTCACAAATAATTAGATTTGCATGCAAAGAAACTGTATACACATGATCTGTTCTCTAATATTGTCCAGGTGAGACCCTGTTGCCCGTTTATCCAAATCTGTTTGAATCCCAAAAACCTTAAATTAATAATAACAAATATATATATAACAATAACAAATATTTTCTCAGTTATAATCTGTGGTTATAAGAGCTTGCAAAGTGATTTTTCTTGGAGATGTAAAAGTCTCTAATTGTGTACTTATTGATAATTGTTTCTGCTAACGTGTTTTTGTTTTGTGTTAATGTTGGATGTTGTTAAAAGGAAAATGTAAGTGGCTTACTGCTTCATTAGATTAGTATGTTGAAACATGTTGAGAAGATTCATGTGAACTCCTGCAGCAGAAGATCATGTCACCATCAGTGTTCTTTTGAAAAATTCGTTGCACTTACTAAGAGAGTGATTTCATGATGTGTCTTCTGACCATCAGTCTTTTTCTTTAGGTCTCGCTGCTGAAGAATCCCGTTTAACTTTCTCTTCAATTGTCTGAAACACATCTGTGATTGTGAGGTTTTCCACTGAATCAGTATCTCAGCATCTGTGACTTTTACAAAGAATTCTGACATTGATTCTTTCGCATCTTCACTTTTCTCTTTTAGTTTTCTTTAACAATCTCTTTCCTCTCATATTTTGTTCATTTTCTTTTGGTTTTGCAGTTTGTTTTCAGTATCCATCATCGCACTCCAAAGAGTCCAGGAACACTAGTTGTATTCTTTCTCAAGTCTCATGTACACTGAAATCTTCAAATAATTTGAAGCTGAACTCAAAGATTGTGAGGATTTACTGAATAAGCAATTTAAGATCCCACATCATTTTATCTAATTTTTTAGCTTGGTTGAGAAATAATTTCAAATCATTCCAATGAGGCCAATGAGGCCAATGAGGCATTTATATTACATTTTATGTCCTGTGAATAAATGGCTTCTTGATCTGCTCTATTAATTTATTTTCATTTAAAGTATTTATCCAAACTCTCAATAGCATCCTGTTTTGTGTATATTCTCCATTCATCTGTTGTTTTACTATCACATCTGAATGTTCTCTTGTGGTATTTTTCCAGATCATCCTGGAATCTGCACACAAACCACTTCCAGTAGGGCAGCTCTGAGAGATCAGGAGTGATGCTCCACTTAGCATAAACTCCTCCTGCTTTCCTGTATTCTTTGTGAAAGAAGAACTGATCTGAGGTCAATGTTTTGAAACTGTCATATTTACCTGTCACCAGAGTTGTACAAAAGTCAGCAGAAAGATGTTTTGATTTATTGTAAAACCACCCATTGATTCCATCAACCCTGTGGAAAGGTACACTGTGATCTCCATCATGGTCCTCTATTGTGTTGGTGCAGATGGCATTACAGAACGGACACTGAACCCAACAGCACTGACACAAGTGATGAATCAGAATCTCATCTGCTCTGTTGTTCACATCCAGTTTCTTATTAAATGAATCTGTGCTGAACTCCCTCCTGATGTCAGATGTTATTGAAGGAAGTTCTGTTCTTATCACGTCTTGTAGAAGTTTGAAATCATCAACATCATCATGTTTGACTCCACTGAAGTCCTTTACAGAGAATATCAGAACATCTGAGAGCTTCAGTGTGAAAAACTTCAACCACAAATCAACATTTCCTCTGTTCTCTTGAACATGTTGAGTAGATTCTTGTGCTGCTGTCATGATCTTCTTCTGCAGGAGTTCAATGTTCTGATTCATCTTGAGCTGAACACTGACACTGAACTGATCTCTGATGTACTGACTCACTTCATCTCTGATGAAACTCTTGAAGTGATCTCTGGGATTTTTAATGTAGTTGATGTATTTGTCAAAGTTCTCCTCTTCTGCCAGTCTCTTCAGGATGTGTTTCTCCAGATTTGATCTGTTTCCTCTCAGTGATGGACAGTTTGATCTCATCTCATCTGCTAAATCTCTGGCGGTCTGTCTGTAGACACTCTGTTCAGTGGGTTCTTTCAGTTTCTGACAGATGATCTCACCAAAAATAGCAGCTGATGTTGCTCCTTGACAGTATTTCTGGAAAACACTATAGTATTCTTCTCTCTTCTTCTCCAGATAGAGATCAGGATCATTGGCTTCTCTGAACATTCTGTGTTGATCAGTGATTGTCTTGTTTACTCTCTTAAATATAGAAAATACCAAATCAATAAAGAATTCATTCTTGAACACATATTTCACTGCTCCTCCCTCATATTCTGTTATTCTTGCTTTGATGTCATCTGTGAGTTGTTGAATGCAGTTGTTGTTGTAGCCCATCTTTGAAATGTTGAAAGTTTGAATCAAACCCTCTGTATGATAATAAACATAATTGATAAAGTTTCTTATTTGGATTTCATCTTCTGGACACCAACTGTAACCAAACTTCTTACAAACAGATTTGATGACAGTTGCAACACGTCCTACACTGGAGGTCTTGAGCTTTACATAATCTGAATAATTCGGCACCTTAAAAATGTTCCTGATGTCCTTCCAGGTGTCTACATGGACACTGTCATAGATGTCATTGAGGAGTTCTCTCACATCTCTCAGTATGTCAATGTCTTTGATTGGAGGAGAATCTCTGGTGATCTTCTTCACACACTCTTCCCAGAACACATCAAACTCTCTCTTCAGAGTTTTTTCATCATTTGTTTTGTGTTTGTGTTTTATTGAAAGTTCTTTGCTCTTTTCTAATAGAGTGTTTTCATGATGTGTCCTTTGAGCATCAACCTTTCTCTTCAGGTCTTGCTGCTGAAGAATCTCATTTAATTTCCTTCGTGTTTCTCTAATGATGCTTTCATGGATGTCCTGGATTTTTACTTTAAATGACACTTTCCACTGAATCAGGATATCTTTATCTGTGTCATTCTTAAAGAATTCTGACATTGATTTATTCACTTCATCACTTTTCTGCTTTAGTTCTCTTTGAAGATCTCTTTCCTTAACCTCATATATTGCTTCATTTTCTATTTGGTTGTGTAGTTTATTCTCAGTTTCCAGCATAGCACTGCGAAGAGTCCAGGACCACTTGCTGTATTCTGTCTCCAGTCTCCTGTATGCTGAAATCTCCAGAGAATTTCTGAAGCTGAACACAAATTGTTCATTCAGTAAAGCCTCCCAGAGATCTTCAACGCGATCTTTAAGATGACTCAACATCATTCTACCTGATTTTGAGGCTTGAGTTAGTATAGCCTCTTTAAGTTCTTGAATGTTGTCACAATAATTTGGGTTTGGTGGTGCCATAGGTGGGTTTCCTTCCCACAGGTGTGCAAAATACTTCACATCATGACGAACATCAAATTTAATGACATCACTGAAACATTCTGCATCACAACCTTCATCTTTAGCTGCAAGTTTTGTCATCTCATCCAGTGTCTTCTGCAGTCGTCTCCTTCCCTCCATGTTTTTCTCTCCAGCTGTGATGTCTGAAACATTCTGATGAACAAACATGCAGCTGGGGTTCAGTCTGACCTTCTTCATCCTCAGAAAGGCCTGAACAACAATCTGAAGAATATCCTGCATCTCAGACGGGTTTTCCCCAAAGATGTTGATCAATGTCAGATGTCCAAGACCAACAACAAATGTGGCCAGTTCATTATCATGATGTCTTGTGGATTTTTCAGCCAGTTCCAGAGCCCGAAGACCTTCAGTATCAAGAACCAGCATATAATCAAACTTCATCTGTTGTTTCATCTCCTCTGAGACTTTGATCAGCTGCATGAAAGCTCCTCTGGTGCAGCGGCCGGCACTGACTGCAAACTCCAGTCCAAACATGGCATTCAACATGGTGGATTTCCCTGAGCTCTGAAGCCCTAAAACTGACAGAACAAACACTCTCTGATCTCCCAGTTTCAGGATGAGGTCATCTAGAACAGCAGTAACCCACATGACAGGAACATGAGCAGCGTCTCCATCCATCAGCTCCAGTGGAAATCCAGACATCATCATCTCTGCTGCAAGACTCGGGAGAGAAGAGAAGTTAAACTGAAGATCTGTTTTTTTCTTCTTCACAGATGAACATGATTCATAGATCTGACCGATCTCTCTCATGATGTGCTCCAGACCAAAATTTGCTGTTTGAAGTTCTGCAGATATTCTCTCAAGTTCTGTTTGTTCAGCTTTAAGTTGTACAAATTTACTATTATTTTCTTTCAGTTCCAAGACTTTTGACCACTTCTCATTATACTTGTAATGTAAAACAGAAAGATCCACTGATGTGAATTCATCCAGGAAGATTCTGAGCCATTTGAGGAAAAACATCTTATTTGCATCATGTAAGTTAATTTGTTTATTAAAGAACTTTATAAACTCACTAATGTGAGATTCATGTTGGTCTTCACGAATCTTCTTCATTTCTGCTTGTTTTTGGCTCACCTCTTGTTCTAGCTCCTCCCCTTGAGGTCGATGAAGTTCTTTGTTCTTCTGACTCCACTGATGCCACAGTTTCCCCTGATGGGGCAGTATTGATTTTTTTATTTCTGTCAGAGGTTTATTCTTCAGTAAACTCATCATCTTTTGTGCTTCTTCTCTTCCTCTCTTGAAGTCTTCATCATCTTCTTCATCTACTCTGAAATCTGAGTGTTTGGACACGTCTTCAAGTCTGAACATGGACGCTGATGCTGAAGATGAGAGACAATCATTTATAGCTCTTATGATTTCTTCATACACATCTGACTGATTTCTGTCTTTTAAACCAATTTTGTATGTTCTGTTCTTCATCTTAGATACAACGGATTCATCTTCAGTAAAAAGGAATATAAGTGGCTTTGAGTCTTTGTACAGCTCTTTTATCTTTGACGCATGTTTGTCATTCTTGTCAAGTTTTGTCAGAAGAACAACATTGACTGAAGACATTTCAGTGAGGATCTTCATCTGTGTCTCATTGTCTCCTGCATCACCATGAAGATTACAGAAGGCAACACAGTCAGTAAATGTATCTGTGTCTTTTCCAGATGGACAGTACCAGGAGATCTCCACCACTCCATCCATCAGTAGTCTGGTTCTGCTGCTGCCTGGACAGTTTCTGTGGAAGAACGTGTTGTGTTTCTCATTGATCAGACTGTTCAACAGCTGAGATTTAGATGAAGACACAGAACCAAACCTGAAGAACGACACCATTGGAGTTTCTGCTTTGCACACTGACTGTACTTTACTGATGATGTCATCGTCAGTTTTTCTGATCTTCCAGCTCTTGTTGATTTGTCTGAATGTCCAGAGAGGAAACTCAATGTCTTGTGTGAATGGATCGGGAACAAGCAGAGGAAGAGCAAACTGACACTGAGAGAGTTTAGTGACCATCAGCTGCTTTAAGAAACTATCAGCACAATGAAACACAGCCATCTGAACATCCATCGGGTGAATAGAGTCTGATTTACTTGTTCCTGCATTAGACAAAGGCATTTCATCAAACAGATCTCCCTCATCATCATCAGACTCATTGTCTGTTTCTTGTGTGTGATATTGTTCATTGGTTTCTTTAGTTTTAATGTATCTTGCTCTGTAGTTCATCATCAGTAGTTTCTGTAGATAATTCTTCACCAGCTCATCTTCACCACAAGACTCATGAGACTGTAATGAATGTGAAGTTATCTGAAGAACATCTGAAGCTCTCAGTTTATTGTGGCTGTTGAGATGAAGTTGGTCAAAGAGTTGCTTTACTTTTTCATTACTTTCTTTTCTATTGTGTTTTTCCAATCTTACATCTTCTGATGAATCGATGTCAACTATTCCCTGTTAAAGAAACAGCATAATTTATTGACAGTTTTCCATTAACATATTTTTAAGAACAAAACAGATATAGAAAGAGCAATGACTCCTTGACCATCATTAGGATTATCATTTATTTGAATAATTAAGCAACAAGAGCGCACACATAAAATCCCATGTGTATGATGTGTTTAAAGGTCCTTCAGAATATCATTTGATTTGATAATGTATCAGTGAAAATCACAAAATCACTTCAAATTAGTTAAATTAAATTATTTATATAGCGCTTTTCACAAAGTGCATTGTTCCAATGGAGCTTTACAAGGGCAAATAAGAAAAACACAAAGGTAAAACACAGCACAGTGGATGGTGTTTATAGAACAAGCAAGATTATTCTGTTAAATAATATCGAATAAATAAATAAATACAGTCTCCCAGTGAGCTAGCCAACACTGCCCTGCTGTGGCGAGGAACCCAAACTCCAATGATGAATAATGGAGAAAAAATAACTCCGTAGAAACCAGGCTCAACCTGGAGGGCCAGATCTCCACTGACGTGTCATAGCTGCACTCAGTGACACCGACCAAAAGCCACAGAACAAACATCCACTAAGAAGAGGGATAGCCCACCACCCACGACCCAGGATCAGTGACTAAACTCTGAATGGAAGTAGAGGATAACATGAAAATTTCCATTAAAAAGGGTTTTATTAGCTTTTTCCACCATAAGAGATGTTTTCTACACATCTCTTCTCAATCTTAGACCAAGAACAAAGAGTCGAGGGGGCCAAGCAAAGCAAACAATGACCACCATAATGGTGACTCAACAAAACAGTTGTAGCCATTTTAGCTGCATGTTAAAATAAGGATGAGTTTAACTCACCAAATAAGATTCTCCACCAGATCTACCAAGATCACATAGATGAAATTAGTTATTTAAAACGTCAAATTTAGTCAAGGAATTAGTTTAGCTCAAAGGAAAATGTGTGTAATAATCGTCATTACACATACATATCTCTATGTATTCGTCCAGCAAATGCATCAATGATTTTATACACTAACGTTATCTCATGACCATAAGTAACGTGACTTTACCAAACAGAATTAAGAGTAGAGATGTACTTGTTCCATCAAAGAGTGCAGAACAGTGCTCTACTCTCAGCCAGTCTTGTCTCTTTGTTCCAAGGTTACCGCAGGATGCAGTTCATGCCCAGACCTGATGGCAGAGCTAAGAATGGGAAGCGGTGACCTGACAAGAGCTGTGATGATAGAGCTGGATAAAGGACGCACCGACTTAACACGATTTCACCACAAAATTTCAAATGCTATTAGATTGTTAATGATTATCTTAAATGTCTGATTGACCTCATTAGTAAGTTTATATTTTTTTATTTAGCCTTGTTGTGCAAGCACTGTTGAGCTTGTGCAGAGGCAGCAGCTTTCGTTTTTTTTACAGCTGCTTTGTAACAATGAAAATTGTAAAAAGCGCTATATGTGACCCTGGATCACAAAACCAGTCTTAAGTAGCACGGGAACATTTTTAGTAAAAGACAAAAATACATTGTATGGGTCAAAATTATCGCTTTTTCATTTATGACAAAAATCATTAGGATATTAAGTAAAGATCATGTTCCGTGAAGATATTTAGTAAATTTCCTACATTAAATATGTAAAAACTTTATTTTTGTGAGTGGATGATCTGCCACAGTGCCTCTTATTAACAAATTCAAAGGCAATTCTCTCAATATTTTGATTTATTGGCACCCTTAGATTCCTGAATATTGAATGGCTGTATCTCAGTCAGATATTGTCCTATTCTAACAACTGTTACATCAATAGAAAGCTTATTTATTCAGCGGTCCGATTATGTAAAAATCTAAATTTCGAAAAATTGACCCATAAGACTGGTTTTGTCGTCCAGGGTCACATATAAATAAAGCTGAGTTGAGTATGGTTGTGAAATAAGGTTTAGTGTGGGAGTAGGGTTAGGGACTCCAAAATATCTTAAAAACCATAAATATATATAAAACTATTGATAATACATCTTTGCATTGGTTATAATAAGTGAACAACCTAAATCAATAGAATTTCCTGCACATCAGATGGTGATGGCCAGATGGTGGTCTAGTGGGTTAAACCACTGAACTGGTAATCAGAAGGTTGCTGGTTCGATCCCAGCAGCCACCACCAGTGTGTCCTTGAGCAAGACACTTTACTCCATGTTGCTTCAGGGGGATTGTCCCTGTAATAAGTGCACTTTAAGTCGCTTTGGATAAAAGCGTCTGCCAAATGACTAAATGAAATGAAATGAAATAAATGACATCAATACACATAACCGTAGATCTTAAGCTGCTGGCACTAAAGGGCGCTTATCCTTAAGGTTAAACTGTTTGTTTACTGTTGTAAAGTTTACAGTTTTGGATCCCAAATGTTTGTTCAGACAGATGATGAAATGTTATAACAAAAATTACTGAATGTTTTAATCTAACCATTAGTTCGAGATTTTTATATCCCACACAGCTTATTTCATATTTTATATTAATACTTTATATTTAAACTTTAGCTAGCACAGACCTTGTGTGTGGGCTTCCATTCTCCTGAAGGTTTGGGCTGTATGCTCTTCTTCATGATTGTGACCTTATCTTTAAAACAAAAGGAAAGGTGTAAAGTTGATATAGTGTTTAGTTTTCTCCTAATCTCATAACTTCAGCCGCTGTAATATGATTTTAGGTAATTTGAAATGTAAGGAAATATGATATTCAGCTTCAGATTTTAGGTTAGGGTTGTAATTTTCCCCTTGATATTACTAAGATACCTAATTTTAAAAGCCATTTTGTAAAAAAAATTGTTATGTAGAAGTGTGTCAAGTAGGGGTCCCTATTGCTTAATTGACTGCACAATATACTGTAGGTAGGAACCTTCCCTCAGGTGACAGGTGTTGCTGGGGGGAAGGTACACATAGTTTTTGCTGTGTAGCGATATGATACCGGTGTTAAGCCATGTCATGTTAGGTGAATTGTGAACTGTGGATTTTATTGACTGTATGCGTGGAATCTTGCTATTGGAAATGAAGATCGGTAATGGTAAAATATATCTACAATGTGTGTGGACATTTCACTTTTAAACCGTGCACGTCCATTAACAAGCTGCACAAAGCATCCCTCAGCTGCCTAAGTAATAGAATTAGCAGTTTACACTATATTTATATATTATAATATTCATGGCACTTAATATTTTAGCTTTCCTTATCCTTTTGTTGCTAAAGAGGTTTCCCAAATGGCTGGCGGCAGAATAGGTCATAAGCCCTGCACTGTCCATGTAAACAGACTGTAATCAAATCAAAGTAAAAAATCCAACTGCATTTAAAATATATTTTTACCAAAGATTGTTTCAGTCATTTAAGTTAGTTCTTACCATACTAATGTATGTTCAAGTTTTTTTTTTTTATTAGTTTGATTTTGGACTAGAGGGCCTTGATACAGCAGTTCCACCTCATGCTCACTACTGCACAGACTCTGGCTCCAAATGCCATCACTGGCGCAATTACGTCAGAGACCCTATCACAGACATGTTGGCTTCATTTTTCTACAGTGAAAGTGAATGGGGACGGGCCAACCATCCTTTTCTGTGGTTATAACTTTAAAGGACATACTGTCATGTAATTTACATCTTTAGATTTGTTGGCTCATGTTGAGTATGTTGAGACCAGATTAGTCATTTTAAACCAAACATCCTGTCTGCTATGTTAAATTTGATTGAAAACGTACTACTTTTCAATCCCCTACAGTAAGATGTGTCTATTTGGCACAAGATTTTACGTGTAGCATCTAAAGACACTTCTGAAACAAAGTCATTTACAGTTTCATTCATCAATCAGTTGTTATATTTCACGTCAAACAACTTTGAGGGGTGAGCTTGGTAAACAGACATGTGGCTATATCTTTGCTAAACTTTTGTGTATTGACAAGAAACTGGATATGTATCATCATCATTGGCACATCTTGTCTGCCTCACACAAATCTGGGGACACCACCATTTATTGGTAAATAGTTATAGGCAATTGTATTTTTTTCTAAGTGCTCCATACCTGTGTTTCTAAAATCTGATCATCAGAGATCTCCACAGATTTATCCATTGGTGGGCCTGAGCCTGTAATTGCAGCCTGCAGTTATATTTTTCTTTGTTGTAGTCTAAAACTATGGGAATTATTCTGAGTATATGACAATGTAGTCAGGGGTAAAAGTAAAAAATCCTGAGCATGAACTTGAGAGCACGACACATACACAGGGGTATTTGTCAAACAAAAAAGAACATTATTGACATGTTATTTCCCTTGAAACTAACTAGTCACATGCCCTTTTTGAGCTTCTCAGACAGATGTTTCTTAAATTTTGATACATTTTACATTTACATTTAGGCATTTGGCAGACGCTTTTGTCCAAAGCGACTTACATTGCTTCATCCTATACATTATACATAGGTATTTGCGATCCCCTGGGATCGAACCCACAACCTTGCGTTGGTAACGCAATGCTCTTACCACTGAGCTACAGGAAAGTGATACTATGCCATTTGCGTATGGATCACAGTATGACTCGAAATAAATTGTTACCTGTATCAGCTGCTGGAGGGCGCAGGTCAACTGTGTGAGAAAGGCAACAGGGAGATGTTCAGTAAAAAGGTGTGAGTGGAGGAGATAATCCTAAGCATGTCTGTTTGTTTAAATACAGCACAGATGTAGCAACATCACTTTTGTCAGCTTGTTCTTGTTTTTATAATAGTTTATTATCCATTTTTAAACTCCTACTGGCAAATTTTGCACTACAAACTGTGAAACAAAAACAATATAAATTTGTAGTCATAGTCATATCATCCACACAGAATAACAGGAATATTTAGCTGCTGTCACTAATGTATTGACATCTGATTTATTTCATCCGATTACGCTCATTTCAGAGAAAACGACCATGTTTATTACTCTGTGAGATAGGTTCAATAAGCTGTGAAGAAGTTTGAAAATGATTTAGACGCTTTAAAAATCGATCCTTGATATCTCGATCACAGTTAGCTTGCACTAGCATCAGCACATGTGTGTGACCCACAGAAGTGGAAACAGAGATCTGATTAGATGATGCCGAAACAACACAATGTTATCGATCTCTATGTCACAGTCTTCAATTTGTGTATGTCCTATTTGTAATGGACTTAAAAGCTGCCCACCTGGAAAACTTTTAGCCCTGTGCAGTACATTTACAGCAGATGTACAAACAGACAACTTAAAAAAATAAATCTTGAATGAAAAGCATTTTTCTTACCATTTTCATTCTTTTGAAAGTTGCTTTCCCTATTTAACTGTGTATTGTACATCTCTTCAGTGTAGCACTGCTCTTGATTCTCATCCAACAGACAGTCAATCTTCTTCATCAGTTCTCTCATCTCTGATCTGTTGTTCATGGTCTTGCTGCAGCTGTGAAATCTTCCTCCACATTTGTTCAGCAGCTGCTCCAGGACAGAGTTCTTCTTCAGATCATCTATTATTGTGTCACACTCTTCTTCTCTCTCATAGGTGAAGACAATCATCACAAACTGAAAAAGTCTGTCACCAAATACTGTCTGTAGCCATTCTAGACCTGTCTTATCAGCATCTGTTAACTGACCAAGACGAACAACAAAGATGAAGGCACAGATTTCATTTTCATGTACTAGTTGACAGATGAGATGATCCACAGAGTCCAGTTGACGTTCAGTGAAGTCAATCATGTTGATGACTGAGACATTATGTTCTGATATCTCCATCTGTACAGGATCAATCCTGGAGATTTTTTTAAGAGAAAGTGATTCTTCTCCCAGAAGAATGTTATCATGACCAAACTGAACTGATGTTGAGTTTCCAAACAGAGCAACAGTCAGAGGACGCTCCTTATCACCTAATGTTAAGAAGAAAAACAAAGATTTCAAACACCACAAAATATACACCACTATAAAACATCAAGCAAGGATGCCCATTAGTGTTTATATAAAATGTTTCCAGACTTACCTCTTTCTATAACATTGTGCTCCACTGTATCCTCTGAACCTTTCAGCTCTTCACACATCAGATGTCGTCCACTGTTCATTTGTACAATTTTCTCAATTTTATTTCTAAGATCATCAGGAGAACTGTTTCTCTCCAGTCTGTAGTGTTTGTTCAGACATTTTGTAATCATTTCTTGTATGTTGACATTGACATTAGTGTGTGGTGAGTGGTGTGTGGTCAACACCAGTGTGTGTTCATAAACACTGTCAGAGAAAGAGTTGAGGATCATGTGCACGTGCTCTTGATCTTCTCTTGAACACTCATCATCATGTTTAAAGATGAGAATGATGACATGAGGTCCTGGATGAGACAGAGACACACACTCTCTCAGTGTCTGTGTGATGTGATGTGATGAGAGGTTGTGTTGGAGCAGATGAGGACAGTTGATGAGTGTCATGTGTTTTCCTCTGACTCTCTCACAGCAGTGATGATCATCTGGAGGAGATTCAGTCTCAAACGCTGATCTACACAACATGAAGTTTCCCACTCGACTGATGTCTGACACATCTTTACCCAGAAGAACAATCCTCACTGTAACTCAACAAACACACATTTACTCTTTACACTCATCTACATCGTTATGAAAACTCAAGTTTCTCAAAACAAAATTCACCAGGAGATAAATTTCAGGTTAAATTTCACACTTGAACACAATAAAACTGTCCACAAATAATGACTTTGTAAAAACTTACTATTAGGAGGATCAAAGTCCATGCTGACTCTACTGCTTTGAGCAGATTTGTGAACAGACACTGGAGGAAACAAACACGTCATCATGATATTTAACTCTGAGATGAACAACAGTGTGAAGTATCAATAGAAAATAGTGTCTCACCTGTGCTGTCAGTGCTGGACATGTTCCTGTACTCAGTGTCTTTATTAATCTTCAGATGATCTCATAGCCAGAGAAAACACCCCGTCCCCTCCAGGCAAGTGTTGCTTCTACCGAGGTTTATTTCTACTTTATGGAGTTTAAGAGATTAAAGCATTAATTACGTTTTCCTAAAATGCTCAGATTATAGCGGTTTCATTCACAGTGAACACACATACTGATGAAACACACATTACGCCCGTCTTACACCGCAGGAGTAAGCAGCGCAAATGTTTTTCGCCGCACATGTTAACAGATGAGAGCAGTCATACGGTAAGTGTGCTCGCGGAGCAGAAGCGGCTCGTAAGAAGCAGTCATTTCAGTGTTGAGCCTCTTTTTGCTGTGGTGATCATGCTTCATTAAAGCTACACTGCATTCTTTAAAGACAAAATTCACATGGATTGACAGGTAAAGTAACAGTTTTACTTTTAAAGCATTATAAAAGCACTTTCAAGTGGTGTCTAATGTGTTTTTAACAGTCGCCATGACTTTCAATCACACTTTTGCAAGGAGTTTTTTTTTTATCAAAACCACAACAGCACATTTAAAGGATACTTCAAGTATCTTACATGTTATGCTTACAGTGAGGGAAATATTTATTTATTACTTCCCGCACTGTAAGGTATAACATGTAAGATAATTGAAGTATCGCTTGCCTACAGGACCATCACTGGATCTGCAGCAGCTAACTTTCACACCCTCCTGCAACCCTACACCCCATCAAGATCCCTGCGTTCAGCAAACCAGCGGCGTCTTGTATTGTCTTCTCATAAGGACAGTAAATCACATTCCCGCTCATTCTGCTTCACAACTTCTTCCTGGAGGAACATTCTTCCTAACTCTGTCCGGTCAACCACATCTCTCACAACATTCAAAAACTACTTAAAACAAATCTCTTCTGTGAATACCTGACAGACAAAAAAATAAAAAAAAACTGACTAACCCTTTCTCTCAACAGGTAGTTCTCTAGCTTTAGTTGAAACCAGTAACTTTGTAATGGCACCTAATGTATTATGGCTCCAGTTTGACATATCGCTTGTTGCTCCCTAACTCTATGTAAGTCGCTTTGGATAAAAGCGTCTGCTAAATGACAAAATGTAAATGTAACTGTAAATTATTTGATCCCCTGCTGATTTTGAAGGTTGTCTACTTACAATGAAATGAAGGGTCTATCATCTTTATGGTACGTTAATTATAACTGATGAAATAGAATTTAAACCACAAAATCCAGAAAAACACAGTATGATAAAGTCAAACGTTGATTTGCATTTCATTGAGTAAAATAAATATGATCCCCGAGCAAAATATGACTTTGTACTTAGTTGAGAAACCCACATCACAGAAGTAAGACATTTTAGCCTCCTTTACAGATGTTCTATAGGACTAGGGTCTGGAAACTGGCTAGGACACTTAGGGGCAATTTCCTAGACAGGGCTTAAGCGTAGTCTCAGACTAATTTGGCTGGATCGAAAACAATTTGCGCTGACATATCTTAAAATACATCTCTGCCATTATTTTGTCTCAAGATGCACACAGTTATGTTTTTTTGTAAAGTATGCCTTTTAGATAACTTAATTATCCTAAATTAACTAAAGCGTAGTCCTGGTTTAAGATAATCCTTGTCCGGGAAACCGCCCCTCATGTTCTTCTCCTTGAGCCACTTCTTGGTGATAAGTTTTGGGTCTGTGTCATGTCGAAGGCCCATCCACAACCTACTTTTAGTGTTCTGGTAGAGGAGAGGAGGTTCTCAAGAGAATCTGTATCTTCCATTTCAACCTCCACCAACATGGTCAAGACCCAAGCTGGACATCATTTGAAATCTTGGGTCTTGACAATGGTGGTGGAGGTTGAAATGGAAGATACAGATTGTGTTGGCAGGCATGTTTTATGAACCTAACAATCTGACATTAGGAGTGCTTTCTTAAAGTGACAGGAATAATCTGTGGTTCATAAAGGCACATAACCAATCTGTGGGAGACAGAATTCTTGCTGGACGGTAGAGGATCAAATACTTATTTTACACACTGAAATTAAAAAAAATGTATAACCGTTACATAACGTTATATAAGGTGTTTTTCTAGATTTTATTATTGATAAAGTATTCTGTCCCTATATGTTAAAATAAACCTAACACAATACATTTTTTCCCCTCACTATATATTACATACGAATGAGTGGAAAACAAACGCATTACGTTGTCATTATACTTTCTAAACACCACTGTCATCAAAACCTTCTGAGAAAACAGATATAACTACATAGATATCATGTTATATTCTTGTATTGCGCAGTAGCGTGCCATGACGTTTGAGCCCTCTGCGCATTCACAATCCAACCATCCCCCAAATCATATAAACTATGATTATAATACATTGTAATATTAAACTAGTAACGTTACAGTGAACTAAACGTTTTGAACTGACGGTAGTAAATTTAAATAATAACTTAACTTACAATTTGATAGTGAATTACTTAGTAACAAAGTCTTCCTTCTGTTGTTTTGTACATTGTTTATCAGCATTACTGATAATGAAATGATTGGTCAGTTTTACTGTCACTCAAAATGAATCTCTCCCATTGATTTACTGTAGTGTCAGCCAGTCGTATGCTAACAGAAGGCGCTCGTAAGCACACTTTGCTTCTGGTATTGTGAATGTGTGAGAGAAAACGTCAGCCACTCTCCCCTATGGTACTCCGTATCCTTCAAAGCATGATTGCTTTAAATTTATAACTTGTACTACGTGGATCAAAAAGAGCATGAAACGGACGGATATTACAAATCATAGTTATGCAGTCCACTTAAAGTGCGCTTTGATGAAGTTCTGGAAGATATTTTGCTCATTGACGTGTTTAAATAAAATAATGTGAAATTGCATTGCTGTACTGTTGTACCCAGGCAGTGCGGTGCATATGCTGCTGGTGTGAAAGGACGATGGACACACGCTGTCAACGCTCTCCCTATGCCCTGCTCCCACTCCGCCTATACATTGCTTACGCATGCGGTGTGAACCGGCCGTTAGACTTTAAGTAACCTGCCGAGTTATAAACCGTCAGACAGAAAAGTGTCGAGCCTTCAATGCTATAAAATATACTTTGCAGTACATACTAAATAAAGATTAAGAATGTGATACCTAACTTAAAAATGATTGTTACTGCACGGAGTCGGTTCGGTGAGAGGTGAAAGTGAAACTTTTATCATTAAGGCATGTATTACATTTGTAATTAAACTCGTTGTATTATTTTACGTCTTATATTGACACATACACCCATATCACAAACTTTAAAAGTTATTACCTGAATGGTTTCTTCGTGTTTGGATGATTCTTTCATTATTTTCGAGCAGGAAGAGTCTCGATACACAAGAGAAAAGTAACCAAACAGGTAGCACAAGTCACATGACTTCAAGCTCACCTGTATAAGGGTGTGTGTGCGTGTGTGTGCGTGTGTGAACAGGTTCAGTCATATTTGTGTGGGCCAAATGTCCTCGGTAATATAGTGAATTATCATAACAACCCACTTGTGAGGACATTTTACTGGTCGTCACTAAATAAAAATTCTCATCTTTCGGTCTAAACATGTTTGTGTGATTATTAGGTTTAGGTGTTGAGGTTAAGGTTATGGGATAGAATATATCACGAGCCTGATATCAAATCAATGTAAGTCTATGGAATGCGTGTCCGTGTGTGTGTACATGTGATTCGACAGTAACTAAATTATTAAAGTAACATTAAACTCAGTGCTAAAATATTTCCTTTAAAAATATAATTACAACAATACAATTTAATTAATTAAAAATACTTCTTTCCACCATCAAACATCTTAGATAATCTTCCCCTTTTTATATTATTTTCACCACATCTGCTAACAGCATAAAACGCTCACTGAAATAAATAGTGTAATATGATGTATTTACAATATCATAATAATCACTTCAGTATCTGCCTCTTATGTTGTAGTGAATGCAAAAAAAAAGTATATTGCTAGATGTGGTTATTTGTAGACGTCAAAAACATAAACAACTATTACGTTTGGAGTATTTGATTAATTTGTAATTATTTATTTTATTTAAAAGTCCACGATTTAAGTATATATCTTTTTTTGTTTACGTTTGCCAGTGTCAGTATACCTGTTAAGTGGGGACTTTTATTTTGATATGGTTATCATGAAAGATAAAAGTCGTCTCACAGCGCTTCATAGGAAATGGAGTTGATGAAGATCAGACGCACACGGTTGTCTCGCGCTAAGGTTAATTGCGCCTTGAAGGTTTTCTAGCACCTGCTTTGAATGAATACCGAAGTAAATGTTATTTGTTTGTGTGTTGGATATAATGGGTTTCATTTTGATGGTTTATATTTGCTGATTTTCTCTTATTATTCAGTCACTGCTTTGTTTTTGTTTTCTGTTTTGTTATACACGTCAGTTCTTACGGATCTTTACGCTTCAAACGATCTTGATTGCAATGTGATGGAAATAGATTTGAAAATAAAAGCGTTTGAACCATCAGTTGAAGAGTCCAGTATTCATTCAGTTATAACAACATTGAAGTATTTTGCCATCTGGTGTTCAGACTGTGGAACTGCACAAATATAGAAGTGCAAACACGGCGCTTTGCACAAGAAAAAAAACGTTATTTGCGGGTTTAAATATAAAATATACATGAAATGTCGTAAATAGTGCAGCCTTCGTTTACGACATAAAGTTGTAGTTTTTCGCCCTCGGGTTTAGTCTCGTGCATTATTGGCTGGATATGTTTGTGGTTGCACAAGTAACGCTGTTAATTAAAAAATATATATATTTGTATCCATCTCAAGGAAATTCTTTTCGTTTTAGATTTACAGAAGACGTGCTGAGATTTAAATTAGACTTTTAGCAGATTGTCAGGCTGGATTTAACACCAACAAACCATCGCAAGAACAGCCGAGAACTTCTAATTGGCTAACACAACTGTCAATCAAGCTTATCAAGTATCATGATTTGAGTATTATTTTTGAGTACCGTTTTTTCCAGGATTTTTTTTGTTATACTATTGTTTGTACTGACATTAAAAGCAAAAAACAACAACACTTTAATAAATAAAATATTTGTATAATAATTAACCCGTCGAGTCTATTTATCACTGTGGGCGGAGCTACGCCGTCAGGCAGGTCCATTGGCTACCGCGCTGAATGACAGCAACGACACCACATTTCTCTGATTGGTCGAGAGATTTGTCGAGTATACAGAGCCAACCTGAGTTTCGACCTCTTGTTTCGACACTTTGCTTTAGATCCGGCATCAAAATACAAGACTAGAGAATAGAGTCAAATGTAATTCGAATTTAAATAGAAATTTGTCTAAATATTTGAACGATTACATTGTTTTAATTTAACCAGTAAGTGGCGGTAATGCACTATCCTCATTAAACAGCGGAACACGGATATCGTTACACAAGGACACATCCAGCAAACCCGCCAAAAAACCTGAGGTAGATCATCACATACATGTAAGATGACGTGTCTTTCAGTTCTTCAGGTATTTGTGTTCGTTTCCTGACGAAAATAGTCGGGTTGAAAATTGTCCGGTAATCCGTGTATCATTCGTTCTTTTTGTGACCTGACGCCAATCGACCACAAAATGGAGCGACTACGCCACCCTGGATACTTGCCAGGGACAGAAATAAAGATTCTTATAACTTAAAGCACACAGGTTCACTTCAGGAAGCGGCAGGAGACGTGAGCGTAGAAATATATATACTTTTATTAAAAAGATTTGGACAGACAATCACTTGGAAATAAAGAAATAAAAAAATATAAACAAAGAAAAGACTAGGATGGAAGAGTACCACCCTAAGCCACCTGAGACAACAAGCCCCTCAAAATAGGCCAAACAAACAGAGCAGGAGCGGAGATCCGACAGCGGGGTCTAGGGACACACTAGGTCACACCACACCTCACACTGGTTACACCGGGGTACACACGCTCACGCGCACACACACACCACAGCACTCGTGGGGCACACCACCACACCAAACTCCGCCCGCCTTCGGCACTCAGCTCCTGTGAAGAGATTAGATGGAGACAGGTTTGGCACAAACTTCGAGGGTACAGGCCCCCTACAGGTACAGGGCACTACAGTGAGATGTAGCAAGTAGGCGCTCTACTTGCCCACAACAATGCAGCTTCACAAAATACAAAAAAACAAATATGAAGAAAACAGTAATGCCAACCAGGTAAGGTAAGAATAAGAACAACAAAAAAAAAGAAAAGAATAAAATAAACAGCAAACGCAACCAACAATTCAAATGAAACTAAAGAAAATTAACAATAATATATGGTAAGCAACAGCGCCTCCGGATAACTCTCATGTAGCTCCAAAGCGTGAAAACTACTCATTGGTAGAGGCACGGCAAATCTGTTGGTAATGCAATAAATAGTTAGATCGATTAAACTAAATTACAATCCTGATAAGACTATCCCAGTACATACCATGAATAATCTCCCCACCCCCGATAAGCAACAACAGATGAATGTCAAGACGCTTGCGGCTCATTCAACGATCTGTAGGCGGAGTTCATGTAAGTCGTCAAAAACCGCAAGATCATCATCAACTCTAAATAGAATGTGTTAGTGACACCTTCCAGTGGCTAACAGGTACGAGGTTTTGACCCACGTACCGTACACATCCAATCTCGTGACTCCGCGGGTCAGGTAATCGTGCAAATGTGCGAGGGACAACTCGTTCAGTATATCTGGTACACACACAGCCAACCCCCAACATATTTGTAACGGACACCCAAGCTCAATTCCAGCTCACTCAAGCTTTCGCCTGTAAACACAAAGCCTGTATGGTGTCAATCCTGGCACAAACTTACATCACCCACCACCGCCAGTGCATTTACCTGTAGAGAAGCGACGCCAACCAAATGTCAGTCACAAGGTTTCTCTTAACGCGCCGTTCTGCAAGGAAGCGCTAACATAAGCTACCACATGCTATCCATTACACAGTCAACATCTACATACCTGTTGGACGACCGGATGTAACACCGAAGCAAAAGAAAGGGGCGGGACTACTTGAATCAAAAACCTCTTTAACACGGGATATTAGATTAGATTCAACTTTATTGTCATTACACATATACAAGTACAGTGTAACGAAATGTAGTTTAGGTCTAACCAGAAGTGCAATTAGCAAGTGCAGATATACAGTGTGAATAAATACAGAATACAATATTAGGAAAATACTATACAAATGTTGTATGAAAATATGACAGTCGGTATGTACTATGAACAATATATACAGAAGGCTATATACTGTGAACATTAATGTACAGGTGGTTATGAACAGATAACAATATAGACAATACAATAGTGCAAGTGACTTGAGTGTGCATTAGTTACAGACATTAGCTATTAAAGTTACAGTGCAGTAGATGAGTTAATGCAGTTGTTGAAGTTATAGTGCAATACATGAGTAGATGCAGATAATACAGTTACAGTGTATTAGATGAGTTAGTGCAGTTATTGAAGTTACAGTGCAGTATATGCGTTAATGCGGTTATTAAGGTTACAGTGCAGTAGATGAGTTAATGCAGTTATTGAAGTTACAGTGCAATAGATGAGTAGATGCAGTTAGTTATGCAATAAATGCAATAGATGAGTTACAGTGCAGTAGATGAGTTAATTCAGTTATGGAAGTTGTTTATTAGTGCAAATGAGCATTCAGTGTAATATTCCTGGTGTGCAAGTGAGCAGTATAGAGTGGAAATGATGCTATGTGTGTGTAAACAGTCCGGTAGAGCAGATAACATGAAGTACTGGTGTGTACAGTTCAGTCATGGATGCAGCCCTGTTATGCAATGTAAACAATGTAGTAGCAGCATTAAAGTAAAAGTTATGAGGGTTAGTGGAATCAGTGGGGAGCAGAGTTCAATAATGAAACAGCTCTGGGAAAAAAGCTGTTTCCTAGTCTGCTGGTTCTTGTCCGGAGGCACCTGAAGCGCCTACCGGAAGGCAGGAGAGTAAACAGTCTATGAGCGGGGTGAGAGGAGTCCTTGAGAATGCTGCGAGCTCGACGCAGACAGCGTTTCCCCTGGATGTCCTCAATGGAAGGGAGTGTAGTCCCTGTGATGCGCTGGGCTGTTTTCACCACCCGCTGCAGTGCCTTGCGCTCAGCAACAGAACAGTTCCCGTACCAGACTGTGACACAGTTGGTCAGGATGCTCTCTATCGTGCAGCGATAGAAGTTCACCAGGATAGTTGAAGAAAGTTGGTTCTTCTTCAGTGTCCTCAGAAAGAAGAGACGCTGGTGAGCCTTCTTGACCAGGCATGAGGTGTTGGTGGTCCAGGACAGGTCCTCCGAAATATGGGTCCCCAGGAACTTAAAACTGGAAACACGTTCAACAGCCATCCCGTTAATGTGGATGGGGTCGTGTGTGCCTCCTTTCGCCTTCCTGAAGTCCACGATGATCTCCTTTGTCTTGGAGGTGTTAAGGAGCAGGTTGTTGTCTGAGCACCATGTGGCCAGGTGCCGTACCTCCTCCCTGTAAGCAGTCTCATCGTTGTTGCTGATGAGACCAATCACTGTTGTATCGTCTGCGAACTTGATGAAGGAGTTAGATCCATTCACAGGCCTGCAGTCGAGTGTGAAAAGGGAGTAGAGAAAGGGGCTCAGTACGCAGCCCTGTGGTACACCAGTGTTGAGGGTGATGGTGGTGGAGCAGATGTGGCCTAACCTAACAAGCTGAGGCCTGTTCGTCAAGAAATCCATAATCCAGTTGCAGGTTGAATTGTTAATGCCTAGGTTTCCAAGTTTGATGATTAGCTTGGAAGGGATGACGGTATTGAATGCAGAGCTGAAGTCTACAAACAGCATGCGTGCATAAGTGTCCTTATTATCCAGATGTGTGAGCACGGAGTGCAGCGCCATTGACACTGCATCATCTATATATATACACCCGCATATCAACTGATAGGACAGCTAATGATCAGATCCACCAATCGGCGCCATGAAGATCCTCTGGGCACTCTCTCACACACAAACACGCGTGCACGCACGCACGCACACACGCACGCACATACAGACACACACACAGACACACACACACACGCCAACAGACAAACGCACGGAGGCACAGACACTCGCGCGGACACACACACGCCCACAGACACACACACAGACAAACGCGCGGACAGACACACACAAACACAGACACGCCAACAGACACACGCCCACACACACACACACACACACACACACGAAGATAACTTCCGGTTCACGCAAATCGAACAAATGAAAAATCAAAATCAAAATCGGTCGTGCCCCCTTTATTTCATTTCCTATTTTTGATCTGAGCATTAAATCAAAAGTACGAAAAATGACCCGTTATTTGTTTTTTGGTATTACATTTATAAACAAATAACGAAATAACAAACCGTTTTTTAATTTTCCGATTTTGGAATCTCAATTGAATATGAAAAGAACGAATGATACACGGATTTCCGGTGAATATCAACTTAAAATGTGCATTTGTCATTTAAAAATACAGATTTTATAGCACAATTTATATTATGACTAGCATTGTTTACACATGATCAATGACCATAACGTTAAAACGTGCTAACGTTTAAGGACGCATATTGCAACTACAGACAAAATGTTTTGAATCAATTAATTGTTTAATTTCTTAAGATTATAACTGACCATAGATTTCTATAAACACGGCGGATTCATTAATGTTTTATAAATCCACATTTTAAAAATTGACCGCCTATAGAGCTTAGGAATCTACATCTTTGTGCATTGCATTCTGGGTAGGCACCGCCATGTTTTTTTGGGCAAGCTCAGCATTGTAGAATGACAGCAGATAGAAATAAACAGAGTTAAAATGGGCTTTTGCATTGATTTCTATACGTATTTTGCACATTTCAAATAAATGTGCAAAATTTATTTGAAAAGCAAAGAGACTCATACATGGTTTTATAGAACTCACCAATGGGGTTGATTATCTTTGGATAAGTGCTATAAAGATTCTAAGTCTTCATCAGGCAGAAATACTTTTTAGCATAGAGCAATAAAATATGTGTCAATACGTATAAAGCATCACATAGAAGAGAAAATATGACTGCACTTTATCATGAACGTGTTCTATTCATGTTTATACAGATGTTTTTGAATTTTCCTCATTTACACAGCAACTATGTACATGAACATGGGAAGATTTTACTTACAATTCTTAAAAGTATTTACCTTACAGATCATTTATATTTCACAAAAAGTCTGGCTATACTCCATATTGAAAAAAAAATCGTTGTGACGGGATGAACGATGAACTGTCATGACAGTCAGTGCTGCCACTGGACTATGAACTTTTGATAGTATATTTTATGTGGAAAATAATTGTGATATTCATTATGAAATATTTTCTTTTGTATATCAAAACTTGATCTATTTTGAAAGTTAAGAGTACACCGTATGTGTTTAACGGTATTCGTGCAGATTTATTTTATCGAGCGCACCGATTAGATAGCGCTGTGAAGAGGACAGATCTATAAGCTACATCTACCGTTTAAGCGTAAAACAAGTGTATATTCTTTTCATTTAAATAACCATTCCATAGACTGTTCTCATTTGGTAAAATTGTTTTTTTATAAGTTTATTTAAGTTATGTTTGTAAAGATATATTTCTCCACTGCCTCTGGCCTTAATTGGGAAAATTAAAAGTCCCGTCATCACTAAGTCTGACATTGTCTGCTTGAGAGTGCCATAACATCAACCTCTAAAAGATTGCTTACTTAGTTTTATAAGCAAAGGAAAGCCTTTCCATTACATATGTTATGTATAATATCAATCAACTCTTCAACCGTAGGTGGTTCAGGTTTTAGCCATTTTCTAGTTAACTACTTTTTAACTGGCTGCCGGAAGAGTCTTTTATCTTTATTGTTCCTTCTTTCAAAAGGAATATTAGCCAAATACAAAACTCACAATTAAAAGGAATTTGCACATCAAAAACAGCTTCTAAATTTCTATTTATGTATGTTATTTTTAACAATTTAATGTGTTCCTTTTAGATATGATGGAAGTGAACACTGGGGAGAAGACTGTCACGTGTCATCAGTGTGGAAAGAGTTTTACGTGTAAAAGTGTCCTTAACAGACATATGAGAATTCACACTGGAGAGAAACCTCACGCATGTCTACAGTGTGGAAAGACTTTTACAAATACGAGTCACCTTAAGGCACACATGAGAATTCACACTGGAGAGAAACCTCACACATGTCTACAGTGTGGAAAGAGTTTTACACAATCAGGAAGCCTTAAGAGACACATGAGAATTCACACTGGAGAGAAACCTCACGCATGTCTACAGTGTGGAAAGAGTTTTACACAATCAGGAAGCCTTAAGACACCGAAGAGAATTCACAGGAGAGACACCTTTCGTACATCATCAGTGTAAGCAGTCTTTTGTATCCCTTTAATACACATTTGTATTTAAAACTGTTAAGTTCTTTTTAAGTTCTGGTTGTTTTAAACCTTTTAGATTCAAGTTTAAATCAAACAGTAATTCAGTCATGAATGTGCATCTGTTCTGTTCAACACACGCATCTAAAGAAAGCCTATGGAACCAGATTCTCCAGCACTTGTGTTTTTATATTTGTTTTAATTGAAAGATAATAAAATGTGTTTTTATCAGTTCATCATTGTTTGTAGGTCTTGTAGACTTTACGTTCTTCATGAAGGGCTGAAATGAAGTGAAATGTTTAATGTACAAATTAGCTTAAATTTAAGCTTGTCCTGAGCTAGGGCCCGTTTCAGAACAGAGGTTTAATGAAAAGTCTGAGTATATTAACGCTGAAATGTGGGAAACTCTGGGTTTTCTGTTTCAGAATGTGAAGTATGTCAAACCCGAGAAAGCAGAGTAACTCAAGCCTGTTTCTGAAGGAGAGGTCACATATATTCAGAGTGAGTAACAATAGTAACTTACTCTGTGAACCTTACCTGGTCGGGAGCAGGTTTTCGTTGGTAAACCCAGAGTTTATTTCGATCTCCTCCCCCTTTTAAAGCCCAAGGGGTGTAACTCATTCATTCACTTAATACAGTCATTCATGGCACACATCTTGATTACAGAGAGACCATCTCAGTGACTAAAATGTCATATGTTCTTTTAATAGAGGATTCATGAAGAGGCTGCATAAATTCAGTGGGGTGTTCTTTGATTTCAGGAGAGAAATTTAGGACCCGAGTGAAATTTTGTCATTTCCCTTAGATTTTTTTATTAAAACTACCGTTTTTCTTTAAAGTGAATTAGATATATCAAAATATATCTCATCCTTCCTTACAATAATGACACCATCCACCGTACGTGGACAATACACGTACATTTTTTCAACAGCAATTTTTGAAGGGGACACAAATAACACTACGTCAACACAAAGCGACAATATGCATTAGGTTCATAGGTTTATCATGCAGACTTGCAGTCATATTATAACTGAACTGTCACATACTGTAATACAAGTGAACAAAAAAGCTTTTTTCCATTTAAATATTTTTTGTCTCTGTTGTGAAGACAGGAAACAAATATAAAAACACACTACCCATGATACCACATGTTAACAATGAGTCACTTTTTGAACACTTGTTATCCTGATTTATACTGGAACATCGTCTGACAAAGTCACCGTACATCGACATTAATGAGTGGTTGTTTTTTTCCCCTGCAGTGCACTGCCTCCGCCAACTAACTTTGTTCATGTTTGTGTACCCAAACAAACAGTCAGTAACAGTGACAGATGCTTAACTTCTGTGTTGTACTCGATGATGAATCGTCCGAGTTTCCGTAAACTGAATGTTTCGCTTTTCCGCCATGCACATACTGCACACAATAGATGCTGAGAAAACAACCTTCTCCAACTGAATGAAAGCTGTGCACCTTTTGTGGACGCTAGATAAAGTGCCAACGTAAAAAATTGTAACTGGTATGTTCGCGGCTGAGTTTGACACGGGACCTGAATGGCAGGATGGGTGGCTAATTGTGGCCGATAATATTCACATCATGCAAGGTCACCAAAAAAAAACAATGTATGAGAGACGGCTTCGGCGTGTTAGTTGCAGTGTGTGATGTCTTCTGTAACAAGCTAACGTTAACTAGCTAAGTAACGTTTTAATCGCTAACAGCAGATTCATGGTAAATGACATCGGTAATCAGCATTTTTGGCAACAACTAATTTATTAATGAATCAACATCAACTACATTAAAGAGAATCACTTCATTTAAAGTGAATAAAATAGCCTTCTTGGTGGAGTTCAACAACCACTGATGAACTGAGCCGCACACCTGACTTGAATGTGTTGCGCAATGCGCAGGTGAGATGAACGAGGAGAGCAGGTAGTGGACCAAACCACTGTGAGAGGCAGGGGATGGGGAACTCAACAGTTTCTAAACTTAATACGCATCTTTAGAGTTTGTGCATTTTCTTTAAATTACACATTTAGTTTATGAAACATCAATATATTTATCACAATTTAGAATGCGAGTTTAATTGATTTGAGGGGGCAACCCTCGGATGGAGGGGGAAGCATCATTTTCTACGGACGTTGAGAAATTACTTAATAAAGTGTATAAATAAAGAAATTAATAAATACAGACATACATGCAGAAATGAAGCGATAAAGGTAATAAACAAGTAATTGCGACGTGCAGTCATTCCAACTCAAATCTGTTCAGAGCAGCAGGGTTCGAACTGGCTATCAATATATCTTTGACATATGAGTCTGACGGCCTACATGTGTGCACTGAGCCCCAGGAAAGCTGTATGTCTGTATGAAAGCTGTATGATGTATGTCCAAGTGTTAGTTTTTCGAAAAAGTTTAGTTTTAGTTCACAGGTGGATCTAGGGCCTCTGTACACCCGATATGCATTTTGGTCGATCGGACCTTAAATTACGATTGAACTTTACATTTGTTGTATTTGTAGTTTATGCTGTAGTATTTGATGGTATGTTATTTTGGCATAGGCGTAAAATGCGGGTGGGACATGTCCCCACCACGTTTTGGAATAAATTAAGAAATGCTTGTGGAAGGTGTGTAGCCTATTGTTCAGGGGCCATTCATATTTAAAACAAGAGTGTGAGCAACTGGAGATCTGCGTTTTCCACGTAAGTTATATTTGCTGAAGACAGAGAACCTGAACTTCAGAAACGCGACCAGTATAAAAATGTGTGCAATTAACTTGTGGCACTTGCTTGTGCATCCAGCGATCAAACACAAAAATGTGTAAACCAATGAATAAGTGACATTTTTAGTCATAGGAACAAACTGTTTTTAAGTGCAACGCACCGCAACTGCCAAGTGACGTTCCCCAAATGCCAGTTTGGGAACCACATAGCCTACTGTGAGAGCTGGAGTCGAAAAGAGAATAGTATAGCCAAGAGAATATACTAGTTCAGGGATGGATTATAGTGTCTGACACTTAAAACCCTAGAGTATTTGGTCATACCAGACGTATGTTTATAAATATATAAAAGTTTTGTGTTTTATTGGCTTGCTTACTGACCTATAATCATCTCTGTTTATCATTAATAAACCTGCATCACTCTCTAACTCATCTGCAGTGTTTTGTTCAGAAATCTGGTAGTGCCAGCAGCAATTGAAAGATTGAGCAAGAATTGCGCACTATACCTGGCCCCCCTCTGTAAATTTGGCCCTTAATTTGGCCCCTGCATTTAAAAGTTCCCTGAAGGAGCTGGAACACTTCTTCTGTCCAGTGTGCAAATATCTGTCCATGCCTTTGGAAAATATGTTAATGATATCAAGTGTATTTTTGTGGCAAGTTCTCACTTCACCAACAGTGACTTTACAAATGTCATTTTAATATCTTGGCTGTATAGAGTCTATCATACCCTTCTCCTCTCTATCAGTTGAATACACCACCACTGGCGAATCAATGGACCCTCCTCCTAAAACACAAACGCACACACACTCCAGTAGTCTGATGGCATTTCTTTACTTGTGTGAAAATCCAGCTTAACTCTGTTAGTGTTAATGGGTACGATGTGCCGGTGCATAATGTGTAACACAAATAACAAGTGTTTGCTTTTATTATCTAAGCGCTCCGAAAAAACAAAAACATTTATACCGTAGTGGCTTGGACTCGGTCCTTGTATATTTGGGTGACGTCACCTTAAAGTGGCTTAAATAAGTAATGAAATAGAAAATACATTTAAAATGAAAGAAGTTATGGCAGTAGTGTACTTTGACATAGAAAAGGCACATGACACAATATGGAGAGAAGGATTATTAAGTATAGCAGCAAGAATAGGAATAGACGGTTAAATGTATAATTGGATGTTGATATTTTTATTTGAACGAACGTTTGTTTTGAAAGTAGGGATGTGTCAATCAGAGATTTTTAGAGCACAAAATGGTAGGGGTTGTTGTAAGTCCAATCCTTTTTAGTATAATGATTTATGATATTTTTGACAAAGAAAAGGGAGTGAGATGTGCTATATATGCAGATGATGGCGCTATTTGGAAGAGAGGTTTAAATACATCACATGTAACTGCTAGTATTCAAGGAGGCATTAAAAAGGTGGAAAAATGGACTATAGATTGGACTTTTAAAATGTCAGCCAGTAAATCATGTTATATGGTGTTTAGCAAAAATTGAAAGTTTGGAAAATATATCATTTTTATCATATGGGAAGACTTTAGAGAGAGTCCATGTTTTTAAATATTCAGGAATATGGTTAGATGAAAGATATACCTGGAAAAAGAATATAGAAGAAATGGAAAAAAATGTAGTTAAAGTTTAAATGTCATGAGATCAATTGCTGGGAAAGAATGGGGAGCAGATATAATGTCTCTGATATTTTGTTAAGAAGATTAGATAGGATTCAATATAGAGCACTTAGAATATGTTTAGGAGCTAGTGAAACTACTCCAACCAATTGAAGAAGAAAATGAAGTACCATTAAGTTTTAGGAGAATAAAACTATCCCTATGATTAAAGTCGTTCTGGAGAACATATTGCTAAATATGTGAAAAAAAGTGTTGGGAATACACAGGGAAATATAGGAAAGGATTTGGATGGAACATGAGCATATTAATCAGAGAAGTATCAAGTTGAAAACATCAAATGAAGTACGTCACCAGTATGGGGTGAAGTTCCAAGATGTGTGACACCTGAAGTATCATGACATATTGGAAAAGAAAAGAGAGTGGGAGGAAGTGGGTCCTCTTAAACATGAGGTTAATAGATATTTGCAGGTAAGATTATGTGCACATTTACGTGTGACCGATCAAAAGATCCAAATGAAGGGCTTGCAGGAATTGATGTGTATTTACCAGAATTTAAGGTGCCAGTATCTAAAAGAGTCAATTTATTCCATCGAATTGAAAGCGATTTTAATGGGTCTGACATGGGTAGAGGAAGTAAGCCCATAGAGTGGTGATATGCTCAGATTCTGCATCATTATTAACATCATTATACACATATCAGTCTAATAGAGAAGACTTATTAAATGAAATATTAACCTTACTTTGGCCTATACAAAGAAGAGCGATAATGGAGGGTTTTTGTTGGGTCCCAGTCCATGTGGGTATAGAGGGGAATGAAGAGTTTGATAGACTGGCATAGTATGCTCTTAGAAAGGAAGAAATAGATATTTATGTATCTTTAAGTAAATGGGAAGCTAAAACGTTAATCATGGAACATATTTTAAAGTATTGGCAAGAAATATGGAACTTAGATAATAAGGGTAGGCACTTCTATAAAACCAAAATAAAATATTAAAAGTCGCCAAAACTTTTATGGAATAAATAGAAAGGATCATGTTATGTTGACAAGGATGAGAGTTGGACACACAGAATTGAACTCATCTCTGTTTTCAACGGGAGTACATGAGAGTGGTTTGTGTGAGTTTTGTAGGTAGTGAGAAACAGTGGAGCATGTAATATCTGATTGTAAAACATATGATGAAGAAAGAAAGGAAGTAATAACATATTTAAGTGGAAAAGAAAAAGTAATTAACGGAATAAGGACATGTGTTAGGATATGAGATGAATAAAGACTGTGATGGATATAGGCTACTAATAAAGTACTTAAACAATACAGGGTTCAATCTGAGGATTTTAGATTAGGTTGGACAGAGTGGGGATTTATGGGACCATTCTGGAGGAGCTGAACACGCAGCGCCAGATGGGACTGTGAACCCTGGGAATTCGTGTTCATCGTTTTTTTTTTTTTAGGATTTCTTTTTTTTAAGTGAAGTATTGGAGGATTAGGACTTTACAAGACTCGCATACAGTAGGTGGCATTATGCACAAAGGGTGTAATGCGCCAAAAAACCAAGGAAGAAGAAGAAGAAGAAAGTGCACCTTGGGTTAGATGGCGGACTACATGGCGTGGTAGAGAGTGTGCACATGGCTGTTTAGCGCGATACTCGCAAGCAGCTCTCTACACGGAGTTATACATTTTTCTTTTCATTTTGGTTTATTTTTCTTTTCTGTTAAGGATGCTCAAAGACAAATGTTGTAGTGCATCTATGCGGTTGTGATAGTTCTCGTCCAGTTAACTCTGTGTGCTGTTCACCGTTTTTCTTGCCTATCCATTGTCGGTCTGCGAGGACAATAAGGTCCGGTAACATACTTCACACGTCAGCTGTGGCTCTGTGACAGGATGTGTTATTAATACACTCTTATTTATTCTCCTCGATACTGGAGGTTCCAGATATCCGGGACATTTGGTGTTTGGTGATATGAGAGTTAGTTCCAGTATCAATTTGTTCTCCTCGCTACACAAGGTTTGCCATATCTGGGTAAGTCACGATATCTGTGCCGTCTGTAAAACATGATGTTCAACACATACTGTATAATTGTGATTTTACTTGCAGGGAAGAGTTTAGTTTCTGCTGATGCTGCTTGTTGATATGATATTCTCAGCATCAAATATTTGAAAAAGGAGAGAATGTTTGTTTTTATTATAAAAATATATATATTTCATTGGAATGGGTGTTTTATATGTGTTACAGTGATAGGTTTTAGTGTGCGATTGTGTTTTAACAGAGTCATCTGGACGTTTGTTTTGTTGAGCACTGTTTTTCCAGTACTTACATTTTTGTTAGATTATATTTTCCTATTATTCTTTGTATTGTTCTATATTTTCTTTTTGTTTTCTTGTTGTTTTTGGGCTGTAGGCGTGTCTAACAGCTTAATCGTCCCCTTGGCCACCTGAGGGTGGTGTGCTGCAGTGAAAACACAAATAGTGGATTGATTGGTGATGAATATCTTTAGCTGTTTGCTGGGTTCTACTAATAAAGGCCAAGGGTGATTGTTTTGTGTTCACCTCGAAACCAAGCTAGTCCATCTGGCAGTTTTTGTCGTCTACTGTCTATTTGTGATTTGTTATATTTTTTTATTGGTTTCTCTTCATTATAAATTAAGGGTTCCTGACAGAAACAGTAACATTCTGTTAAATGTCATTTTGTTGCTTTGGTCCGGTGTTCATTTTTAATCATTTTGTTTAATAAATCAGTCGTGTACCATAACAGAGTCTTAGTGTTCATTCAGTTGACAAACTTCAGCGGGCTTATTGCATTTATTGGTAATTAGTTTACTACAGAAGAGTCAATTTTTAAATAGGAAAAATATAGAAACTCATTTTTGAATGCTACTGTCTAATTGGATTCAATGATCTGTGCTAAGCTACGCTAAAAGTGCTATCGCCAGACCTGGAGATCAGAAGATTACATTCCAAAACGGTAAAACTCAATTCATTAACTCTTGGGGAGTTGGAAAATTAGCATTTTTCCAAAAAAGGGGAATGTTCCTTTCATTTCTGGAAGTCTCAATGGGTTAGTGAAATCTGTCTTTCATTTGGAAGTAAGCATTCTGCAGAAGTTGCAATTTTCAAATAGGTCATTTAAAGGCAAAGTAATTAATAATAAAGTCTAGAATGGAGATAGATAGGTTATTTTAACAGTATCCAGTGAGGGGAAAATGTTTTTATTATGTTCTGCCTAAAACATCAAAAGACATAATGTTGAGGTATTCTCTGGTATTGAAGAAAACTTTTTTGTAAAAAGCCTTGGCAAGGTCACAATAACATTGGTTAGAAGAAGGGAAAAATAACTTTAGATATTTTTATAATTTGGAGAAAAGAAATGGAGAATACACAACTATTTGGAAGCGTATTATAATTGGGCATGAAATTCAAGAACTTATTACAATCTTGTAAATATGTTTCCAATTTGTATGCCAATTTAAATGCCAGCAATGTATGTTCAATAGACAAAATAGACAATTAAGACCCCTTAAACATAATATAGATAAGATCGATGAAGATTTGAATGCCTTGTATGATAAAGACGTATCAATTCTAGAAATAAGAACAGCTCTAAAAAAACTGATATTGAGTAAGTCCCCAGGTAATGAAGGCTTAGGTGCTGATTTTTGTTTTTAAATATTTCAAGATGATTTAGTCAAATTTCTTTTAATGGTATGTGAAGAATCTGTTGATCTGTTTTGCCACTCCTGCATGACTCAACTCCTTATATCTTTAAATCCAAATCCTGATAAAGATCTTTTACTGTTAGATAATAACGTATTAGCTTATTTTTTTTAAAGTTTTACTTAATTAATATTACACAGGTAATTTTATATATAAATATTACATAATTATATAGGAATTTATAGTCTGTTTAATATTTGACCTGTGTTTTTCTCTCCCTTTTATTAAATGTGTGCTTTAAATGTTTGGCTTATAATAAATATTTTTTTGTACAGCTGCTTTGTAACAATGAAAAATGTAAAAAGGGCTATATAAATAAATTTGACTTGATATAAATAAATTTGACTTGATATAAATAAATTTGTCTGATATAAATCAATTTGACTTGACTTAATTAACAATGATAGTAAATGTTACAGAGTAACTGAGACTAAGGACTTTATTCAGCCATCTTTGTGTGCCCTATTGTTGGTTTCTGTTAGTTAATTGTTGTATTCATGTTGCTTGTTGTGGGGTATTAGTGTATGTATGTGTAATTTGAGGTGTAAAGAAGGCCGGACCACATGTTGTATGTAGCCAACAGTTTATTTAATTTCAAAGCAGTTGGAAGTATATAAAACATGCAATACTTACTCTCTGGATCCTCTCTCAACTTGTCAAACCCACATACTGGAAGGGGCAGCCATTTTAAGACCCATAGAAAGGGGACTTTATTTTTTAGAGAATTTCTCGAATCAGTGCTTCAAAAGGTTGAATCAAACAAGTCACGTGATATTTTAGCAAATGCATTTGAATACAAGCAACTCAAATAGCCGAAATTAACCAAGACATAGTCCTGTCATAGGCTAAGCCTTGTCTATGAAAACGGGGCCTTGTTTCGTTTATGTTCTGTATTTAAGTTCTACTTGTTCTACACTTAGGTTCAAGTTTTAATCAAACAAGAATTCAGTCAGCTTATGTGCATCAGTTCTGTTCTGCACATGGATCTCAGATAATTTCTTCATTATTTGTTACATTTGAAAAATATTTTTTCAAATAAGATTTTTGTTTTCAAATAAATTAAATTGGTTGGAAGAGCTATATTTTTGTCTACTACAGTAATTTTAAACATGTAAGCGTACACATTTAGATTAAAATATTTTGAAGACCATTAGAAACGCTGCATTCAGGCATTTCCAACATTTTGACTAGTGTTTGTCTGTTTCTCTGTGTTCATCATCTCTTTTATTTCTCCAGCTTTTACAGGGAGAGTGATATTAAATGCTTGGTGCATTGCGGCCCCTCTATTCAAGTCAAGTCTAGTCCAAGCTGCACAGTTTTATGTCAAAATAAAAGTCCCCGAGCAGATTTTCAGTGGTATTTCACATCACGTATCTTTGATATGAGACCAGGAATGGACGACGAGAGGTTCATCCTGGAACAGAAACATGGTTATTTAGTGGTGAAATATTGTTAAAGTAAAATAATCATGTTTTTGTTTTGTTTTAAGTGTAGCAAAACAAGTTTTGACTCAAAGCAATAAGCACAAGAATAAACCAGACAACTTAACCATTTAGCCAAGTTTCTTACGGGATAACCCCCAAAATCATGAAAACATACGAAAATGAAGAAAAACAATGTCGGAGAGGCGAATCACATGCTCTCTTGAACTCAGCCCTTGAAATAGTTATTTGTTTGTTTTGTACATGAACTTTTAGGCTTCAGTCATATTTGGATTAGATCTCTAGGGTTGTTCTCAAGGCCTTCGGGTGTTTTAGACAAAACTACCAAGTCATCTGCATATAATAAATGCTTAATTTTAGTGTAATCTTTCTGTAGTTCTGGGCTCTGTATGGTTCACTCGATCATTAATAAAGTGTTAAATAAGGTTGGACTGAAAGAACAGCCATGTCTCACTTCTCTCTGCTGGGAATAATATTCAGTCCTTTCCTTTTTTTACTGCACATTTATCATGATTATACATGTTTTGATCAGGTCATACATCCTATACCTCTCTGAATGATTTTATATAACGACTCCAAATGGAGTCAAAAGCCTTTTTTAAATCTATAAATTATGCAAATATTTTGCACTCATTTTTTGGTGGGTATGTTGATTTAGTAAAGTATATTTGAGATTTGATGATGATATTATGTTGTTTCAAGAAAGCTTTGCTAGCATAAAGAAATTGCACTAAAATCTAAACACTATTGAATGTTATGAATGAAACATATGCTTTATACTTACAACATTTGCAAATTTTACTAGATAATTATTTAGTACAAACAAGTTCATTATTACATGAGAATTACATTTTAGTTCTGCACTTCTAGTTGAACATTTTGTTGGACAAGAGATTTAAATTTCTCCCTCATCACTGGAGTTAAGTTCATGTCCTGAGGATGATGTGGGATGCTTTTGTGATAACACCTGACGTGGAGTCTGCTGGCCGGCTCAGCTAAAGGCGCTGGGCAAAGCTTTGACCATTTGTTTTTGTAGGTTTATTTCATTATTGTAAATGATATTTGTTATGATGCTTTGTTTCACGCAAACAAAATGTCATTTAACTTTTTGTAGCATCATCACACTCGAGATGATAAATGAATGTGTTCCTTGTTGGTATTTGTATTTATGCCATATTTCCCGTGAGATTGTATTGGATGTGCAAAATGCCACTGTTCGCTGGGCAAGTGTGGCTTAACCGAAACTAGTTGAATGCAAACTCGAGATATTTCCCCTGAGGTAAAAGTAAAAAAGGAGCGAGCTCCATGTGATTTGCATGTCTTTGATTTGAATCTCTTAACATCACGTACACAAAAAGTGAGACACAATTTATCCTTTTTAATGTTTTTAACATATTGGCCCGGTTTGACAAATCTTAAAACAAATCCCAGATTAAGGTGCTTGTTTTTCACCTATCTTAACTAAAGTTGCAGATGCCAAATTATCAGCATTCCTTTCTTTCATATACTGACTAAAGCCCATTTTTGCATTGACCAGTGTTAATATTGCACATTTATTACATAAACCCAACCCAGTTTTTATCAGGTTGTTTTTATTATGAGAATTTGTTTTCCGTGTCTGATCTGGGATCTCTATAAGTAATATTCGAGCTGTTAATGGTGTTATCCTTATGAAGAACACTGAAAAGATTCATGTTTAAGCTGTTTCACAAGAGTGATGAAAAATAATGAAAAAAAGCACTGATGTTTCTGTCTCACATACATTTGAATTGGTCTTCTTAACAAATGAGTCCTAAGCAAAACAGAACTAAACAAAACAGAGAGAATCAGTGTATTTGTGTTTGTATGACACAATACATATCGTTTCATTTGTCTTTACACACTGATCATGTTTTCTTGTGTGCTGAGCAGCAGATGATCTCAATCATTTCTATATTTTACTCGTCCTTTATCTTTATTGACCATTAAATGATGAAGAACAAAAGTCATCATACGGTCATGATCTCACATTACTCTGAACGTCATTTACAGTCCAGCGCGTATCAAACTGATCACAAATTTCTAAAATGAGATTGGCTTCATTTTGTTTTTCATTATTAACTTACATGTTTTTCCATTCTGTGGAACGAATCTGTAAAAAAATAGTTACACACATTTTTCTAACAAATGTTCCTGCCCAGTAAATGCTTGTTTGGACAAACATCAATATGGCCACTCAAAAGACTCCTGGTTTCGGTAATTTGGGTTAGTTTTGTTTGGTCATTGGGCTGCTTATGTAACACAGATCTGGCAACCCTGTGACCAGTGTCCATTACTTCCAGTCAAGTCTCTACAGAGATGCATATGTTCAGAACATCTAATGCTTTTGACCTGTTGCATAAAGCTGTGTTCTGTTACTACACTGGTTGTTAATAGGTGTTCATTGCTTTGGTTGTCCTAGAAATATTAACAAACCCTGCAGTAGCTGACGAGAGACGGATGACCCGAGCTCTGCTGCTGTACTCCTATTGGTAGTCGCTCCCGAAAGTCGCTCATCATTCACATAGAGTTGAGTAAATCTCAACTTTGTCTCTAGACACACCCACTTCCTGTCGCCAATGGTCATTGACGCCGAATCTCCATTGAAATGAATGACATCACGGGGGTCTGAACGGGGCATAAAAACTATTTTTGTGTCAGACTGAAGAATTGAATCTTTACTCAAGAGAGATCATTAAACAAACGTCATTCAGTATTGAGAAGGCCGCAGACTCACACACGGGTCATTCTGAGGTAGTTTCATAGGACTCATGTTCATTTAAAGTCCCTGTACTTATATTTACTCATTTGATATCAGCATATTGCTCTACAATATTTATTTACACCATGAACTGTCTTTAAGTGAAACAGTTTCATGTTTGTATGTTTGCGATTTTAAAGCCAGAGGTAAACAAAACCAAACAGACACCTGATGACCCATTTTCATGACATGTGTAAGGTCTTAGATTTGTTCTCAGTTTTGCATTTGTACCTGATTTGATTTGTTAATATGTCCCAAAAAGATAGCCTTAGGTGAGGAAAGAAGTGCTTTTCTAAAGATTCAATGACATGTAAAACAAAATCATCAAACTGCCAGTGATGATGTCATGAGGGTGGAGAGCGAAAGTCAAATGTCCAGAGGGATGTATAGATGTATTGATAGAAGAGAGGAGGACACACCACAACAAATCTTCATGTGTGACAGAAGGTTCTGCTCATAACGCCCATACGAAACTCAATTCTCTTCTGTTCTCTCTCATCAGTCATCTCTGGATCTGCTTCATCATCTTTACACAGTGACATGGAAAAACTTATTCATCTGATTTTACTTCATGGTGAGTACAGCTCATATCATCTCATATAACACACATATCATGTCAACAACGATTGAAACATTTAACACATCTATTTTAAAATGAAAGACATTTCATTATCTCATAATCGTTTGAAATGCTGTAAAATGTTCCTCAACAGGTCTTGCTTCCATTCCGGGAAGTTTGGAAGGTAATTGAAACTTTGCATCTTTATCTTTTGTGATTACTTTTCTGCCATTAATCATGATTATCTTTATGTTTGTCTCTGGGTTTTGAAAAAGTCTAACGGATAGAAATATAAAAAAGTGCTCGTCAACTTTGACAACACAGAATAGAATCGTTTTTTTCCAATCCCTGAAAAACAGCTCATTTGGACATACAGACAAAATAATGTAAAGTTAATAAAGGGCTTAATTCTGTTCAAGAGATTCTGATTGTTCTTTTCTCGTTTATTAATGGCATGTTTGTGTTTTTTATAATCATCGCTTATGGAATACATTCTGAATATTTTTGTCAATGTTGTTTTCTAGACAATTTAGCATTGAATGGAACAGCCACACAGTCGTCCGTACTGCTCACCTGGCTAGCTCAAAATGCCATCGATGGTAAAAAATATGGATCTGAATACTGCTTTGCCACATCCTATCAAAGTAATCCATGGTGGAGGTTGGATCTCTTGGATGTTTATAACATCAGTACAGTGATCATCACTACTCATGCCAGCTATTTGGATCATGCCAACGAAGCCGAGATTCGTGTTGGAAATTCACCGGAAAACAACGGAAACAACAATCCTGTGTAAAGTTATTCATGAAATCACTTTTGATCGATTGGTTGGTTGATTTGAACGCAGATGAACTGATTTTCTTTCTCTCTCTCTATCTCTCTAGATGTGCTGTAACTTCTGGTCTGGAAACTGGTCGCACCATCACTTACTCATGTCATGGGATGTTGGGACGTTATGTGAATGTGTTCATGCCTGGACGTACAGCTCATCTGTCTCTGTGTGAGGTGGAGGTGTATGGAACGGGTATATTTGACTCATAGTTCTGTACTGTTAGAATAATTTCAGACTTATGTTTCAATGAGTGCAATGTCATGCAAAAGAAACCTGTTTTCACGTGTTTACATGCATATCAATAAGCCGGCTACCCAGTACACCGCTGTAACACTGTGGAACCGGAAAACATTTAAACATTTAATCAAAGAATAACAGAGTAAAAGACAGCCAGCAGCCCCTTACGGACAACTGTCGGCGAATAACAAATCACGTTATAAACCCAGGCATGGTCCTTTCTCATTGACGGTCTGGTCGGTCGTTCTCTTATGCTCCCAATCTCCTCCGTGATACGAGACCGGTGCATGCACAGCTGACGCTCATTAACACTCACTCACTGGCCTCGACTCACAGTCTCGCCCTGCCTACTCCACTACAACCGCGTTTGTGGAAATATGAGGCATGCCAGGTTACTCACATGCAGTGACGTCACTGTCGATAGTCCATCTAATAATTTAAAATGCTGCATGAAATCGGTCAGAAGCTTTATTTTTATATCTTTTCTCATGTCTGCAATATCTGCAAATGTATCAATTATTTGTTTTTCATTTAGCCATTTCAACATGAACTGCGTGACTCGAGAGTGGACTTTTATGAGGGTTTTTTTTCCTTTGAGACTTTTACTATTACGCTGTCAGACATGCGCAAATAAACAAAAATGAGAGGAAAAACGGTAAAGATGCTTACATGCAACCTGAAATCGGGGTAATGTTAAAAAAACTACCTCTGCCGAGGGCTTTTGCTTACACCGTTTATGACCTTTCCCCAATAAAAGAATCAGCTTATTAAAGTCCCCATGAACTAGACGTTGCAATTGTTTATAAACGTATTTTGACACATTTCCGAGTGAAATAGAATTTCTAATGAGAAAAATAGTATGCGTGGCTTTTGTCTTTCTCTGTGTTTTGTTCTGCATATTGAAATTGAACTGACAGCAGACTGACAGTTGAAGGGGAGTAGTTAATGGTTGCTCCGCCCAAGTCTTCAAACATACATAATATAAAGGTCCAGTGTGTAATTTTTGGGTTGATTTATTGACAGAAATTCAATATAACATACATGGCTATGTCTTCAGAGGTGTATAAAGAGCATACACAATGAAGCGGTGTGTTTTTATTACCTTAGAGTGAGCTATTTATATCTACATACACCGCGGTCCCCTTGCATGTAATCGCCATGTTCTGTCAGCCGTCATAGTGTTTCGAAAGGGAGGGGTGGATTGAGCGGTTGGTTGCAATTCGCAACCTTGCCGCCAGATATTATTGACTGGACCTTTAAGATGGATAGTCATTACAGGAAGGAAGCGCAATTTCAGATTTTAACTAAAGATTATTGCAGCACACAAATTTAAAAATGACCCACATTGATAAAATATTTACAAAAAACACTGCAATATGTATTGAAAAGATAGGCATTGTAATTTTTTATTTCACTGGGACTTAAAGCATAATTGGCATAAGACTGTGCATATAAACGCATTCAATGTCAGATCAAACTTTTTTTTTTGCTGTTTGAAGAGGATGTGGCCTTGGGTCTTTCATAACATACGGGCTGAAAAGATTCAAATGGATATTACTTGATGATCACATGTGTGTTTATATATCTGCAGACTTACTGATCATTAAATTTATGTTTTCTAGAGAATTTAGCATCTAAAGGAACAGTTACACAGTCATCCACATTTGTCATCTATGTAGCTGAAAAAGCCAAAGATGGTGTAAGATATGATGGAGATATATGCTCTAGTACAGAAGTAGACAGTAACCCATGGTGGAGGTTGGATCTTCTCCATGTTTATAACATTAGTACAGTGATCATCACACCTAAATCAGACTGCTGTTCTTCTGAAACCAACGGAGTAGAGATTCGTATTGGAAACTCATTGGATAACAACGGAGCCAACAATTCGAGGTAAAGTTATTAAGCAAGTCACTTCAACGCTTGATTGATTGATTGGTTTCCTCTCTCTCTCTAGATGTGCTATAGCTTCAAGTTTTCAAGTTGGTCACACCCTCAGTTACTCTTGTCATGGGATGTCAGGACGTTATGTGAATGTGGTCATGACTGGACAGACAAATCGTCTCAGTCTGTGTGAGGTGGAGGTGTATGGAACAGGTGATTTTTTACATTCAATAGAACTGGGTAATTGTAAACATTTTACAATAATTTTATGATTCCTAACACATACTAATAAAATGTATTGTTGTGGACAAAAGCATCTGCTAATGCATGAATATGAATGTCAAATGTGATAAGGGCTGAACCGGTTTAGATGATTCTTACTTGATTCTCTCAGTTGTGTTGATTTATCTGCAGAGTGACTGATCGTCTCTCTTTCAATATATATTTTCCAGAGAATTTTGCATTTAAAGGAACAGCCACACAGCCATCAACATATCTCACCTGGATAGCTCAACATGCTGTAGATGGTGTAAGATATGGTACAATTGAAGCAGAACACTGCCTTTCTACATCATATGAGAGTAACCCATGGTGGAGGTTAGATCTTCTGGATTATTATGAGATTGATACAGTGATCATCACTCCTAAACCAGACTGCTGTCCTGAATTTACCAATGGAGCAGAGATTCGTATCGGAAACTCACTGGTCAACAATGGAAACAACAATCCTATGTAAAGTTATTCAGTTTAACACCTTAATTGATGAAATTGAGATTCATTGACTGTCTCTCTCTCTCTCTCTCTCTCTCTCTAGATGTGCTGTAACTTCTGGAATTCAATTTGGTGTCCCCATGAGTTACTCATGTGGTAAAATGGAGGGACGTTATGTGAATGTGGTCATGACTGGACGGACAATTCTTCTCACTATTTGTGAAGTGGAGGTCTTTGGAAAACGTAATACATACAAAATTATACTGTTTTGTAGAGCATGTAAATATTTGACTTGTCTTATAGTGGATTCATTTGATCTTACACCAATGTTCTATTACGTATATCACACAACACCATTATGGACTTGATTCTGATTTCTGCTTTGGTTCATTGGCGACCTCTTTAATGTGAGAGATTTTATTTGTGTGTGATTGTTGAATTTGTGTTTCAGGTATCAGAAAGAGAACTTTTCTGAGACTCAAAATGTCCTCGAGTGGTGATGTAGCTGCTGAGAGCGACAAAATCCTCCTTCAGGTGACTTGATATTTAAGAGAGAAGTGATATATGAGAGTGTTTGATAGTGAACATGTGTGTGTATGACATGAGTGATGAGAGAATGAGAAATGACAGGATGTTTCATCATATGTGTATTGTAGCTTCAGTCTGCTCTGGGATTAAACAACTCTGATGTTAAACTGTCCTGGACACAACGCCCCGAGAGAGAAGAGGAAGAGAAGGAAAACAGAGGCGAGTACACACACAAACACACACACACAAACATCCAAAAGTCTGGTTTAATTTCTTCAAAACAAATATCTCACACTTAATATACTAACTGGTGCTTTAAAGATTAGAAAAATTGAAAACAATACAGTAAAGATTTTCTATAAATCTGCTCCGGTGCTATATGTTGATATATAAGATGCTTTCCTGTAGCTCAGTGGTAAGAGCATTGCAAGGTTGTGGGTTCGATCCCAGGGGATTGCATATGCCTAAGAATAAATGAATAGGATAACGGCTTGTAATTCGCTTGGATAAAAGCGTCTGCCAAAAATAAAAAAACAAGATTATGACCCTGTGGCGTACTCAAGTGCATGTGACATCTGGTTTCAGTAGTTAGAGCATCATGTCTGAAGAGCAAAGGGTCGTAGGTTTGAAATGAAATGTATGGCCTGAATAAACTGTACAATTTTTTGGATGAAAGCGTAAATATAAAACAGTTTGTTTCAGACCTTGGTTCTGTTTGGTCAATAGCTGTGTGTTATTCATGATAAAGCACGGCCTGTCGTACCTTATCGCTTGTATAATCTGATCGATTTATTCTTGGTATTTCTTTTCAGGTTCTTGTGCGAAACATCTATAATCTGGACACAAACTGAAGGTTTAATGCAAATCCTCATTGATTTCATTCAGTGATTTCTCTTATTGTTCTTGCTGGTGTCACTGCTGAATGTTAGAACATGAAGCTCATTATAATCATTCTCACTATGTTTGTGGTGTTAGTTGTGTATTGTGGGCTATAACCTGAGGGACAGTGTGTAGTACAACAGTAGTGTGTCACTGGTATATTCTATACATTCTATAAATTTAGATTTATTCTAAACATTTTACATCTTTGCTTTGCCCATCCATTAATTATCACTTTTGTAAACGCACTCAATTATGCTAATAAACATGTGACATGAATAAATGTTTGCTGTTCTTATTATCCTTCATTTTTGGTCTTATTTGTTTGTCTTGTATGCTTCATAATAGTAATTTTAAGAAATACGTGATATATGTGAAGAAACAACAGGGGGTGCTGAACATTTATTTTTCACAACAGATTTACACATTGGGAAAAATGTGGGGCGCTTTTTTCCTTTTGTCAGACACGATGTTGACAAGCAAAAGGGGTCGTACGATTGTTTTGATGAGCATCATAAAGTGAAGATGGTAAATACTTTTAATACAACAAACCGTGGCAACGCAGATTTAAATAAAACAATTATAAGCGGCAGCAAAAGTATTCAAATAAACACGAAATATCAACCTGAAATATCATACCACCTCATAATATAGTTACGCTTTGCCTTATTTTACTTTGATGTTTTGCATTTGCACCTGATTTGTTTTGAACATTAGATTTAAAATGACAACTGAGAAAAGTACTTGAATATCCCAAAAGTCTTAAATTTTAGTTAACTTGGATGGATGAGTTGATGTATTGATGTATCAATCTACTTTTAGAAGAGGACACACTGAGTGAAATTTTCATCGATGTAAAATCTGCTCATTATCAATGACAAAGTCACGTAGTCGTTTTATTCCTTCATATCAATTCAGTATATTTGGCCTGATTTTCACAGTGTATAGAAATCAACTTGAAGGAATGGATAACTGTGAAAACAAATTGTTCAACTCGCTGCCTTCTTTGAATGAAGTAAGCGTAACTAAACTTAAGTATATTTTGACTTTAACTTACTTTTTCAGATTATTTTCTGAATGCTTTTTACTCACATTTACTTTAATGGATGGTTCACCCAAAAAGGAATTCTGTCATCATTTACTCACCGTTGAGTTGTTCCAAATGTGTATAAAACGTTATGGTACAGTTTACGTCATTTATAATTGTTGTTTAAAATAAGTTGTTTTAATTAGGATTTTAGCCGGCGATTGTAGAAATTTCAGAATTCCCATTCACGTTTTCTTTGTTCTACGTAATAACTGCCCGGAGGTGCATTGCAAAGATGGCGGCCGAGTGGCGCGACTATGGAGTTCCACTGTAATATTTGACATTAATTCCATTTCACTCTACACAATCGCATGCACCTCTACAGACCCTTCTGCCAAACTCCTGAAGTTTGCAGATGATACCACAGTTATTGGCTTTATTCATGACGGTGATGAATCTGCGTACAGAAAGGAGGTTGCTCAGCTGGCTGCCTGGTGCACTCGAAACAACCTAGAGCTGAATGCATTCAAGACAGTGGAGATGATAGTGGATTTCAGAAGGAACCCTCCATCACTTCCTCCCCTCATCATCCTGGACAGCACTGTGGATCCTATGGAGTCATTCGGGTTCCTGAGCTCCACCATCTCTCAGGACCTGAAGTGGGAGTCCCACATAGACTCCGTTGTCCGTCAATTGAGGAAGTTGAACCTACCACAGGAGCTTCTGACCCAGTTCTACAGTCATTGAATCTGTTCTGTGCACTTCAATGACTGTTTGGTACCAAATCAGACCTACAAAGACCACAACGGACAGTTGGTAGTGCTGAGAAGATTATTGGTGCTCTTCTGCCCACACTTCAGGACCTGTACGGTTCCAGAGTGAAATACTCCACACACCCCGCACACACACTGTTGCCCTCTGGGTGGCGCTTCAGAGCACCAAACACCAGAACCTCCAGACACAGAAGTAGCTTCTTCCCCATGGCAATCTCCCTCAGATAACTGCTCCTTAAGAGCAATATTCCACTTTCACTACTCCTATATTGTGCATGATAGTGCCTTATTATATTTAAATTTTATGTCTACATGTATATAACATTACCTCTACTTACAACATTGTACATTTTCACAAGTGTACATACAATCAGTTAATATGTATATTCTACTATATACTACCCTGTACAATGTCTCTTATGTTGTTATCCCCCATTTTCCAAACAATAGTCTTTATTTATATGCAGTATGCATAATTTATTTTAGAATCTTTTAGACTGTAAATCTTAATATATTGTATTGTCATTGTGTGAAATGTCTATTCCAACACCAAAGAAAATTCCTTGTGCGTGCAAGCACACTTGGCAATAAAGCTCTTCTGATTATGATTCACTCTGTGGAAATAAACGCTGTGATCTCCATCCTGGTTTTCTATTGTGTTGGTGCAGATGGAATTACAGAACAAACACTGAACCCAACAGCACCGAAAGAAGTGATCAATCAGAATCTCGTCTGCTCTGTAGTTCGGATCCAGTTTAACATCAAATGAATCTGTGCTGAACTCTTTACTGATGTCAGACATTACAGGAGCAAGTTCTTTTCTTATCACGTCTTCTAGAAGTTTGAAATCATCAACATCACCATGTTTGACTCAACTGAAGTCCTTCACAGAGAACATCAGAACATCTGAGAGCATCCGTGTGAAAAACTTCAATCACAAATCATCATCTCCACTGATCTCTATAACATGTTGAGTAGATTCATGTGATGCTGTCATGACTAGAGAAATTTCCCCTGAGGTAAATGTTAAAGAGGTGTGAGCCACCAACGCAGTTTTCCTTTTCCTTGTGATTTGCATTTCCTTGATTTGAATCTCTTAACATCACGCTAGTAAAATACTAACATATTGGGCCGGTTTCACTGACAAAGCTTAAGACAAATCCATGACTTTAATGCACGTTTTTGAGCTGTCTTATCTAAAGCATGCAGTGTTGCAGCTGCCAAATTATCAGCCAGCTTTTCTTTCATTTACTGACTAAAGCCCATTTTTACATTGACCAAAAAAAGAAAACATAGAAAATCGGGTACTTTGTATTACACAATACATATCGTTTCATTTAACTTTACATACTCATCATGTCTTGTGTGCTGTGTGTTTCAGTTTGTTTTTCCCGCAAAATTACAAGTGACATTCTACGGGCAAGCATGTACTGGTCATCGGGACTACCGGGAGATTCCTGGTGGTGTCACGTCTGTTAGCTGATCCGTGCCAAAACCTAACGTCCGATCTGTAATGAGGAGAGCATAACTGCTGTTTGTATAAGTTACCACTAGATGGCAGTATTGTGTAACGTGTTGAGACGGAGTCGAGATGGCAGGAGAAGATAAAACATGTAACAGAAAAACATGTGCAAAGAGTTCAGTAAAGTAATACACGACATTCATTAATGTTCGAGACTCTTTATTTTGGTCTTACAACCATAAACATAAGGACCAACCGACCGACCGTTTTGAGCTTTGAGCGTCTAACAGTGGAGGTGATCAAAGTGACGACATGACGTGACGTCAACGTCTCCAAATTAGCGTTTTTTTAAACGGGTGAAGAACCACGCAATTGTTTAAAGATTATACGTTGGCATTACAAGTATTAGACACAAATATTTTACATTTATACAACAATACATTTTTCTTCCTGGTTTACATAAATAAGATTCTAGACAGATGTTGTTTGCTTTTCAAGCTTATGTATTAGTGATGACCTTAAAAAAACTATCACCTGTTTCCTTTCATTACTTTATTCAATGACAGAAGGTTCAACAGTACACCGTGGAACTTTCAAAGAGCAGACATACATTCAATACTGTTACATATAATATAATATAGTTGTATAATGTCATATATAATAATATTACAATTAAATACTATATTCATAATTGAATTTATATATTATATTTTATATATTTTTACTTGTTGTTTGGTAATTGTAAAACCGATTCATTTATGTTGTGTTCTATATTGTTACAGACATTGTTATAGCTTTAACTTCAACATTTAACTCAATTCAAAATATGCATTGTTGCAAAGCACATAAATTTAGTAAAAATAGATATAAAATAAGTATAAAGCATAGATATTAAGAAAAATGAGGCAAGGTCTGTTGGCATCATCAGTCCATGGCAGTGCAGGGATGAGCTTCAGTCATTTACATTTATGCCTTTGGCAGACGCTTTTATCCAAAGCAACTTACATTATCCTATACATTTATACATAGGTATGTGCAATACCTTTTAATAATTTTAGCTCCATCCATGGAAAGAGGACTCCTGCCTGTGGTTTTGGTAATCGTGCAGACACAGATTAGCTTGTTCAGGACCGACTTTGCCCATCCATGGAATGACGTCAGATTGGGTTGGAGCTGGATATGTTGGCACCACGTGTCCAAAGCAGTATGTGTCAGGAAGAGCATTGTCCATGAATCCAATCATATCGTTGAATGCTTTGCATAGCATCACATCTATATCTATACAAAGGCTGAAGGTGAATACATTGCAGGAAAACTGTAGAAAATAGAAATAACCAACATAGGACTTCCCTGCCTTTCTAGCTAAACGATTATTAATTAATTAGGGGAACTAATGTTTGGATAAACAAAGTTGATTGTGAGAATCTGGATTTCGTCCTGTCCTCTACTCTACAAATATTGCATCTGTGTATAATACAAAGTTCATATATCATATGTATTCATTCATATTCATTCATATTAGTATTAGCTTCTATTCACATAAGATGTGCCTTACTTTCTTGTTGTTTAACCTCGTTGAGAGTTGTATCATATCTTATACTGTCATATGATATAAGTTTCTGTTGGTCTCCATCTCAAGGTTCCTAATGATGTCTAGGGACAATTGTTTTGATGCTGTAATGTTGAGCACGTATATTGAATACGTACTTTGTGATCATATCTGATTGTTCTCAGGAGGAATAAGACTAAACATAAAGTCTGGTGATTTTCCACTCTGGTGGTTTTATATGACACCTCCTGTTTCAAGCTTATAAATATTAGTCCGTAACAATAAACATTGGACTCTGATTGAACAAGCACCTGGTGTCTGTGTCAAACTTTGTCTCCAGGCCTGAAACTCTGTGTGTTTCGTCGACTAGACTCTTCAACCGCAGAATAATGTTTAGAAAAGGGGACGTAAGAAGTTTACATTCTTATATATAAAAAAATATATTTTTGCCATATGAAACTTGTTTAATTTTTCCGAAGTTCTGTTCTAAAATTTTATTTTTATTTTTTCTGATTTCCTTGTTTTCAGTTTTTGGGTACAATTTAAAAACACTGCAGTATACTTCAGTATGTACTACAGTAAACTGAAGTGAAATGTAAAAGTTAATTGTTTTAGAGCTTTACAATAGTAAATGTCAAAGCATAGTTTCTACCAAATACTAAAATCAGAACAATAAGCTACAGTTCACTATTGTAAATAATATAGCATACTAAAATATTTTTCATCCAAGTGTTCAAATTAAAAGGACTTTTATTTTGAAGAATCGCCGCGAAGACGACTGATTCATTGTAAATGCTCGTCAAATAAAAGGGGGAAATTCCAACCGAAAGTGATAAATATATTACACTGCCCAGTCCTTTAATAATAATGATTAATTGACCAGTGTATGATAGCTTAAGGTAATAAAAAAACCTTGCAATTACGCCATGGACCACTGGGGGTCAGCAAACCCCTGGATGAGAAACACAAGTTAGAAATAGGGAATGTTGCAAAAAAGTTTGATCGATTGAAGGCATTATCACCAGTATTACTATTCAATAATAGACACTGTGTATTCATATTCGATATTGTATATCGTCTAACAACAAATACTTGTATTATTATGACTGCCATATATACAGACGTGTTTAAATCAGTTGGTACCCACACAGCTCATTGAAATTATGCTTCATTCCTCCTGAAGAGTGATGAAATTAAAAGCTTTTGTCTCATGTATACTTGCTTGTCTTTGGTATTTCATAGAATAAAGCAAAGAAGCTTTGCAAAGAGATGAATTATTGCTTATTCTACAAAGATATTCTAAAATGGCCTGAACACATTTGTTGGTACGCTTTAGAAAAGATCATACATTATTGGATTATAGTGATATTTCGAACTCATTACTTCATTTAATTAGTATCACACATGTATCTCATCTTGTGATCAGTCATTCAGCCTATTTACATAAAGAAAAGTAATCACTGTGCTGTTTGGTTTTCTTTGTGTGCACCACACTGAACATGGACCAGAGAAAGCAAAGGATAGAGTTGTCTGAGGAGCTCAGAAAGAAAATAATAGACAAGCATGGATAAGGTGAAGGCGACAAGACCATCTCAAACCAGCTGGCTGTTCCCGAGACAACAGTTGCAAATATTATTAAGAATTTTAAGGTCTGTGGAATTGTAGCCAACCTCCATGGGTGCCGCCGCAAGAGAGCTCTGTCTCATTAGCAGGTAATGAGTCCTCCAACAGGATAATGACCCAAAAAGTGTCCTTCTCTGGAGAAGACACCAATCAAATCTCAGACAGCTGGAGGAGTTTGCTCAGGAAGATTGAGCCAAACTACCTGTTAATGGGTGCAGAAGTCTCATTGAGAGCTACAGAAAACCTTTGCTTGCAGCGATCGCCTCTAAAGGTTTTGCAACAAAACATTAGGTAGCTGTCCCATCATTTTTGTCCATGACATTTACATTTGTTTTATTATTTACAATATAATGTTGATTGGCGGATTCCAATTACTTATGTCAGTTTCAAGTTATTTCAGAGAAAATTTAATTTAATTTGTTTATTTGTTTAAAAAAGGCAGCGGCTATAAACAATAACCGAAAATAGCTGTGTATTCTTTGGATTAAGTAAAATTAGTAAAAATATGCTATTTACTTATAATTAGTTGCAGATATTGCACCTCAGTATTGTTGTGTATTAAACATTATGCAATAATAACAGTGTATAAATCATTATATATATAGCAATTATTAAAATGGTAACTCATTGAGATATTAAAGCCCTAGACCTGCCTAACCTTAAACTATATGAATACAAATGAATTGAAAGTTTTAAATCAATTTATTGAAAACAAATGGCTATATGTCAGGTAAAAGTATTGTAGCATTTTCAACGTGAGGTTGACTAGAACCCCGATCTCCTATACAGACCTTACACTCCGTCGTGCTCCAGTATATATCTCTAGTTTGAGTTTGACATTGATAATTTTTGTCAATTTAACCCGCTTCATGCTTGCATAAGCGACTTAGCTCGACATTAACTGCGTACATGCAGAAATCCATGTCTGCGCGTCTTTGTTTCCGTTCGGCACCTATTCATTGATAAACGCTTTAGAGCCACACCTTTTTAACTAAGCAAAATAAATAATAAAGTTAAATGTGGCCCATCTTAAGTTGGGACTTGGAACTTCACACGTCACTCTAAATGCAAACGTATTAGTTATAACATAGCCCCTCCTCTTCTGGGTGTGCGCGCTCTACGGCAAGTCGGAGGCCCGTGTCATCTCAAATCCATATCCATCTTAACCTTGTGGAAAACAAAAAATTGGAAAGAAATCATAGAAAAACCCGATGAAAAGAAAAACATATACCGAATGCAGTATGTTCCAGGAAGCTTAGTGTAAAATGTGTAATATGTCAAATTAAGTCAAGTCATGATTAAAGGTACCGTATGCTTATGAAATTCTTCATATATCTCAATGGTATTCTAGAGGTTAGTTCGGTTGGCATTTATATACATGTAGTCTCTTTGACTGGTTCGAGTCGGGCCTTGACCACTTGCAGATTTTGACATTCTTGTTCTTGTTATGTTCATCTGTGTCACAGGAATTGTTTATTTATATTTCAGCATTTAATTCGCGGTTAATATATAAAGAAAGTCAGGAATAAGAGCTATTTTTCCACAACAAGCTACCGACATCGTCCAGACAGCCTCGCCAACAGCCTTTCAATACTCACCTTAAGGCACAACACCTGCCCACTTAAATTTCATTAGCACTGAGCCGAGCATGTAGATATAATTAATTTCACTCGACAAGGCATTTGAAACAATATAATTGGAGGTGATTAATGAAAGGCTGTTGGCGAGGCTGTCTGGACTGTGTCGGGAGCGATTGAGAAATTTTGAATATACTTTAAGTTTGTTGTGGAAAAAGAGCTCTTATTCCTGACTTTCTGTATAAATTAACCGTACAAATTAAATGCTGAAATATAAATAAAGAATCCCTGTGACACAGATAAACATAACAAGATAAACATAACCAGACCAACAATGTAAAAATCTGCAAATTGTCGGAGCAGGACTCGAACCAGTCAAAAACACAACATATGATTACAAGTCAATGGAGTTAACGCCTAGGCTAACAATGAGGTATATGATCAGTAGCATAAGCATAGTCAGAATTCTGTAATCATGTACCCACCCTCTTGACTTTTCAAACCTGTATGACTGTATAATGTGTAATCCGTATAAACACAAAAGAAGATATTTGAAAGAAAGTTAGTAACAGAAAACCGTTCGTCCACATTGACTTTTCTTCATACAATGAAGTTAAATGGGACCATTGGTAAATTATGAAAGAAAATTCGTTTTGGGGGTGAACTACGGTACTTTAATCATGACTTGACTTAATTTGACATATTACATACTGCATTAGTTATATGTTTTCCTTTTCGGCGGGTTTTTCTTTCATTTCTTTCCATTTTTAGTTTTTCACAAAATTAAGCTCGATATAGATTTGAGATGAGACGAGCCTCCGACTTGCGGTAGACCTGGCAAACCCAGAAGAGGAGGGGCTATGTATATTAGCTAATACGTTTGCATTTTGAGTGACGTGTGACGTAAACTAAACGTCGATCGGCGCCCGGCGTTACTTAAACGCGTGGCGGGATATGACGTTAATTTACCACCAGACGGCGCTTATTTAATGCCTGGTGGCGTTAAGAAATCAGTGTTTTAATATTAATACGGCAATCCAAAGCACGCGAACTGTGATACTGTTGGCTTTCGACATTATGAGGTGTTTGTGAATAAAGCCTTGTCTTCAAATTCAAGGATTAAATGCGCTTTTGTTTATGAGTGCTGCAGCAACAATGCGCAAGTTAGGATCTCGTTTTGTCTTGAATACACGTTTTGTCAAAAAAGTATAACGAATGAACAGTCTGTATAAAAATAGTGTCCTGCTTACCATCACATCTCACGTACTTGCCCATGTATTTAGCAAAGCCTAGCAATAATAAAAACTCCAAATTAAAAACATAAATAACAAAGAAATAGAATAGCCACTGAACCGTTGTGTGAACGTCACTTTCGAGGACAGCATGGAAAATTTTGAATAGTTTTGTATTGAACCGAAGCATATCCTATGAAATACACTGAAACTAATTTTGGAGCCAACTGGCTGGCGAGCATGGCAAACATTGCATGAAGTTTTGACCAAAAAAGGAAATATAAGATATTAAGATTATTAATTTACATGGATATGTAAAAAGCAGAGTGAGACCGTCTGCACAGTGGCGCAAAAATGGGGTATACAGTATATGCGCTGCATAGGGTGCAGCACACGAGGGGGCGCCCTTGTACCAAAATATTATTTGAAGTTTTCGCAGGCGCAGAACTGAACAAGACATTGAAAAACAAGTTTAAATGCAAGTAAAAACGAGGACAACAATCTCCGAGTGGATGAATATTGTAAATAACCCTCAGTTATTTCATACATTTGTAATTTTATCAGTAAAACATTTATTCTGACATTATTTGTAAAGCTTATTTTTTCTAAATAATAGTTGTCTATTTAATTTGAAATGTTATTTTGCCCTGCTAGGTTATTAAGCATAGAGACCTTTATTCTGAAAAATGGCGTCTTGCCTGAAATACGACTGTCCGCTCTCGTTTTGAAGTTGTTCAGAGACACGGAAGAGTGCAGAGACACGGAACCACGCGCTCATGGATTCGCATTTATACATTTAAAGATTAAGGTCATTTTCAAGCGAAAATTAGGCATTTGGTCGCCGTTTGTTGGTTATTTTTTGTTGTACTTTAGTATTTTTTGTTTCTGTTGTTTAGCACCCGGTTGGAAAGGAGAACAAGGTATTCATGTAAATTTATACTCTCATAATGTGGCGTATCTTGTTTCCGTGATCATTTAATATGTATTTGCTTAATTTATGTGAAAATGTATGTTGTTAGGATAAATGTTATTATAATTTCGTATTTGTGCTGTATGTAAATGGTTTAGGTTTATTTACATGAATGTGAATTATTTACATGTTTCAATATTGTTTATTCATTTGTTATAGTTCTTACGGTGTTGTGAAGTAAAAAAGGGGACAAACAAACCAATAAAGGAAACCATACAACATCAGTGCAGGAGCTACATTCTTTGCTATTCTCATCACTTAATCTCTGTTTAAGCTATTTATCCTGCCTGAGAGGTAGTTAATATATTAACGTAGCAGCTCTCTTGCATTTAAAGAGACACACACCAAAACTGCGCGTTTCTCCTCACATGCAAAAGTGGGCATGTAGCCCATGGTATATTAAAAGATCTGTTGTGTTTTTTTGGCTAAAACTCCACAAACACACTCTGGGGACACGAGATGCTTATTTAAGATTTAGTGAAACCATTCGAACAACTTCTCCTTTAAGCTAATGGTACCGTTTAGTGTAAAACGAGAAAAAAAGACTACGTCAGAAAGTAATTTTTTGCAGTGTGGTACTGTTTAGCGTGTTGATAAAATGGTAACATGCTCTCCTACTTGTCAGTCGCTTTGACTAAAGCGCCTGCCAAATGAATACATGTGAATAAATGTAAGTGTAGCTGCTGAGAGCAGCAAAATCCTCCATCAGGTGACTTTAAACCCCCATCATAAATGTGTTATTTAAAAGAGAAGTGATATACAAGAGTGTTTGATGTGTGTAAAACATGTTAATATATGACATGAGGGATGATAGAAAAATGAGTGTTGAAATATTTGATGAATTTTAGCTTCTGTCTGCTCTGGTATTAAACATATCTGATGTAAAACTGTCCTGGACACAACGGCCTGAGAAAGAAGAGGAAGAGAAAGCAAACAGAGGCGAGTACACACACACACACAAAAAAAAGTCTGGTTTCTTTTCTTCAAAACTAACATCTTTTATTTCAGTCATTGATTCATGATAAAGCACAGGCTTAATCTGATAGATTTATTCTTGTTTTTTACAGGTTCTTGTGATAAACATCTTTAATCTGGACCCAAACTGAACGTTTAATCAAAATCCTCATTGATTTCATTCAGTGATTTCTATTATTGTTCTTGCTGGTGTCACTGCTGAATGTTGAAGCTCATTATAATCATTCTCACTATGTTTGTGGTGTTAGTTGTGTATTGTGGGCTATAACCTGAGGGACAGTGTGTAGTACAACAGTAGTGTATCATTGGTATATTTTATATCCTTTATTATACATATTTATAATTGTTTTATATGCTCTACACTTTGCTTTGCCAATTAATTCATTTGAACTTTTGTAAACGCTTACAATCATGCTAATAAACATGTGATATGATTAAATGTTTGATGTTCTTATTTTATTATCCTTCTTTTTTGGTCTTATCTTGTTGTCTGTATGCTTTCATAACAGTTTGTGATATATGTGAAGAAACAGCAGGGCGTGCTGCACTGTGGGAAAATGTGGGACGCTGTTTGCTTTAGCTAGACACTATATTCACAAGCAAAGGGGTCATAAGATTATTTTGATTTTGATGATCATCATAAAGTGAAGAAGGTAAATATTTTAACTATGACAAATCTTGACAACGCAGAATAAAATAAAACAATTGTGAGCATAAGCAAAGGTATCCAAATAAGCAGGATAGGGTCTGGATTGGAGCTGGTAGAGAAATACAACAAGATGGATGTGTTAATGTACTGTGTGAAATCTTTCTTTGAGTTTGAATGAAGTAAGCGTAACTAAACTTAAGTAGATTTTGCATTTAATTTACTTAAAGTATTTCAGATTTTTTAAATATTTTTTTCTGAATTATTTTTACTCAAATATACTTAAAGGGGCTCCCATAATAGGAAAAAATACCATGCCATTTAAAAGTGCCTCAGAGCTGTTTGCTGTCCTACATTCCTCAAAATGTCTTCGTTTGTGTTCAAGAGGGAAAAAAATCATAAAGATATTATTACTCCAATGGGAGTCAAAATCTGTCTGGTTACAAGCATTCTCTCAAATATCTTTCGCTATATTAAGCAGAGAAATGTATACAAATTTGTAACAACTCTAAGGTCAGAAAATGATGAAAGAATTAACATTTTGGGATAATTATCCCTTTAAATTACTCAATTGTACCTGTAATTTATTTGAACTAATTCCAATATTTAATAGTCTTATTGTTATATGTTACTGCGTGTCAAGTCAAAAACAATGAACAAATAAGAAGAGAGACAACTCAGTACTGGCATGAGCACAGTTAATGCTCAACGCATTATACATAATAACAACAATTTAACTTTTAAAAAAATGAAGTTAAATTAACTTATTTACATTTAGTGACTTTCTTTGTTGGCTTTTACGGTGTGAGATGTGATGGTCACTGTTTCTCACTCCAAATTCTCTGAATTGCAAAAGCTGTTGAAGAGTTTGTGAATATTGGATCGAATGCAGCACCATTTCGCAGCGGCTCGGTTTTCACAACATAAGCGATGAGAATGTGTCAGAAATGGGGTCTGAATCAGAAGCGGGTTAAACAAGACTTTATAAAACAACACCGGGAACAGTCACAGTATAAGTCATTTCAACAGGGTAATGGGCACGGCTAGAGGAACAGGGCTTGGTGGCCTGGGGAGCTCAGAGCTATGTTTTTGTAGCAGGGTGAACCACATGATTCCTACGTGGTCAGCTGAATTCATTTGGTTTGATTGAGTTGTGGGTATATATGAGCAAACTCCGCTCACTTGGATGTGCTTCATGGTTGGCACTGCCTTTTCTGTTGACTTCATCAGCTGTCGCAAAATAATATAGACTATGCTAATGTCTATGCTAATGTCTTGAGTTGTTACAAATATATAAAAAAGAGATTCATAAATGAGAACACCAGTGAGCTATTTATGAATGCAATGTCTTTGTCACCGAGTATATCTGCAGACTCTATCGATGTTCTCCTCGATAGCTTTAATGAAAAAGTTAAAAATGCTATCGATGCCATTGCTCCAGTAAAGGTCAAGGCGATAACTGGCAGGCGTAAAGCACCCTGGAGAAACACACCAGAAGTACAAAGCATGAAAAGAACATGCAGAAAAGCTGAGCGTATGTGGCGAAAAACCAAACTTGAAGTTCACTATAACATCTATAAAGACAGACTGCATTGCCTTCAATGTTGACTTAGGCAAAGCTAGACAGAATTTTTTCTCTAACATTATAAACAGCAAAATAAATAACACTCGCACCCTTTTTGCAACTGTAGAGAGACTAACAAATCCCCCTAGTCAAGTTCCGAGGGAAATGCTGTCTGATGACAAATGCAATGAGTTTGCAACTTTTTTCCTTCAAAAGATCAGTAATATCAGAATGGAAATCAGCAAAGCTCCATGCGGCAGTCAGGTCAGTCTGACTTCAGTACATCAGAAATTAGTTACTTTGTCTGAATTTCAGACAATTGATCTCAAAACCCTGGAGGAAACGGTACAGCATCTTAAGGCGTCAACTTGCAGCCTTGACACACTTCCCACATCCTTTTTCAAAAGAGTGTTTAACTGTTTGGAAGCAGATCTCCTAAAAATAGTTAATACCTCACTGCTCTCAGGAACTTTCCCAGAGTCCCTAAAAAATGCAGTTGTCAAACCTCTTCTAAAAAAGCCCAATCTAGACAAAACCTTACTGTCTAACTACAGACCAATATCAAATCTTCCTTTTATAGACAAGATCATTGGAAAGGTTGTCTTCAATCAGCTGACCAAATTTTTGAACTCAAATGGCTACCTGGACAATTATCAGTCTGGTTTCCGTCAGCATCATAGCACAGAGACAGTGCTCATAAAGATAATTAATGATATTCGATTGAATTCTGATTCAGGCAAGATATCAGTTCTGGTTTTACTAGATCTCAGTGCTGCTTTTGACACAGTAGATCACACCATACTCCTAAATAGGCTGGAAAACTGGGTAGGGCTTTCTGGATTGGTACTTAAATGGTTTGGGTCATACCTTAAAGGGAGAGGTTACTATGTGAACATAGGCAACCATAAATCTGACTGGACACCCATGACTTGTGGTGTTCCACAGGGCTCAATTGTAGCTCCGCTCCTCTTCAACTTGTATATGCTCCCACTTGGCCAAATAATGAAAAAGTACCAAATTGCCTACCACAGCTATGCAGACGATACTCAGATCTACCTAACCCTCTCACCCAATGACTACAGGCCTGTTGACTCTCTTTGCAAATGCATTGATGAAATTAACAGATGGATGTGTCAAAACTTCCTTCAGTTAAATAAAAACAAAACTGAAGTCATTGTTTTTGGTAACAAGGATGAAACTAACAAGGTAAACACATACCTTGACTTAAGAGGTCTAAAGACACAAAGCAAGGTAAAAAATCTTGGGGTCATTTTGGAGTCTGATCTTAGTTTCAGCAGTCATGTCAAAGCAATAAGCAAATCAGCCTACTACCATCTCAGAAACATAGCCAGAATCAGATGTTTCGTCTCAAGCCAAGATTTAGAGAAACTAGTTCATGCTTTCATCACCAGCAGGGTGGATTACTGTAATGGACTCCTTACAGGTCTTCCCAAAAAGACCATCAGACAGCTGCAGCTCATACAGAACGCTGCTGCCAGGATTCTGACCAGGACCAAAAAATCTGAGCATATCACTCCAATCCTCAGGTCCTTACAATGGTTACCAGTTACTTTTAGAATCAACTTCAAAGTATTATTAGTTGTCTATAAATCACTTAATGGTTTAGGATCTAAATACATCTCAGATGTGCTCATTGAATATAAACCAATCAGACTTCTCAGATCATCAGGATCAAGTCAGTTAGAGATAACAAGGCAAGGCAAGGCAAGGCAAGTTTATTTATATAGCACATTTCATACACAAGTGCAATTCAAAGTGCTTTACATAAAATGATTGACAGAAAGAATAAAACGTATCTTTAAAATGCAAATTATTTAAAACAATAAAACAGCAATAAAATTGATTAAAAATGTGAGTGTATATATAAAAAGAATAAGAGCAAAATAAAAATAAATTAGAAATAGAAGTGCAGTTGATGTAAAGTAGCACAGTGCTCAGGTTGTGAATGCACAGCTAAACAAGTGTGTTTTTAATCTGGACTTAAAAGTATCTACTGTTGGTGAACGTCTGATGTCTTCTGGAAGCAGATTCCAGCTACGAGTGGCGTAATGGCTAAACGCTGACTCGCCCTGTTTTGAGTGAACCCTTGTTATCTCTAACTGACTTGATCCTGATGATCTGAGAAGTCTGATTGGTTTATATTCAATGAGCATATCTGAGATGTATTTAGGTCCTAGACCATTGAGTGATTTATAGACAATTAATAATACTTTGAAGTTGATTCTAAAAGTAACTGGTAACCAGTGTAAGGACCTGAGGATTGGAGTGATATGCTCAGATTTTTTTTTTTTTTTGGTTCTGGTCAGAATCCTGGCAGCAGCGTTCTGTATGAGCTGCAGCTGTCTGATGGTCTTTTTGGGAAGACCTGTAAGGAGTCCATTACAGTAATCCACCCTGCTGGTGATGAAAGCATGAACTAGTTTCTCTAAATCTTGGCTTGAGACGAAACATCTGATTCTGGCTATGTTTCTGAGATGGTAGTAGGCTGATTTGCTTATTGCTTTGACATGACTGCTGAAACTAAGATCAGACTCCAAAATGACCCCAAGATTTTTTACCTTGCTTTGTGTCTTTAGACCTCTTAAGTCAAGGTATGTGTTTACCTTGTTAGTTTCATCCTTGTTACCAAAAACAATGACTTCAGTTTTGTTTTTATTTAACTGAAGGAAGTTTTGACACATCCAGCTGTTAATTTCATCAATGCATTGGCAAAGAGAGTCAATAGGCCTGTAGTCATTGGGTGCGAGGGCTAGGTAGATCTGAGTGTCGTCTGCGTAGCTGTGGTAGGCAATTTGGTACTTTTTCATTATTTGGCCAAGTGGGAGCATATACAGGTTGAAGAGGAGCGGAGCTAGAATTGAGCCCTGTGGAACACCACAAGTCATGGGTGTCCAGTCAGATTTATGGTTGCCTATGTTCACATAGTAACCTCTCCCTTTAAGGTATGACCCAAACCATTTAAGTATCAATCCAGAAAGCCCTACCCAGTTTTCCAGCCTATTTAGGAGTATGGTGTGATCCACTGTGTCAAAAGCAGCACTGAGATCTAGTAAAACCAGAACTGATATTTTGCCTGAATCAGAATTCAATCGAATATCATTAATTATTTTTATGAGCACTGTCTCTGTGCTATGATGCTGACGGAAACCAGACTGATAATTGTCCAGGTAGCCATTTGAGTTCAAAAATTTGGTCAGCTGATTGAAGACAACCTTTTCAATGATCTTGCCTATAAAAGGAAGATTTGATATTGGTCTGTAGTTAGACAGTAAGGTTTTGTCTAGATTGGCCTTTTTTAGAAGAGGTTTGACAACTGCATTTTTTAGGGACTCGGGGAAAGTTCCTGAGAGCAGTGAGGTATTAACTATTTTTAGGAGATCTGCTTCCAAACAGTTAAACACTCTTTTGAAAAAGGATGTGGGAAGTGTGTCAAGGCTGCAAGTTGACGCCTTAAGATGCTGGACCGTTTCCTCCAGGGTTTTGAGATCAATTGTCTGAAATTCAGACAAAGTAACTAATTTCTGATGTACTGAAGTCAGACTGACCTGACTGCTGCATGGAGCTTTGCTGATTTCAATTCTGATATTACTGATCTTTTGAAGGAAAAAAGTTGCAAACTCATTGCATTTGTCATCAGACAGCATTTCCCTCGGAACTTGACTAGGGGGATTTGTTAGTCTCTCTACAGTTGCAAAAAGGGTGCGAGTGTTATTTATTTTGCTGTTTATAATGTTAGAGAAAAAATTCTGTCTGGCTTTGCCTAAGTCAACATTGAAGGCATGCAGGCTGTCTTTATAGATGTTATAGTGAACTTCAAGTTTGGTTTTTCGCCACATACGCTCAGCTTTTCTGCATGTTCTTTTCATGCTTTGTACTTCTGGTGAGTTTCTCCAGGGTGCTTTATGCCTGCCAGTTATCGCTTTGACCTTTACTGGAGCAATGTCATCGATAGCATTTTTTACTTTTTCATTAAAGCTATCGAGGAGAACATCAATAGAGTCTGCAGATATACTCGGTGACAAAGACATAGCATTCATAAATAGCTCACTGGTGTTCTCATTTATGAATCTCTTTTTTATAGAGACAGGTCTATCTTCAGTGGCAGGACTAATTGATATATCAAAGAAAATACAGAAATGATCAGACAGTGCCACATCTCTAATAATAGTGGATGAAATGTTTAGACCTTTGCTAATGAGCAGATCCAGAGTGTGTCCACGATTGTGTGTGGGACCGTGCACATGCTGGATCAGATCAAAAGTGTTTAAAACATTTAAAAGTTCATTTGCATTATTGTTTTCTGTCTTGTCTACATGAATATTAAAATCTCCAGCAATAACAAAGCAGTCAAATTCTGAGGATATAGCTGATAACAGTTCTGAAAAATCATCAACAAAGACTGGGGAGTATTTGGGAGGTCTGTAAATAATTGTAAACAGAATGCGTGGTGAACCTTTTAAAGCAATACTCAAGTATTCAAACGACAGGTAGTCACCAAGTAAAACTTGCTTGCAGTCAAAGAGATTTTTAAATAGAGCAGCTATTCCTCCACCTCTCCTTACAGCTCTGCAGACATTTATAAAAGTAAAGTTTGGGGGGGCAGATTCATTGAGGATTGTAGCACTACAACTATCATCTAACCAAGTTTCATTTAGAAACATGAAGTCCAGTTTGTTACTGGTGATGAGGTCATTGACCAAAAAGGATTTGTTTTTTAGGGAACGGATGTTTAAAAGTGCTAATTGAATAGTAACTGTTTTTAGATTTTTACCCCTGTCATTCTCAGAGTGACGTCTAAAAGGTATTAGATTAGATAGCTTTGCCATACGACTGGAAAAGGCCTTAGTTTTGCGATCACTTGTCAGGACAGATATAGGGAAAACTGAAGGAACACTGGGTTCCCACTTGTTCTGTAAATATTTGAGATTGCTGGTGTTATCATAGCAGGGACCCAATTCATATCAGTTACCAGTGCTATTTGCAGTCTTGTTTAGTCCATCTCCAGCAGATGGGGGTTTGTGTGATCCCTGGCGTTGTGGCAGAGGACGGAGAGCTCTTTCAGAGGGAACAGGTTGGCCAGATTGACCCAGAGTCTTTGGTGGTTGTGGGGCCCGTCGCTTTTTAGTTGAAACCTGTGGACTCGCGACAATAGAGTGGGAGAGTTTTGTTCCAGCAAATACTAGTTCCTCCATTTTCTCTGAGAAGCTCAAAAGAGATGATGTGGTAGAGAGGGAGAAAGTGTGTAGTGAGAGGGGCTGCAAGTCTGGTGTTTCTGAAGACTGAAGTATGTTGTTTTGGCTCTCCCGGTTGTTATCCACAGAAACGTCCTTGGGTGTCGAGTCCTCGTCATCTTCTAACTGATGTGATGTCACTGGGCAGGGTACAGCCTGAGTGGTGTTATCCAAATGTCCATCCAACTGCTGAGGTGGGTCACTATGGCCAGGTGTATTTGTGCCATTTAGGAGTGGAGTAGCACACTCTACTGATGGGTGAAGAAGGGAGAAGAGGATATTGTCCTTTAGCACTCTTGAACCAAGATTGTTTGGGTGGAGGCCATCTGTTGTAAAAAGTTGTCTTTGACTCCAAAAGAGATTAAAGTTGTCAATGAAGTTCAGTCCTCTCGTGTTGCATGTTTTTTGCAGCCAAATGTTCAGACCGAGTAGCCGAGAGAACATATTCGTTCCCCGAGCTGGGAGAGGTCCACTGATGAATGACTGAACTTTTAGCTTTCCAAGCATTTCAAAGAGTTCATTAAAATCCCTTTTTAGGAGCTCTGACTGCTCTTTTCGAGTATCATTTTTCCCCACATGTATGACAATCCGATTTACAGACTTGTGTTGTTTCAGGATGTTTGACAGTTCCTTGCTTACATCAGCAATCATCGCTTGAGGGAAAAAGTATGTACGTATGGCCCTGCCACGAAGGTTTCTGATAATAGAGTCCCCCACTATCAGAGTATTTGGCTCGGGTGCTTTCTGAGCAGAGTGTCGTTGCCTGTTTGACACAGAGAGTCTGCCAACTGCAGTGTCCACCTTTGATTTTTGCCTGACCACATTTGGGGATTCTTCACCCATATTCATTAGTGCCTCAAATCTATTTTTAAGATGTATAGGGGGTGGCAGAGTACCAACAGTGTCTTGTCGAGTCTTAGCCATATCTGGGGTAGAGGAAGCTAATGCGGCAATTTGTGAAACTCTTGACAGTCTGATATTACGAGCATCTTTAGGTCTTGCGCCCTTTTTTTGCCAGCGGTTTGTGTCCTCAGCTACCTTTGTTTGCATCTGTACAGGTTTGTCTGAGCTCACTATAATCTCTATAAACAAAGGTTCACTCAAAACAGGGCGAGTCAGCGTTTAGCCATTACGCCACCCGTAGCTGGAATCTGCTTCCAGAAGACATCAGACATTCACCAACAGTAGACACTTTTAAGTCCAGATTAAAAACACACTTGTTTAGCTGTGCATTCACAACCTGAGCACTGTGCTGCTTTACATCAACTGCACTTCTATTTCAAATTTATTTTTATTTTGCTCTTATTCTTTTTATATACTGTATACACTCACATTTTAATCAATTTTATTGCTGTTTTATTGTTTTAAATAATTTGCATTTTAAAGATACGTTTTATTCTTTCTCTCAATCATTTTATGTAAAGCACTTTGAATTGCACTTGTGTATGAAATGTGCTATATAAATAAACTTGCCTTGCCTTGCCTAATGTGTTGGTTTCTGCTTAAGTGATTTTTGGTTTGTCTAACAGGTTGTGACCACGTCAAAGGGTTTCAATAATCCGGTGGAGCTAAAAGGCTTACCACGTGGCTGCTTTGCTTCTTGCCTTTATTTGAATTCTAAATGCCTAGTACTGGTCACGGCTTGTACTGTGCGAGTAGCCTATGTACTTCGTTTGCATGTCCACCGCCTCAGTGGCACTGGTGCTACTGTCATCTGCTCAGTGTAGCATGTGTATGAATTTCATTTATTTTTTTGGTTTATTGTAATTACTGTTTAGTTTGGATTTGGTATTTATGAATTTATTTATTTTCTTTTTTTACTAATGCGTATTGGGAGGCAGTTAGAAGTTTCCACCCTCGTTCCACTGACTGGAAGCTTTTGTTTCTTTTTTGTTTTTTTCTATATTCTTCTATTTTGGGTAACATTGTGATTAGTTAATTTTCTTTTTGCTACAGGAGTCGAGGGCCAGGGCAGGAAGCCAGCTAGTCTCAGATGGTGTGGTGGGTTCCTCGTCACAGAGTGCTGTGTACTGAAGTTTTCTCCCCTCCTGTGCTTCTTGAATCGGAGGCTGGTTGCTGGCTACCTACCCCTGGTGACCTTGCTCTCCTTAGCGTGGGCGTGTGTAAGCGTGAACTTGGGAACTATTCGCTGTCCATGTTACCCAACGATCCTATTTTAAGTATTTAACTTTGTATTGAATAAAAAAAATGTATTTCTATATACAGCCACATCTTGAGTCCCTTGTTTGCCCTATTGAATCTGTGTGCCCTTCTCTGTTTTTTTAATTTCCCTGTCAACAGGGTGGCGTAGTCTGCTTAAATTATTGTGTGTGACCCTTTCTCCATACCACTCCATCACACTTTATAAAAAACATTCCTGGTGTGCATCTTGAGACAAAACAATGGCACTGGCTTCTTTGACAATATGTCAGGGGAAGTTATTTTCGGTTAAAACAGCTTAAACATTCATTTCATTCTGAGACTATCCATAAGGCTTGTCTGTGAAACCGGGACATATCTACATTTCGGTCCATTATTAAAAATACAGATTTTAGCTATATTTATTGCGGAAGAAAATTACATAAATCTTTATTTAATCGTTTTGGGTCACATGCAAACATGTGCCTGAATACAGGAATTCAGAAAGAAACTTATTTGTATGTACTCTGTCAATCAGTTACAAAAGTGATCAAATATGTTAATTATATCTTAACAAGATGCGTCACTGCCATTGAAACGAATGGAGAGGACCGCAATGCTCAATATGGACACCCTAGCGAATCTTTGCGTATGTTTAGTAAGTAAAGCAACATGAGAAATTATGTAAAGCGCAATTTGATCGTATGAAACAAATATATGATGCAGTTTGTCATTTATAAATGTTGTTTTTAAATATGTGCTTTAATTAGGATTTTCGCCGACGAGTGGCATGACTATGTAGTTCCACTGTAATATTTGCCATTAATACCATCCTCTCTGTGGAAAGGAACACTGATCTCAATCATGTTTTTTTTTAATGTGGTGCAGATGGCTTTACACAAGGGACATTGAGCCCAACAGCACTGACACAAGTGATCGGTCAGAATCTCATCTGCTCTGTAGTTCACATCCAGATTTACATCAATTGAATCTGTGCTGAACTCTCTGTGGATGTTATACATTACAGGAGGAAGTTCTACTATTATCATGTCTCCTAGAAGTTTGAAATCATCACCATCATGTTTCACTTCTGAGAGCATCTGTATGAAAACCTCAACCACAAATCAACATCTGAACTCTATAAAATTTTGAGTAGATTCATGTGATGCTGTCATGACTACAGACATTTACCCTGAGGTAAAAGTTACAAAGATTCGGGCCACCGAAGTTTTGTTTATCCATGTGGTTTGCATTTCTTTGATTTGAATCTCTTAACATCGAGAACACAAACAGCGAGGCCCAATTGATCGTTTTTACCAGAGGTGTGGCAAGTCACAGATGGTCAAGTCCATGCAAGCGTCAAGTTAATCAGGACGATCCGATCACGTTCAGTATTGACACTGTGCACGCCGGCTGCTGGCTTAGGGGACTCGGAACAATCTGCTTGTTTACTTATTTTATTGTTGTTGTTATTTTTATAAGCAGTAGTAGTTGGACGTAGTAGTGTAGTGGTCTTACTTCTACACACAGCAATATAAACAAAAGTGCATGTTTACCGCTTGAATCATTCTTGCTGTTTGGGGGAGAAAAAATTCATGGGGGTCGAGGGCTTTGGTGTTTTTATGTTATGTGATATGACTAACGTTAATATTCATACTTTGTAACGTTACTATTATTATACAGTAGTAGCCTATTTATTTAAGAAACGTAGAGTGTCTTAAAAATAATTGTTGCAGCACTTGTAAAACATGCTTGTTCAGATTGTAACAATTGTTAAATCAGCTAATATATGTCCCATGTTTGTTTTAATTTCTATTGTCCGAGATGACCTCCAGCATTATCAGCAGCAACATACCAAGAATACCCCTCAAAATCAGCTGCTCCCTGTAAGTTATATCAGCCCGAAGTGTTTTAAAGCCTGTTGCCTACAATCTTACAAAACAACATGTCAGGGGTCATGTTTATTTTTTAATAGTTACCATGTCCTACAGAGCAGTTCTTTATTATTCTGTATAACAGAGAGAAAAAAACTTAATGTTTGAACAACTTAGAACACGTCAATTTCTAATCTCAGAGTTATTAATAGGTCCAAAGAAATTTTTATTTTATTTTAAACGTTAAAGTGTTTTTTCTGTTATGTATCTTTTTAAACTGCATGACAGCATTGGCTGATATATCAAAACAGAAGCCTATGTATTGATAAGTATATCTGCAAGGAATTTGTTAGAATAAAAAGTATTGATGTTTTGAGCACAGCCCTATTTAACGCCTTGTTCCATGTGCCTCTTTATTACTTTGAGCACCTGCCCCCTTAAAGGTCTCTGCACGGCCCTGCTATTATATGTTTTATCTATGATGTTGTAATACGTGCTGTCCATTATAGGGCACAGTAGGGAATTTAAATCTAGTGATGGGAATCTTGGATCATTTTATTGGCAATCAAAATGAACTGATCTTTTTCATTTCATTTCAGAATATAAAGAAAATGTATGTTCAATAGCCCAGTGATGAAGTTATGATGCCTAATCGTCATCTCTGCAGTGGATGAGCAATATGCACATTTCATACCTAATATATAATCATTCATTTGAACTGCTTTTATTATTTACAGAACAAAACGTCTTGTTGTTATTGTGAGTGTACACAAAAACATTTAGACACTTGTAAGATTCGAATGATGAAATTATTCTTGTCAGGTCCGCCATCTTGTCTATGTCTTGTATATTCTTGGCCTTGGGGCGGAGCCGTGACATAGCGTAAGGTTCTTTGCGGAGAGAGAGGTTGGGCCTTTGGGATCCTCACACTCTCTCTCTGAGTCTCGTCTGTGTTTCCCCCCCATCATGGGCTTTTGTTTTTGTTCCTGTTTTTTAGTTAAAATAAACCTTTGTTTACCCTTCACCACTGTCTGCCTGCAATTGGGTTTTCCCTGTCAAGTTCATGACAGTATGACCAAAAAGTTTTTAGAGAGTTTTTTAAGTGCAAGTGATCGCACCGGCGCGTCCTTCCGCCTGTCATGCAGTATAAGCGAGCTGCTATTCAGCTTCCACACGCTGTCCACACAAACACTTGAAAATGCGCAAAGTTAATATAGACATATACTACATACATGTATATCCATTGTGTGCGCCCGCTGAGTAACGTGTTAATAGTTGCGCTGTTTTCGCATGTTATTTGGGAGATATTGGAAGGCGTGTCCTGCTGAATTCAATTGCGTGATTTAAACGGGTATATAAGTGCGACTAACCACCGCGTGCAGCCCTCATCGCGTGAAGAGAGTAAAGACCATCGACTCTACCTGAGCGACTCCACCGAGCAACGACACAGACAAAGCACTTAAGTATTACTATTTTGCACTTATACTACTGCACTTTATTTATTCTCTTTCTTTATTTGTCTTGTACATTCCTTCATTTTTCACTATGTTTTTTCAAATCCACACTGTCATTACAACTTGTAAATCACCGGTAACACGCAGAAGGCCACGCATGGCTAAAGCTAACAATCTACGCACTTTCTCAGCATCCCAAACTACCTCCATTACCTTTCCTATTGGTTTATGGAACTGCCAATCTGCTGTAAACAAGGCAGGTTTCATCACAGCAATTGCCAAACATTCTGGTCTTTCTCTTTTAGAACTTACCGAAACCTGGATCAAACCGATCAAACACTGCCACACCGGCTGCCCTCTCGTATAACTACACTTTCTCCCACAGCCCACGCATATCAGGGAGGGGTGGAGGAACCGGACTACATATTTCTAATGACTGGAAATTCAAACAGCTGGCACCCTCTTGCAACAACACCGCCTTTGAGTCTCATGCTGTTACTGTCATCCACCCTGTTAAAACACACGTTGTAGTTATCTATCGTCCCCCAGGGCACCTTGGACTCTTCTTGGAGGAATTGGATACACTTCTGTCATCCTTCCCCGAGGATGGTACTCTTCTGGTGGTACTTGGAGACTTCAACATCCACCTGGATAAACCACAGGCCACTGACTTCAACAACCTGACTGTGTCGTTTGACCTCAAGCGAGTCCCCACTTCACCAACCCATAAATCTGGTAATCAACTTGATCTTATCTACACACGCTATTGCCTCACCCATCACTCCCAAGTCACCCCGCTGCACACGTCGGATCATTTCCTCATCACTCTTGATCTCGACTTAACTTCTCCAGACACTACACATGCCTCCCCACTGGTCACATTCCGACGCAACCTACGATCACTCTCTCCCTCCTGCTTATCCTCTGCAGTCTCTGCTACTCTCCCCCCCCTCAACAGTTCTCTCTCCTTGATGCTAACACCGCCACCCACACTCTTTGTTCCACACTAACCTCCTGCTTAGACATCTTATGCCCTCTTAGATCTAGGCCATCTAGTGCATCTCCTTCTGCCCCCTGGTTATCTGATGTTTTCGGTGAGCATCGCGCCACTCTCAGGTCTACTGAGAGAAAGTGACGAAATTTAAAGAACCTACCGACCTCTCCCTCTATCAGTCTATTCTCTCTTCCTTCTCTGCGGATGTCTCCTCTGCGAAAACCCAGTACTACCATGCTTAATTCAACTCCTCGCCTGACCAACATACTCTCTTTAAAACCTATTCTGCTCTTCTTTGCCCGCCTACCCCCCCCTCCATCGGACTTAACAGCTGACGATTTTGCGTCGTTCTTTGTAAAGAAAATGACCACCATCAGCAATCAATTCTCTGCGCCACGCCCAATCCCCAGAAACATGCTTGTTCCCCTCGTTCGCTCTCCTTTCTGAAGAGGACGTTTCCAAGGTCATTTCTTCTACCATCCGACTACCTGCCCCCTAGATCCCATCCCCACTCATCTCCTCCAGGCCATTTCTCCATCGGTTGTTCCCTCTCTGACCCACATTAATAACTCGTCCCTCACCACTGGTACATTTCCTGCACTCTTTAAAGAGGCCCGTATTACCCCACTACTAAAGAAACCTACTCTTAATCCTGCACTGTTAGAAAACTACAGACCGGTATCCCTCCTCCCCTTCGTTGCAGAACGTGTGGTATGTAACCAGCTCTCAACCTTCCTCAACCTTCCTCACCCAGAACAACCTCCTAGACAGCAACCAGTCTGGTTTCAAGAGCGGTCATTCAACTGAAACTGCGCTGCTCTCTGTCATTGAAGCCCTGAGACTGGATAAAGCTTCCTCCAACTCATCTGTTCTCATCCTACTGGATCTATCTGCCGCCTTTGACACCGTTAACCATCACATCCTCCTGTCCACCCTCAAGGCGATGGAGTTCTCTGGAATGGTGCTACAATGGTTCAGGTCTTACCTCTCGGGTAGGTCCTTTAGAGTATCGTGGAGAGGTGAGGTGTCTGAGTCCCAACATCTCGACCTAGGTGTAACTCAGGGCTCAGTGCTTGGTCCGTTGCTATTCTCTGTAAACATGACATCCCTAGGCTCTGTCATTCGGAAACATGGCTTTTCCTATCACTGCTACGCGGAATACACAACTCTACCTGTCTTTTTGCCCAGATGATCCGACTGTTTCTGCACGCATCTCAGCTTGCATAGCCGACATCTTGCTCTGGATGAACAACCATCACCTGCAGCTGAACCTTTCAAAAACAGAACTCCTTGCAAACCACGGCCAATACAAAGACTCATCATAACCTCTCCATTCAGCTGGGCTCATCAACCATCACATCTTCCAGAAAGGCAAGGAACCTGGGAGTGGTGTTCGATGATCAGCTCAACTTCACAGATCAAGCTGCCAGCACCCCCCCGTCCTGTAGATTCATCCTCTACAATATTAGGAAAATTAGACCCTTCCTATCGGAGCATGCTACACAAGTCCTAGTACAGGCTCTGGTCCTGTCCAGACTGGACTACTGCAATGCGCTACTGAGTGGACTTCCAGTTTGCACAACCAAACCACTACAGATGATTCAGAATGCTGCGGCAAGAGTTATCTTTAATGAACCGAAGAGAGCACACGTCACTCCTCTACTCATTAAGCTACATTGGCTCCCTATAGTCGCTCGCATCAAATTCGAGACTCTGCTTCTGGCCTACAAGACCATCACTGGTTCGGCACTACCTTATCTTCACTCGCTAATGCAGACATATGTAACCGCCAGATCCCTACGCTCTGCAAACGAACGGCGTCTAGTGGTGCCATCCCAAAAAGGTAAAAAAATCTCCTTCGCGCACCTTCTCTGGATCTGTCCCACCCATTTGGAATGATCTGCCCGCTGCTACAAGATCTGCAGATTCTATACCCATCTTTAAGAAACGTCTGAAAACACATCCCTTCCGTCAACATCTGACTGATCTGTTCTGACTCTATATTCATAAAAAAAAATATATGAATGAATGAATGGTTCTGTATACTGTATTGGGTATATGAGACCAGTCTTCTTTTTGATTGCACTTATGCTTTTGTTGTACTTATGCTGTCCCAATTGCTTCCATTGCCTATCCCACCTGTAAGTCGCTTTGGATAAAAGCGTCGGCTAAATGACTAAATGTAAATGTAAAATGAGTGCCTTTTATAACTATCTTTCCAGGCAACTTTTAGTACCTCTAATTGACTTTGTTACAAAGTCTTGTTTTATAATTAGTTTAAACTAAAGAATAGAATCTTTGCTCAAGAGAGATCCTCTACAAACACATTAAGTATTGAGGAGGCCGCTGACTTAGACTTATATTTACTCATATGAAATATTGTTGTTCAATATTTCAAAACACTATAAACTGTATTTAAGTGAAACAGAGAAACATGTTCATGTTCGTTTGTATGTTTTACTATTTTGAAACTAGAAACAAACTAAACTATACAGACACCTGATGACCCATTTTCATGACATGGGAAAAGTTTTTATGTTAATTCTCATTTAGCATTTGTACCTGCTTGCATTTGTTAATTTGACCTAAAATAGGCGGAAGTGAGAAAATAAAAGTTTTCTAAAGATTCAATGACATGTAAATCAAATTCATCAAACATCCAGTGATGATGTCATGTGAGGGTGGAGACTGAAAAACAAATGTCCAGAGGGATGTATTTATAGAAGAGAGGAGGACACACTTCAACACACTTCATATTAAAATTCTGCTCATCCACCCATACGAAACTCAATTCTCTTCTGTTCTCTCTCATAAGTCATCTCTGGAACTGCTTCATCATATTTACACAGTGACATGGAAAAACTCATTCATCTGATTTTACTTTCTGGTGAGTACAGCTAACATCATCTCATTTAACACACGCATCATGTTAACAACAAATTGAAAATAAAAATATTTCACACTACTATTTTGAAATAAAAGACAATTCATCAACTTATTATCAGTCTGATATTCTGTAAAATGTTTCTCAACAGGTCTTGCTTCCACTTCGGGTAGTTTGGAAGGTAAAACAATTGTTCATATCTCTGATGTGCTTCATATCTCTGAAATCTCCATTTTTATGACTTGTTTTTGCCATGAATCATGATTATCCTTTTGTTTGTCACTAGGTTTCGCAAATACCAAACCAATACAAATATTAAAGAGTGCTTCTCAACTTTGACAACATAGTATGCAAATGTTAAAAAATGTGTGTCTTTTTCCAATCCCTGAAAAACTCATGCGAGCAAAATGCAAAAAAATATGTAAAGTTACCGAAGTGAAAAATAAATATACAAAAATCTGTTTGAAATTCATTTATTTCACGCTAAGTATAATGTTAATAATGCTATAGTCTTTGTGGTATTATATATTTGTATACTGAGGGTGCTTAATTGGAACACCTAATTTTGCTCTTAGAAATAGAGCTGAAATCCAACTAAAGATACATTTTTAGTGTATTTGATTGTGCTTAAGTGTAACTATTCCAAGTATCCTTCAGGTACACTTTAAATGTCTTGCATTGAAAGATTGATTATAAAAATCATAAAATCCTTTTCAAAAGTGACACATTTTCATTTAAACACAGTCTCAATATAAAGACATTTAATTGTGTATGAATAGTACTCCAAATAAAGTTTAATCATAAATTTATATCAGATTGTCATGTCAGTAAATATGATAATACATTTAATCTACACTTAGTATGAATAAACGCATTTAAATTACTTGTTTTTTCACTAGGGAAAATAAGTGCATCATTCTGTTCATGAAGTTCTGATTGTTCCTTTCTTGTTTATTAATGGCACGTTTGTGTTTTTCATAATCATCACTTATGGAATATGTTCTAAATTTTTTGTCAATGTTGTTTCCTAGAGAATTTAGCATTGAATGGAACAGTCACACAGTCGTCCACCAATCTCACCTGGCTAGCTCAAAATGCCATAGATAAAAAAAAATATGGATCTGAATACTGCTTTGCTACATCCAATCAAAGTAACCCATGGTGGAGGATGGATCTCTTGGATGTTTATAACATCAGTACAGTGATCATCACTACTCATGCCAGCTATTTGGCTCATGCCAACGGAGCCGAGATTCGTGTTGGAAACTCACTGGAAAACAACGGAAACAACAATCCTGTGTAAAGTTATTCATGAAATCACTTTTGATCGATTGTTGGTTGATTTGAACGCAGATGAACTGATTTTCTCTCTCTCTCTCTTTCTCTCTCTTTCTCTCTCTCTCTCTCTCTAGATGTGCTGTAACTTCTGGTCTGCAAGCTGGTCAGACCATCACTTACTTATGTCGTGGGATGTTGGGACGTTATGTGAATGTGTCATGCCTGAACGTACAGCTCATCTGTCTCTGTGTGAGGTGGAGGTGTATGGAACTGGTAAATTTGACTCATAGTTCTGTACTGTTAGAATAATTTCAAATAACCT
>CM017913.1:28209592-28213769 GCA_008369825.1 Triplophysa tibetana | reverse complement strand
AACCCTAATTTTCCAAAAGGTCAGGACAAGACCTTTCCAACAACCCTACTCTCGTCTCTCTAGGACGTTCCTACACCGATTTATAAGCAAAAGAAAAAAACCGATAGCGCCACCTAGCTGTCGAAAAGTAAAAATGCCATAACTCTGTCTAGGAATGTCGTAAAAATACGAGAGAGGTGTCAATCGACAGGTATTGACGTCACCTTTTCGACAACGTAACGTCCGACGCGAAAAAACCCTCTATTGATTTTAGGGTCAGAAATTGTTGTCGGAAGAAGTGCTGTTCGAAAGGTCTGGACGAGACCTTTCCAAAAAGCCAACTCTCGTCTCTCTAGGACGTTCCTACTCAGAGTTATGAACAAACGAAAGAAAACCGATAGCGCCACCTATCTTTCGAAAAGTAAAGATGCCATAACTCTGTCTAGGAATGTCGTAAAAATACGCGAGAGGTGTCATTCGACAGGTATAGACGACACCTTTTCGACGACGTAACGTCCGACGCGAAAAAACCTTCCGTGGTTTTTAGGGTCAGAAATAGGTGTCGGACAAAGTGTTGTTAAACAGGTCTAGACGAGACCTTTCCAAAGAGCCAACTCTCGTCTCTCTAGGACGTTCCGAAGCAGAGTTATGAACAAAAGAAAGAAAACCGATAGCGCCACATAGCTGTCGAAAAGTATAAATGCCGTAACTTCGTCTAGAAATGTCGTAAAAATACGAGAGAGGTGTCATTCGACAGGTATTGACGAGACCTTTTCGACGACGTAATGTCCGACGCGAAAAAACCTTGTGTTATTTTAGGGTCCGAAATTGCTGTCGGACCAAGTGCTGTTTGAAAGGTCCTGACGAGACCTTTCCAAAGAGACCACCCTCGTCTCTCTAGGACGTTCCTACGCAGAGTTACGGCGACTTCTTTTAAAATAGCGCCGCCTGGCGGACAAACGTTATAACTCCGCGTAGGAAGGTCCTAGAGAGATGAGACCGGTGTCTTTAGAAAGGTCTGGACGAGATCTGTCCAACGACGTCTCGTTCGACGCGGTAGCACCTTCCGTGACGGATAGGGGGCGCCGAAAAGAAACGTGTCTCCAAAGAATATCTCGGCCTAGGAAGGTCGTAGCGACACGTGCTTTGTATCGTTGGAAAGGTCTCGGCGAGGCCTTCTCGACGCATCTATCCGTGTCCTTCTGCGACCTTCCTGGCCCGAGATAATTTTTCGAAACACGTTTCTATTTGGTCCTCTAGCTCCGCTTAGGAAGGTCTGAGGGGGTCGAATGACATGTCGTTGGAAAGGTCTGGTCGAGGCCTTTCCAACGGCATGTGGCTCGACCTTCTCACATTTTTAATGACTGAGTTATTGCGAGTCCAATTTCAGACGTTTAAAGCTCATTTTAGGCGAAAATAAGCTAAGTGTTTCTTCAAAAAAACGACCACCCAAAGGCTATATAGATCGACTCCAAATGGCACAACGCGTGTAGAAAAGTGGTTTCTGGGTGAACGAATTTTTACTTTTTGACTTAGTAAAATTGCACTAAGTCGAAGATTGACCTTTCATAAAATGTTTTTTTTATGCTATACCTATCGACTCCAAATGACACGATACGTATAGAAAAGTGGTTTCTGGGAGGACGATTTTCACTTTTGGACTTAGTAACATTTCTACAAAAATTTCACCCTGGGGTGCACTTGGGAACGAAAGCTCGTATCGACTTGAAACCTTCACAGGCGTGTTCAGCGACCTCTAAACTACACGATGAAGTGCCTGATGTGAATTTTTGCGTAAATTTTTTTTTAAAAAAAAGTGCACCCCGGGGTGCATTCGAAAACGGAAGCTCCTATCGACTCAAAACTTACACCATCGTGTTTGGCGTCCTCGAAACTATATAATGAAGTGCCTTATGTTACATTATGCTTCAATTTTTTTTCAAAAAAAAGGGCACCCTGGGGTGCAATCGAAAACGGAAGCTCGTATCGACTCAAAACCTGTGCCATCGTGTTTGCCGTCCTCGAAACTATATAATAAAGTGCCTGATGTGACTTTTTGCGTAAATTTTTTTTTTTTTAAAAAGTGCACCCCGGGGTGCAATCTAAAACGGAAGCTCGTATCGACTCAAAACCTGCGCCATCGTATTCAGCGTCCTCGAAACTATATGAATAAGTGTGAAATTTTCATTTTTTACTTTATATAAGGGGGGTGCAGCTACTCATCTCGACCGGTGGTGGCGCTAGAGAGTTCTAACCACGTGCGTTCGAAAGGGCGTCCTCCAATTAGTATAAATACCAACTTTTAAAAATCTACTGCAATCCGTTTAGAAAATAAGGGGGGGGGTGCACTTCAGAGGGGGTGCACTCTTCGTTTTTTGCCCTATAACCTAACCCTAACCCTAACCTAACCCTAACCTAACCCTAACTAACCCCTAACCCTAACCCTAAACCCTAACCCTAACCCTAACCTAACCTACCCTAACCTAACCCTAACCCTAACCCTAACCTAACCCTAACCCTAACCCTAACCCTAACCCTAACCCTAACCCTAACCCTAACCTAACCCTAATTTTCCAAAAGGTCAGGACAAGACCTTTCCAACAACCCTACTCTCGTCTCTCTAGGACGTTCCTACACCGATTTATAAGCAAAAGAAAAAAACCGATAGCGCCACCTAGCTGTCGAAAAGTAAAAATGCCATAACTCTGTCTAGGAATGTCGTAAAAATACGAGAGAGGTGTCAATCGACAGGTATTGACGTCACCTTTTCGACAACGTAACGTCCGACGCGAAAAAACCCTCTATTGATTTTAGGGTCAGAAATTGTTGTCGGAAGAAGTGCTGTTCGAAAGGTCTGGACGAGACCTTTCCAAAAAGCCAACTCTCGTCTCTCTAGGACGTTCCTACTCAGAGTTATGAACAAACGAAAGAAAACCGATAGCGCCACCTATCTTTCGAAAAGTAAAGATGCCATAACTCTGTCTAGGAATGTCGTAAAAATACGCGAGAGGTGTCATTCGACAGGTATAGACGACACCTTTTCGACGACGTAACGTCCGACGCGAAAAAACCTTCCGTGGTTTTTAGGGTCAGAAATAGGTGTCGGACAAAGTGTTGTTAAACAGGTCTAGACGAGACCTTTCCAAAGAGCCAACTCTCGTCTCTCTAGGACGTTCCGAAGCAGAGTTATGAACAAAAGAAAGAAAACCGATAGCGCCACATAGCTGTCGAAAAGTATAAATGCCGTAACTTCGTCTAGAAATGTCGTAAAAATACGAGAGAGGTGTCATTCGACAGGTATTGACGAGACCTTTTCGACGACGTAATGTCCGACGCGAAAAAACCTTGTGTTATTTTAGGGTCCGAAATTGCTGTCGGACCAAGTGCTGTTTGAAAGGTCCTGACGAGACCTTTCCAAAGAGACCACCCTCGTCTCTCTAGGACGTTCCTACGCAGAGTTACGGCGACTTCTTTTAAAATAGCGCCGCCTGGCGGACAAACGTTATAACTCCGCGTAGGAAGGTCCTAGAGAGATGAGACCGGTGTCTTTAGAAAGGTCTGGACGAGATCTGTCCAACGACGTCTCGTTCGACGCGGTAGCACCTTCCGTGACGGATAGGGGGCGCCGAAAAGAAACGTGTCTCCAAAGAATATCTCGGCCTAGGAAGGTCGTAGCGACACGTGCTTTGTATCGTTGGAAAGGTCTCGGCGAGGCCTTCTCGACGCATCTATCCGTGTCCTTCTGCGACCTTCCTGGCCCGAGATAATTTTTCGAAACACGTTTCTATTTGGTCCTCTAGCTCCGCTTAGGAAGGTCTGAGGGGGTCGAATGACATGTCGTTGGAAAGGTCTGGTCGAGGCCTTTCCAACGGCATGTGGCTCGACCTTCTCACATTTTTAATGACTGAGTTATTGCGAGTCCAATTTCAGACGTTTAAAGCTCATTTTAGGCGAAAATAAGCTAAGTGTTTCTTCAAAAAAACGACCACCCAAAGGCTATATAGATCGACTCCAAATGGCACAACGCGTGTAGAAAAGTGGTTTCTGGGTGAACGAATTTTTACTTTTTGACTTAGTAAAATTGCACTAAGTCGAAGATTGACCTTTCATAAAATGTTTTTTTTATGCTATACCTATCGACTCCAAATGACACGATACGTATAGAAAAGTGGTTTCTGGGAGGACGATTTTCACTTTT
>CM017913.1:27944592-28204592 GCA_008369825.1 Triplophysa tibetana | reverse complement strand
TACAGGTTCAGGAGGCGGCGAGTTTGACGTCCAGTGCGGAAAATCCACTGACATGTCCGTTATAGACACTCTTGGGTTTCAGTTTAAAGAGCCTCCACAAAATGTGAAAAAGACAATTGCGGAGGTAAAGCTCATGGCGCCACGACAACAGGTACTGTTAAAACTTTTCAGTTTCATTTTGTGTCTGTAATGTTATAGGTGAATAGTCCTCATTTAATATTTTACGTTTTTAATTTATTTTTTATCGTTATGGTTCGGTTGTAAAACAGTGTCTGCATCTCAAATCGGGTAGTGTAATATTATATAGTAGGCAAAAAGCAGTAGGCGAAAGAGTAGTATGTCTCAAGCCTCACGCCTGGGCCACATACTCCGTGTGCAGTGCGTGTGCGGTCCGTATTTTTTTACGTGCACGTGTCAACGGATTAGAATTAGATAATTCACACAGCGGACATAATTTTACCAAAAATGCATTTAAATTAAGGTTACTGTCTTTTTTATCTTTTTCAAGCAATAAAAACAAAACAGGAATTGTAAAATCAATGAATCGTATTAAAATGTTGTGTAGTACAAATATCCTACAGTGTTTATATGAAGATGAGACGTTTGTAGATGAGGCGCAAGCCATTGTACTATTATTCTGGCTCATGCGGTGTACATGGGACCATAATCTAGCAGCAAAAAAAGTAAATCACCAAGAGGGCTGAGCGAAGGCGCTTTGTGCTCTGCAAGAAATATTCAAGTTTCACTCGCTTTGTTGTCATGCTGTGACTCACACCAAACAATCAGGAAGGAGAGAAGACGCGTAAGTGATGTTTATCCATTTGTTTTTCAATCACAGATACAGTCATTAGCATAGATGGATAGCTGAAAAGATGAGGCCAAATATACTTAATCATAGTCTTGTATGTTAATGCATTGTTTGGGAAAAGTTGTAAAGTTGTTACAAGAGTTTTCTTACTTAAACAGGCGTTTTTCCTAGCACGTGCAATGTATGTGTCGTGTTGTACATACTTGTGTATTTATAGGGCCTGTTTTGAACTTTTACCGTGTTAGACTGTTTTACTGCAGGGTAAAACTAATGTAATCTAAATAACTTCGACAAAATAATTGGGTAGGAAGATTTTAACATTGCAATATACCCTGTCAGATAGTGCCACCAGTTTAAATTAAACACATAAGATATGTTTACAACTTAAATATTTTGTCGGATTATTTTACTTGCATTAGTGAAAAATGTAGGATTAATTTAAAGTGCAATACCCTATGAAATTGTTCTAACAGTTTTAAGTAAATATGTATAATGATTTAACAACAAAAAGACACTATTACATTTCCAAACCAGTATAAAATACACGGGTAACATTTTTTTAAGTGTAAAATATAACGTAATATTGATGTGCACATGCTTGATAGGATAATTTGACCTGTACAGCGATTGGTTGCCTCCGAACCGCATCATAACTCTTACCATAAAGTTTACCTGATTTAAATTATCCTTGTTGTCAATGGCAAAGCTGTGTTGTGTTGCTGCCCGCCACCAGCTCATATTGAAAATTAATGTCTTTTGGCCTGAACGCATAGTACATCTTAGAGGTGGTGTTTCAATAAATGCAACCTGTTTCCAACTATGACACGCATAACATCGTCTACTGCAAGAGTGCTTCAAAAGCTTATATGCAGCAATTTACTCGAGTCTTGCCTTTACGCTCTGTTCCTCACATGCAACTTGAAATGTGACACATGTAACTGCATATCTCTTTTACAGTCTTTAGTGTTGTGTGTCACATTAAAACATTATTGTGTTCAACCTTACCCTTTTAATGTTTTTATTGATTTTCCAGTCGAAGTGCACGCACACGCGCCATTTGTCACAGCGCAAGGCTAAAAGCAAGTTTTCTATGGTAAATCGGCTTCGAGTGTTCAATAATCATTCAATATTGACAAAAGTGTACATATCGGAGTATCTATATTTTAAATATACACAGTATAATTGATTCATCATGAACAAAACATGAGGCATAATTAGTTGCAAGGTTATGACGATTATTATGCATACATTAAATGTTAGATTTTTACTAGCCCTAAAAAACTCTTACTTCGATGCCATTTTTTTTTCAATAAATAAAAAATGATTTCTAGTTCTTAGTTTGCTTTTTTTACTTGTTATATTATTAAATTGGATCAGAATAACATAAAAAATGAATTCACTTCTAATAATAATGATAGTTAATCGGTTGATCTAATTATGAGAAATACCACAATTAAATGTAATAAAGCAAACACACAAATAAAATAGTGCTTTTTCGGTGTTTCAGGTTGGTCTTACTATTGTTATTAGGTAATGAAACTGAATAATCGAGTCAAATGTAAAATAACACAGTATAGTCTTTATAGTATACTAAAATGTACCTGTAGATTAAATCATATTTAATTTATTAAAGTTGATCATGCAGCAACAGTAAGTGTATTTTGTTGTTTGATGAGCATTAAAACAGATATATTTATTATGCTTTTGTCCCTTCAATAGGTGGTGCGCATGGATCACTTGCTTTTCCACTCAGTGTTTACATTTACAGCCAATTATAATGGATTAATCAATGTGATATAGAGCCTATACGCTAAATAATAACATAAAATAAGTTAAATTGGTTCAACTGTTTGGTCATTCTGCAATTGTTAATCTAGTGTATTGTGGCCTCTTTGTGTCTGATAAGCACGGCTCTTTAAGCTGATACGCCACTGGTGCAATTTTATCATTTTTTGCAAGTGGCAATGTTGTTGTTCCCTGCAGCATGAATATGCAGTGTAACATGAATAATTAACTGTGTCGTATTTAATTTTGTATTCTTTAAAGTTTCAATGATGTCTAAATAGAGGTTTTTGTTCTTTTTCTTAAATATAATTCAAGAAGTCTATATTATGTTTAATAGCGTGTGTTTTTATTTTTGGTACATTAATATAATTCTAGGAATTTTTATAAACATGATGTATTTATGCTCTTGTGGTCCATGTTATTAATTTTCTTTTTCTGTTAGGTTGCTTTGATTGAGGTTCGCGTATATCATGTCAAAGCTGGTACAAAGATGGTGGATGTCCGGGGTTCGAATTCGGAGACTCAGACATGTTGTGTACAAGACACGACCGGAAGCATTGATGTCAAGTTGTGGGAGGATCAAATTGGAATGCTGCAGTCTGGTCACTGTTATCAAGTGAGGCATTTGGTGGATGTCTGTATCTTACAACAACAACTTCTACAGAATTTAAAGACGTAGAGTGGAAAGGTGAAGCATTGTCATACCCAGCAGCTGAAATTGAGGAGGAAGCAATCACTACGTTAACCGGCCAAATCACGCGAGCAGAGATTGTGGTGTCCAGAAGGTGCACAAAGTGCCATGCCTGGCAACGCAACTTTAACACCAATTTCACCGTTGTGAAAAGTGTGGATTCCTGCAGAAATCGGAAATGTACCAACGTACAGCAAGCGGCAGATTAGCCTTTATAGAATTTGTAGACGAAATGGACTTGGCCGTGTCCAATTTTGTTATTAAGAAGTACTTGCAGCAAGAGGGACTTCTCGATTTGCTTTCAGAAGGGCAAAATATTGAGGTACATTTTCTCTCTGGAGACAGTTGGAAGCTGCTAATAGAGAGTGACGTGGTTGTTGCAAGTTGTTGAACCTGGAAGTGGAGCAGTAGCCCAAATGGTGGTGTCAGCTGAGGAGGACCTTGCCGGTGCTATTGCAGCAATTCAGACGGATGGGTGTTAAATGTTTGCAATACCACATTCTCATGATTAGTGATTGTTCATAATTGTTTTACATTTCAAAAGCTGTGTTTATTAGTTAAGTAAAAATTATAGTTGTGAGTTTTGAAATTAGGCTTAATTTGTGTTGTATCATGTTCTGAAAACACTAGAATTGTTTAGAAACGTGATTGTTAAAAACCTCAGGAGAATTTTATTTTATGGAGAAAAAAATTTGAATGGAAAACGTTTGTTTTATAGCCAGAGGATTTTTTGTTTTGTAATAGTATTTTGTGTTCACGAAGAATAAGTATTTTTTTCATTGGGTAGTAGTGCAAGACTTGTAGTAATAATAATATATCTTTGTCTTTCTTATCTTGTTGTTATATTTAAAGTGTTCTTAAAATAAAGTTTTTTCAGTTCATTAAGATCACTTTTGCCTATTTTTTTTTTGCCACATTGTGTAATACATTTTGTTTCTCAGGGTTTACATCGAGTACTGCGGTTAAACACAAGGTTGATATTGATCTGTCTGCCTCGTATCATCTCTAGTTGTCCCTTATAGGCCTATTATAAATAAATTACAGTTGACTTTATACACTCAGAAAACTGTTGGTTGTTATTTCTTCTCAAAAGATGGTTTAAACATATTGGGTCTTTTTGTTGGGATATCACTTCCTCTTTTACTTCATATTTCAGGCGCATTTTTATGATGTTGTCACTAGGTGGCGCGTATTTTGCTGTCACAGATAATGATGGGAAGTTCGGATCATTGTATTGACTCGGACCTTTGAGTCTCGTTCAGCAAAATGAACGAATCTTTTTTCGAGTCATATCGTTCCTTTCGTTCATTTAAGCAAAGTATAATTAAAATGTTACATGTCACTTTCCTAAGAAATCTACTACTTGTGCAAACGTTGATCACATAACAAATACAAAACTATAACGCTACAATAAACAGAAACGATTAATTACTTGTTTACATGGGTATTTAGTCTATGATTAGCTCACCTCACCTATTATCTTGATTAATTTGTCATTTCACTGTCTTTGTCTATCAATAAACAAACACTAGGACTAGGTTATTCACCCGCTTGCTAGCAAGGTTGTAAATTAGCTAATTTTTCTGTCTAAAGCTGTCACATCACATTACAAAAGACCAAACGACTCGAACCCGAAGACTCGAGTGGTGAACTAATCAATTCTCTTTCCGGCTGTGACTGCATTTGTTTAGCAAGCAGGGATGTCACGTGATGAACGAACGACTCGAACCCGTAGACTCGAGTGGTGAACTAATCAATCCTCTTTCCGGCTCTGACTGCATTTGTTTAGCGTGCAGGGATGTCACGTGATGAACGAACGACTCGAACCCGAAGACTCGAGAGGTGAACTAATCAATTCTCTTTCCGGCTCTGGTTGCATTTTTTAAACGTCCGGAGCGTTTTGCGGAATGCGCATCCGCGAGTGAACGAATCAATTCCCAAGACGACCCGTTCTTCCCGAGTCACATTTAAGATTCGTTCAAAATGAAAGAATATTTCACGAACGACCCATCACTACTCACAGATAGCGTATTTCCGTTTTTTAACCGGAAGACAAAGAGTCAATTTTCATGCTAGCAGGTAAGTCATGCGGCGCTGTAGCGGTGTTTAAAACGTAATACCTTTTTCATTAAATGACGAAATTAATTGTTATTTTCTTAAATAAAACTATTTTTAATAGTTTTATTAGTTCATGTTTTGTTAGGTTGTTAGAAGATATGGTGGTCGTTATAGTTGAGTACGTCACGCGTTATAACTGTCTGCAAGTTTAACTGTATCAAAATGGGCTTGTTTTGCTACGTTTTAAAGTGTAGAAATATACAGAGCTGACAATTTATGTGTTTAAATCGTTGTTTATTCGTTGGAAAGAGACACTTAAGCACTTGGACTGTGGCGATTTTGCCGTTTAGAGACTGTCTGCAAACTACGTTAAACGGCATTAAAACGATAAATGGTTTCAGATTAGATTTTTACATGGTTAACAAATCAAGATGCATTAACTGTGCATTAGAGTTTTTAATACGTACAAACACACTGACAAAGTATTTGAAGACAAAGTAATACTGTAATAGTTTATATATCTCTATACCGTGCTTTAGCATAAATGTCCCCCACTCCCTGCCTATGTGCACCCAGCACAGAATTATTGCAAAGCCAACATGGTGTATTCTTATCTAAGGATAATATTATCATTTCGATTTTTCTTCGGATGTATGCTTAATGTAAAAATGATAACTAACTTGGAGGACACAGAACTTAATCGATTTGTTAAGTGTAATTGCATATGTTGGTTTATACATATTTTTGCGCTTTTATGTTGCTGAAAACACTGAAAGCGTTATTTTAGGTAAGAGGTATGGGTTAACATTGTAGGGTATTTCTTGCATAGAGAAATTGGAGGCGGCCGCCTTCGTCAAAGGTGGTGCTGCCTCAGTCTCTCGCCAAAATAAAGTGTCCGGTGTCTTCACAAGAAATGCTGAGTGCATTGACACACTGTCACTTGTAACTGAAGTTGCGACATTGCGCCACAACGGTGACGCTTTTTCCTTATTAGCACACTGAGGCGCTAAAAAGAGTTGCAGAACAAGAGCCAGCCTGTGTTTTGTTGGACTTAAACTTGTCCTGCATGTTCAAAAATTAAAGGTAGGCAATCTCTAACAAGTATTGAAGTTTATTATCCAGAAAGTATCAAAGTACAGCGCTGGGTTGTTTTAGACACATGCCTCACAAAGAACCAAAATCAACCACGTGTGTCATTCTAACAACATATTTATAGTGTGTATGTGAGAGGGTGTATCTTCTTTCTTCAGGCGGTGCCTCCCTCTCTTGATCCAATCAGCTTCGTTCTCCTTTGTCTGCAAACATCACATGACACAGCACAACACACATTCCATAGACCTCCCCCAACTTTCTTACCCACACACAAACACACCAATATCAGCACATAGCTTGGGTATCAAATGCATGTGTAAGGTCGGAGCCAAAATGTCCCGACCAGAGACATTATTCTTCTCCTTGGAAACAGAGGACGTTGATAAGCACAGTGGGGAACCTAAACCCAAAAGGGTGCCCCTTCCTGAAAACAACACACCCACTCCTGATCAAAGACAATCTTCTCGAGAAAAGACAGAGAACATCTCGCGGTACAGTGGGAGTCCTGAACCAAAAGGGCACCTTCCTTTGAGAAACAACGGACTTCCTCCAGTACAACAAACTCCCTAGTGAGATGCAATCTGCATATCAAACGACGCATACCTGTGAATCACAAATGCACACCTCACTCTGCACCCCCTACAGTTCATTTCCTCTAACTCAACGCAGGACACCCAAAAGCTACAAGAAAACACTACACATTCACACAAAACGTACACATGTTTGGTATCATCCAAACGGTCTCAGTGTAACTGGTACAATGGTCTCACTTCCATAACAACAGAATGTAACAACAATGTTTATAATAATTTAGCAAACGTTCCTCAGTGCTGGAACATGTCTCACACATTTGGTAACTTTCACCAATCACCTACTCTATGTAGATTAAGTTCAACCCCTGGGCTCACAAGACCCAATCACCTCCAAATCCCTAATTCTAAAGAATTTACATAATGCTTTGTCTGGTTTGGTATTTAAGGATGGTTGGCAAAAATATCAGGGAATCTGTAGCCAGATCTCCCACACTAATTTCTGTGTGTCGTCTCTTGCCAGGTATGCAATACTGAATTTCTCTTTACTTTATTTCTTATGATTTTCTATTATTTGTTATTGAATTATTGATTGCTTTTGATTATTGAATGGAATCTTGAATTGGATTTGAATTATGCTTTCTTTACCTGGCTAATAAATTGTTATGTTTGAATTCATTCTGTATTCTTCTGAATTTATGAACTTTAGTAGATCACGCTATATCCTTTGTTACCACAAATCTACGTTCAGGTTAGTGACGGACTAAAATCCTGTATTAGGTGGAGCATTGGGGCACGCCAGCTGAGATTTTAGAGCTCCGGCTAACTACTTGGCATTAGTTTAAGTGTACTTAGACCGTAGGGACTAATGTTTCCGTTTAGAACAGCACATATGTTGTCTGACCAATCTAAATAAGGTAAGTCTCAAACCTCTGGTTATTGGAATATTATTCTAACCAAGTGTACATAGGAAACTATGGCATGATTATACAAAGCTACCATCAGAGGAAGTAAGATTGGTCTATTTATCTCTATGGAGTGGTCATGACCTCTGGTTAGAAATAATCATTACTTTAATTAAGTTTTTATAGTCTAAGGGGACTAGATCAAATAATGCTTTCTGAGTATTACTAGTCATAGAACCTCTGACAGTGACCAAGACTGACTAGTTTGTGGCCGTGAGATCCGCGTGTAACGGCCGGCGCGAGACTCTAAGCGACACTGAGAATCGGATGAAGGAGTGTAATTTAGAATTAGGCAGAAGAATCAGACATTAATCCAAATTACATAATTATTAATGATAAAAGTAAAAGTAAACTAAATGAGAAGTCGAAATATTATTAATTGGAGTCAGATAAAATGTTGGTAATTAAATGAAATATGTTTTCATCCAAATGGTTTTTTTCACCAAACAAAGGAAAGACAAGAACACGTGTGAAGCCTTCGCCACGCCTCTGGATACCGTCATTGGACCAGCGGGTGGTACCTTACACATGTATCATATCTATAGTTTTAACACTTCACGCAATCAGAAAAATAACACACATATGTAGTGAATGTGACATACATAATTCACCCTTGTTGTTAAGTGTTGTTATACATACTGTTTGTTATAAACGCAGCACTTTGTTCTTGGTGTGTATTCATGACTACAGGGATCGCGGTCCCTTTAAAATGCGTGATGACGTGGAACGCAGTTCAGCGTCATTGTTCACTCTCTTGTTTTTCCTTCAATAAATAAACGACACACGCGTTCGTGTGCTCTTAGTGAGAAGTTGTCACTTGCGAATTATTGCAATTTCCACACTGGTGACCCCGACATTAGTCTGCTGGACGTATCCAGAGACACGACACGACCATGACCGCGAACGCTGTCACACTCAAACTCCCCGAATTCTGGGAATCGTCGGCATCGGCATGGTTTGCCCAGACTGAAGCGCAGTTCGAGTTGCGTGAGATCACCGCGGATACAACAAAATTCTACTATGTTGTGTCGGCTCTCGGAAATTCGACAGCATCCAGAGTGGTGAGCTTTCTCACACATCCTCCGGCGACTGAGAAGTATACAGCGCTCAAAGCCCACCTGTTAAAAACGTTTGAACTGTCGGACGCTGAGAGAGCCAACAGGCTTTTCTCACTTCAAGGACTGGGTGACAGCAAACCGTCTGAGCTCATGGACCGTATGCTGGATCTTCTGGGCGAGCACAGACCAGGTTTTCTTTTCATCCAGCTTTTCCTGCGTCAGCTGCCTTCTCAAGTGAGAGCTGCATTGGCCAACACCACAATCACTGACTGTCGGAGACTGGCTGAAGAGGCTGATAAATTTTTCCTGGCGAGTCAGGAACATTGTGCGGCCGCGTTTTTTCCCGCGCACGTCGCTATGGTGACGCGGGAGGACTCCACACTCGTCGCGGCAACCACTTCTCGTCGGCAGCAGTTTCCTGGCCCCCAACAGCCTTCAGGCTTGTGTTTCTACCATGCAAAGTTTGGCAGTAAGGCTACCAAATGCCGCCCGCCATGCAGTTTTGGCGGTGCGGGAAACGTCAGGGCCGGCGCTCAGTAGTGGCCATGAGTGTCGGCCGCATAGGCAGGCTGCTTTTCATCCGCGACAGCATCTCCGGACGCCGTTTTCTGTGTGACACGGGGGCACAAAGGAGCGTCCTGCCTGCATCCCGTTTGGACATGGTGACCGACAGCCATGGCCCCCCTATGGAAGCTGCCAATGGTAGCCCCATCCGCACATATGGAACGAGGTATGTCGAATTGTGTTTCGGAGGACAGCAGTTCGGCTGGGATTTTGTTACAGCAAAGGTCTCCGCCCCCCTCCTCGGCGCTGATTTCTTGTGTGCACATGGACTGTTGGTGGATGTAAAGAACCGCCGTCTGATTGATGCCGTCACGTTTTGTTCTTATATGTGCACGCTCAGTGAGGCTGACCCCATACGACTGTCTAGCATGCTCTCAACGTCCGATGATTTCCGTCGTCTACTTGCCATGTTCCCTGCCCTCACTCAACCCACTTTCTCTGCATCGGCCGTGAAGCATGGTGTGGAGCACCATCTCGCCACTACTGGTCCACCTGTTTACGCCAGAGCTCGGCGCCTCGACCCAACCAAGCTTGCCGTTGCAAAGGCTGAGTTTGCTAACATGGAACACCTGGGCATAGTCCGCCGATCCGACAGCCCGTGGGCATCACCCCTCCACATCGTCCCCAAACCTGGCGGCGGCTGGCGCCCGTGTGGTGACTACCGGCGGCTTAATGAGGCAACGGCACCTGACAGATACCCGGTCCCAAACATACAGGACTTTTCCGCACACCTGGCTGGCAAGGTGATTTTTTCCAAGGTGGACCTCGTCCGAGGATATGATCAGGTGCCGGTACACCCCCTGGACATTCCCAAAACGGCAGTGATTACGCCGTTTGGTCTATTTGAGTTTCTGCGCATGCCGTTTGGCCTGAAAAATGCCGCCCAATCTTTTCAGCGCCTAATGGACTCTGTTTTGCGGGAGCTGCCTTTCCTTTTTGTGTACTTGGATGACATCCTGGTAGCGAGCATGTCCAAGTCTCAGCACCTGGTGCACCTCCGAACACTTTTTGAGCGGCTTAACCAACACGGATTAATTGTCAACCCCGCCAAGTGCCAGTTCGGTCTCTCCACCATTGACTTTTTAGGACACAGAGTTACTAAGGATGGGGCAGTCCCTCTCCCATCAAAGGTGGAGGCAGTCACACAGTTCCCACGCCCGCCCACTGTCAAATCCCTGCAGGAGTTCCTCGGCATGGTGAACTTTTACCACCGCTTCATCCCTCGAGCCGCTCAGCTCATGCTGCCCTTACACGAGGCTTTGAAAGGTAAACCCAAGCACGCTGTGGACTGGACCGAGAGCAGAGTCGAGGCTTTTGCTGCCACTAAGGCAGCCCTAGCAAACGCCACCATGCTAGCGCATCCTTCTCCTATAGCCCCCATCGGCATCACCTCGGACGCCTCGGACTACGCTGTTGGTGCTGTCTACGAGCAGTGGGTAGACGGGGCCTGGCAGCCGCTGGCTTTCTTTAGCTGCGCCCCTGTGAGCGGAAGTACAGCACTTTTGATCGGGAGCTGCTGGGTCTCTACCTCGCCATCAGACACTTTCGTTCACTGCTGGAAGGCCGACACTTCACCGCTTTTGTGGACCACAAGCCACTGACTTTTGCCATGGCCAAGGTGGCTGAGCCGTGGTCCGCCCGCCAACAACGACATCTGTCCTACATTTCAGAGTTCACCACGGACTTGCAGCACGTTGCCGGTAAAAACAACCGTGTGGCAGACTGCCTATCACGGGCTGTGGCAGGGGCAGTCCATCTGGGTTTGGATTACAACCGCATGGCGGCGACTCAGACCACAGACCCGGATGTTCAACTCCTAAAGACCTCGACTACAGGGCTACAGATCGAGGACGTGGTTTTTGGCGATGCCGGCACCACGCTCCTGTGTGACATCTCCACAGGTAGTCCTCGGCCGGTTGTTCCCTCGGGGTGGAGACGACAAGTGTTTGATGCTGTCCATGGTCTCTCCCACCTAGGTTCGAAAGCATCACAGAGACTGGTTGCAGCGAAGTTTGTTTGGCACGGCCTCAAGAAGGACGTTAGGGACTGGGCTAATACCTGTGTCGAGTGCCAACGGGCCAAAGTACACCGCCACACTAAAGCCCCGTTAGAGTTGTTCCCTGTTCCTGAGAGGCGTTTTGACCATGTAAACGTGGACCTGGTCGGTCCTCTGCCCTCCTCTCATGGTTTCACATATCTGTTAACTATGGTTGACAGGACCACCCGCTGGCCTGAGGCTGTGCCGCTGACGTCTGTGGCATCTGTCGAGATGACACGGGCTTTTATTGGCACCTGGGTTGCCCGTTTCGGCACCCCTTCGGACATATCCTCTGACCGAGGCGCGCAGTTCACGTCTGAGCTATGGAACGCCGTCGCACAGAACCTCGGAGTGAAACTCCACCGCACAACCGCATATCACCCGCAGGCTAACGGACTCTGCGAACGTTTCCATAGGTCGATGAAGGCTGCCCTGCGTGCCAGCCTCAAAGACGGTGACTGGGTCGACAAGCTACCATGGGTGATGCTGGGCATCAGGACTGCGCCAAAGGAGGATCTTCAGTCCTCATCTGCAGAGCTGGTTTATGGACAGCCGCTGCGGGTGCCAGGGGATTTTGTCCCTAGCATTACGGTTCCCTGGTCCGCTACTCTCCAGCGTTCTGCTCTACTGGACAATGCAAGGCTTTTTGCACCTGTCCCTACTTCCCGTCACAGCCTCCCTCAGTCGCACATCCCCGCTGGTCTTCAGATGGCTGACTATGTTTTCATTCGCCACGATGCCCACAAGGGGCCGCTACACCCGCCCTATGAGGGCCCATTTCGGGTTCTGGAGACCGGGGACAAACATTTTGTGGTGGACAGGGGCGGCAAACCGGAGCGACTCTCCATTGACCGCCTTAAACCAGCTCACTTGGACGTGGCTAAGCCCATTGACCTGGCCCAGCCCCCACGACGCGGACGACCTCCTGCTCTGCGCCCACCCCTTGCCCCCCTCCCTCCCAAGCCATCCACACTCCATGCCCCACACACGTGTAATGTCGGGACTCCGCCTGCAGCTGGGTCTCCTCGACCTCCGGTACGGCGCAGCCGTTATGGCCGTCTGATACGCCCACCCCCCCGTTGACTGTTTTTTCTGATATGGTGAATTCTGGGGGGACGTGTGTAGTGAATGTGACATACATAATTCACCCTTGTTGTTAAGTGTTGTAATACATACTGTTTGTTATAAACGCAGCACTTTGTTCTTGGTGTGTATTCATGACTACAGGGATCGCGGTCCCTTTAAAATGCGTGATGACGTGGAACGCAGTTCAGCGTCATTGTTCACTCTCTTGTTTTTCCTTCAATAAATAAACGACACACGCGTTCGTGTGCTCTTAGTGAGAAGTTGTCACTTGCGAATTATTGCAATTTCCACACATACATGATTAAACATAACACATAAATGATTAAACATAACACATAAATGATTAAACATAACACATAAATGATTAAACATAAATGATTAAATCCCTCATAATCTGCACTCACATACCCTGAGTTTTTAACTGCTTTTCAGCCACTCCCTTATCTTTGCGCGCAAGGCTGCTCCCCCACACACATTCCTATAGAAGGCACTTTTAATCTCAGCACAAAAAGAAAACCCCCTCACAGCTTCTTCTTAAACATTTTCATTAAGGCATACACATTATGTTAATCAAACTATAATAAAGATTCAAACATAATAAAACTTATTAACAAACTCCTTCAATTTCACGGATGTTTGTTTTGCATCAAAGTACGTTTAATTTCTTAATTTATCTAAATGAATATGACGTTAAACATTGCAATGTCTTTAGTTGTGCAGTTGGATCGTTGAATCAGCGTATACTGTACACAATGAGTTCGGCAGTATGAACATGCATTGTGTTCAGAACGACTCGCACACGAATGACTCATTTGAACCGATTCGTTTAAACCATTGAACTTCTCAGTCACTAGCGAATATAAGAGATCATTGAATCATTCATGGACCACAGAGAATGCGAGATGTGAATCAGCATTGCTCATTTAGAAAGACTGCTTAATTCAGTTGGCTATTGTGGGCTGAAAGTTAGTTGAAAATGATAAAAGCTTTATTTGATAAAAAAAGCATTTCTCTTATTTTATTAGAACTTTTAATATGTCAAACTTAAAGTCACTTTGGTTAGGCCACTTAATGGAACTGTAGGCCTATGTGTGTGTGTGTGTGTGTTTGTACAAGATCAGGATGGCACAACCTCCGCCTATTTCCGCTTCACACAAACCCTGCATTGACTTTGTTTATAGATATTTTCTTAATGCAAGTTATACTAAAGCCTCACATTGTAAGTTGTTAAATATTGCAGGCCATAACGTTAATTTGATAAAACATTTTTGTTTACATTTACATTTAGTCATTTGGCAGACGCTTTTATCCAAAGCGACTTCAGTGCACTTATTACAGGGACAATCCCCCTGGAGCAACATGGAGTAAAGTGTCTTGCTCAAGGACACACTGGTGGTGAATGCTGGGATCGAACCAGCAACCTTTGATTTACCAGTTCAGTGGTTTAACCCACTAGACCACCAACTCCACTGTTTAGAATAAGTGCTGGTGTAAAAGTTATTGCAAACAAGGTTATAGTTCAAGGTTTTAAATAGATACAAATACTTTTTTATTATCCTAAGGATAATATCAATGCTTATTTTTTATGGAAATGTACCATCATTTCACTAGGCTTTGGTGCATCTTGACATATTTCTGCAGTTCCATTATTTCATCCACAATAAAACATTTATTTTATACATATCATGTATCATATTGGGTCATGTTATTGTGTTCTTACACAGCTGTACGTTATAGCTGAATAGTTGTCTTGTAATAGTCAGTTATATATTTGATCAGTTTAGTTAGTCTTATCAAAACCTTTCATTCTATATACAAATATTATTTATATTAAATATATATTAAAAATGTATGGACTTTATATCATGTGAAATATCAGTTATTTATTGGGTTTGTTAAATAGTATGGAATAATGTTTCTTTTAATTTTTTTTGTGTGTTTGTAGAAATGCCAAGGACGAAACATTCAAGGCGTTGTGAGGCTGCTAAGAAGAGGATGGCGAACAGGATGGCTGCTGATGCTGAAGAGGGTCTGCCACCTCTTAAAACAATGACAGAAATAAAAGAACATTGTGTATCAGAGTAAATAACGAAATACATTTATATATAATTTATAGAAGTTAAAGTATTTTCTTTACTTCAAGATAATGCTATTTTATCTACTGTGATATTTTATTTTAACACATATAGTCATTACATTGCACACAATTTACATTATTTAATATTGGATATTTATTCATTTTTCTATGCTTTGATTTTTAAATTCCGTCATTTATTTTTATGTGTTTTTATTTTAAGATGTATTTCTAAGTTCTGTTATTTCAAACGTTTTCCATGCATCACAGTTGTTTTTATGTAAAATGTATTTCTCCCTTTGAACATAGACTCGCTATTAAAACAAACGGTTTGCTGCTTCTGTGCAGAATTGAATGAAATGATTGAATGAATTCATATTAATTTCTTATTAGTTATTTTTACGTATTTTAAAATAATTTGTAAAAATATGTAATTAGCTTATTTAACTATTTTTTTGAACTTTGTGGATTGGTTTAGATTCAATTCATAACATTAAAATAACATGTATATCTCATTAAGACAATCATTGTAATATATATTTTGTATTTAAAACTTGTGATGTGCTTCAATGACAAAACTGCGGTATACCAGTGGGTTACTAGGCTCTAGAATGTATGCAATAGCAACTTTAAAGTTCTATTTTAATCACCATAAAACATTGTGAGTAATTGTTTAATCTGTAAAGGAATTTGAAATCGTTGATAGTCTTCTTTAAAACTCTTATTATGAAAAACGTAGCAGGATGCGTTATTTTGTGCATTCTTCAGTTCACAGCCGTACAGAGTGTAGTGAACATCACAAGAAGAGAACAAGGTGTGTGCATTAACATGACATTTGCTTCTTTTCTATTCTTTGTTATAAATGCATCTCTCATAATATGACACAAGCCCTTTGAAACAACACGCACATAAAAATATATTTTTCTCAATTCACCCCTCGTAACAATAATTACTACTTTTTTAACGTTATTTCCATCAAAATGAAAGCATATAACAGAGGGTTTTTCATAAGAGAAATTATTTACATATTTATATTAGTTAGTTAATAAAGACAAAATTAGATAAAAACAAGTGTCGAAAGACTAACCTTATTGTTATCCTCTGCTGCTTTATTGCTGTTACAATTAAAATACAGTATTTTTTAAATTTCTTACTGGTACGAATGCATCCATTATACACACACACAGCAAGTGGTGAACACACGTACACCCGGAGCAGTGGGCAGCTATCACTGCAGCGCCCGGGGAGCATGTAGGGGTTAGGTGCCTTGCTCAAGGGCACCGCAATGGTAACCCGCCGGCCCTGAGGATCGAACCAGCAACCTTCTGATCACGAGTCCGACTCTCTAACCATTAGGCCACAATTGCCCCTACGGGCTCGTACCCACAAATACAATAGGTTTCTAGCCCTTCGGGCTCGAACCCTAATAAAAATCCTTACAAAAACAATAGGTTTTCAGCACTTCGTGCTCGAAACCCTAATAATAATAATAAAAACCTACAATTACAATAGGTTTCTAGCCCTTCGGGCTCCAACCCTAAAAAATGTGTTGCACAAGGAGAAAGTAAAAAACTTGAACAAAGTATAGGGAAAATGCAATGCACAAGAAAAAGGTAAAATAATTTAGCAAAAGTATCGGGACAATGTTTTGCATAAAAAGAGAGAAATGGAAATCAGCAAGACAAAGTATCAGGACAATGTGTTGCCTAAAAATGGAAATGGAGTAATGGAAATGAGCAAGAAAAACTACAAGGAAAAGGTGTTGCACAGGGAAAAATTAAAGGCTTTTAGCACAAGAAAGTGTCACAAACCCTGAGCATAAGAAACGTGTTAAAGCTGGTCAGCTTATATGCGGTGGAAAAATCTTCTTGATAGTATTCAGAAACAGGAGGAACACAGACAGTTAAGGAATTACAGATGGCTGACAGGTGGGAGTTGTTGCGTCGGAATCCTGTAACTGCAGCTAGGATGTTTAATTTCAGGTGGCATTGTTTTTAAAGGAGGTACTTATGTCTTCAGCCCATCCAATAGGTAAAATTAAGCATTTCAGCAGCGTGGTTCCCCTCATGTTCATTGCCTGTTTTGGATTGAGAATGCCCCAGTGATTGAATTACCTCTTCATCTGTGTTTCTATCAGTTTATAGATAAATATTTCACATGTGAATTACCATCACAGGATGACACTTTATTGGACATTGTGACATCTGTGCAACAACATTCAAAATGACATTCAAAAACTTGTAAAAAGAAAAACACGGTGTCGTTTTAATTTTCCCAGGCCAGCATGTGCTTGAACATTTATGTCGTGGTAAAACTGATGCAAAAAAAAAGTGTAAATGTGAGGTAGATGAAAATGATGATTCAGCTACATGTGCTCGTGTTCAAGATCAAGGTCAGAAAGATTTTCAAAGTGAAAAGAAAACAGGCAAGTGAGATTGTCAGCAGTCAAGGAGGTTCTTTCAGATGAGAATAGTAACTATGATAGTGTGGAACATTCGTTTCGACATTTAGGTATAAATCAAGCAACTTTTGAAGATGCATATAGATCATTTAATCGAAATACACATGATATGTTGAAAAGACAGGCTTTGGGTCAATCAATATAGCAAACCATTGATAAAATGTTAGAATGGAAATTTAGACATCCAGTTCGTGGTAGATGCTTTCGCATGTGTGTGGTCTATATCATTTCTTATATATCAAAGTCAGAAAGAGAGATGGGATTGCTGTTAGGTAATGCAAAAAGAGAAGCATGTAAAGAGGGAAATACTAGTGCCATAGATGCGCTGAAATTTTTTGGCAGTGTTTATTTACACAATAGAGAAGTTTGTGATCAAGAATCTGTGTATAGATTGACAAATATGCATCTGAAGGAATGTTCGAGAAAAGTTGTGTTTGTGCCAACAGGAGACAATATTGTTAAAATGTGTCTTCCTTTAAAGGTGTTGAGACAAAAGGCAACATCACGGGATCTTACCACAGAGGAGATGTGGGTGACGAGCATTGTAGACCGCTATAAGAACAGACCAAATGATTTGAATGATATGTCAAGTCAAGTCAAGTCAAGTTGAGCTTTATTGTCATTCCACTACATGTGTGGACATATAGCGGGACGAGATGTCGTGCCTCACAGGACCACGGTGCTACATAAATACAGATATACAACACGAAGTAAAACAGTATAAACCTATACCCAACTAACCTACTGTCAGCTTTGACTATACATATGATATATATAAAAGTGGTTACCTATACATAAACTAAGAGATAAAAAATAAATAAATAAAAACAAACTGTACAACTGTGCAAATGACTTCAAATACTGTACATGTGCAAAGAGAGAGACATTCAAGCAGCTGGCTGGGAAACAGTGTAAGGTGATTTGTGGTGCATGAGCCAGTAAACATACATACATTACAGTCATATATTACAATCAGTCTTTTGTGGGATTATGGACACACAATGGTGTGTGAAAGTGTCTAGTGCATGCAGAGGAGAGTGTGTTGCTACAGGTGGCTTGTGCAGGCCCGCTCACCTGAATTGCACAGAAATAAAAGTTCACAGTTTTTTCCTGAGACGTGGTATGGTGTATGTTGGGGGGGGGGGGGGGGGGGGGGGGGGTTGTTAGGGGTTTCAGAGAGGGGCGGTGTGATGCGAGTTCAGGGCTCTCACAGCCTGGGGGAAAAAGCTGTTGAGCAGTCTGGCGGAGCGGGCTCTGATACTCCGGTACCGTCTACCTGAGGGTAGGAGCTGGAAGAGACTGTGGGAGGGGTGGGTGGGGTCCTCCACGATACTTTTTGCTTTGCTGGAGCATCGTGTAAGGAAAATATCCAGGATGGAGGGGAGAGGGGCACCAATGATTTTTGCAGCGGTGTTCACTGTCCGCTGGAGGGTCTTGCGGTCTGTTGCACAACAGTTTCCGTACCAGACAGTGATGCAGCTGGTCAGCACGCTCTCAATGGTACCCCTGTAGAAGGTGGTGAGGATGGGTGGAGGGAGGCTTGCTTTTTTCAGCCGGCGGAGAAAGTGTAGGCGCTGTTGTGCCTTCTTGGAGACAGACTTGGTGTTGGTAGTCCAGGTGAGGTCCTCTGTGATGTGCACCCCCAGGAATTTAGTGCTGCTGACTCTCTCCACAGTCGAGGTGTCGATGGTCAGTGGGGGGTGGTCAACGGGGTTTCTCCTGAAGTCCGTCACAACCTCCTTTGTCTTCTCCACATTGAGGGACAGGTTGTTTGCGCCACACCATTCAGCCAGCTGTGCCACTTCCTCTCTGTAGTGCGTTTCATCGTTGTTGCTGATGAGACCTACCACTGATGTGTCATCGGCAAACTTGATGATGTGGTTGGAGCTGAACTTGGCAGTGCAGTCGTGGGTCAGCAGCGTGAAGAGCAGCGGGCTGAGGACACAGCCCTGTGGGGCACCTGTGCTCAGTGTGGTAGTGCTCGAGGTGTTGTGGCCGACACGGACTGACTGAGGTCTTCCGGTTAAAAAGTCCAGGATCCAATTGCAAAGGGAATTGTTGAGGCCCAGCAGGCTTAATTTATTGATGAGCTGTTGTGGGATTATTGTGTTGAATGCTGAGCTGAAGTCGATGAACAGCATTCTAACATATGAGTCTTTATTTTCTAGGTGGGTAAGAGCCAGGTGGAGGGTGGAGGAAATTGCATCATCCGTAGAGCGGTTTGGGCGGTATGCAAACTGGAGCGGGTCGAGTGTGTTGGGGATGCTGTTTTTGATGTTGTGCATGACTAGCCTCTCAAAGCACTTCATTATGATTGGAGTCAGTGCTATGGGACGGTAGTCATTTAGACAGGACACAGGTGATTTTTTTGGTACCGGTATGATTGTCGTGGATTTGAGACATGTGGGGATGACTGCTTGGCTCAGCGAGGTGTTGAAGATATCTGTTAGGACATCTGTCAGCTGTTCAGCGCAGTCTTTCAGTACGCAGCCAGGTATATTGTCAGGACCCGCAGCCTTGCGTGGGTTAATCCTAGATAGGGTCTTCCTTACGTCGGCTGGAGACAGACAGAGTGCCTGGTCGTTGGGAGGTGTGGTCAGTTTTTGTGCAGATGTGTCGTTCTGCATTTCAAACCGTGAATAAAAGTGGTTAAGTGCATCTGGGAGGGATGTGTCGTCGTCACAGTCTTGTGGCGGGGACTTGTAGTCAGTGATGGTCTTAATGCCTTGCCACAGGCTCCGTGTATCTCTGCTGTTTGTGAAATGAGTGTTGATTTTATTGCCATATGACCGTTTTGCATTTTTGATGCCACGGGACAGTTTGGCTCTTGCTGTTTTGAGGGCTGCTTTATCTCCTGATCTGAACGCTTCATCTCTGGTATTTAGCAGCCCACGAACCTCTGCTGTCATCCATGGCTTCCGGTTTGCACGTGTGGTGATGGTCTTGGTGACTGTCACATCATCAATGCAGTATTTGATGTAAGCAGTCACAGTTTCCGTGTACTCCTGCAGGTCTGTATGGTTATTATAAGTGGCCGCCTCTTTAAACATGTTCCAGTCTGTGTCCTGGAAGCAGTCCTGCAGTGCTGAGGTAGCATTGTCTGGCCATACCGTGATCTGCTTTTGAACCGGTTTGGCCAGTTTGAGAAGCGGTCTGTATGCTGGGGTTAGCATAACAGAGATGTGGTCCGAGTATCCGAGGTGGGGGCGGGGTTCGGCTTTGTATGCGTTTTTCACTGTTGTGTAAACAAAGTCCAGTGTGTTATTTCCCCTTGTTGCAAAGTTCACATGTTGGTAGAACTTTGGTAAAACTGTCTTTAAGTTAGCGTGGTTGAAGTCGCCGGCTATGATGAAAAAGCCGTCGGGGTTATTTGTTTGTTGTTCGCTGACGGCGCTGTACAGTTCACGAAGCAGTTCACGAAGCGGCCAGACCGTACATATGTGTACGGTCTGGCCTTAATTCGGTCTTTAAATGATACACAGCTCTGCATTTTTTATCAGATTCGGCAATGGTGTTTAGACAAGATAACAGGGAATAACCCAAAACCATTACATGCATTCATCACTGGTGGTGGAGGGACCGGAAAAAGTCATTTATTAAAAGCCATTCAGTATGAAGCCATGAGGTTATTGTCAACAGTGTGTCGTCATCCTGACAATATTTGTCTATTGTTAACCGCTCCTATAGCAATTCCTGCATACAATTTACATGCAGCAACAATTCACAATACATTTAGCATTGGAAAAGATGTTCGCTTACCGTACACACCTTTGGGTGAAGACAAGTTCGATTGTTTGCGTGCGAAATATAGTGATTTGCAGATTTTGATAATTGATGAAAATCAATGGTTGATAAAAATCTTTTTGCATATATTCACGTCAGATTAAGACAGATAAAACCATTTGGTGACTTTCCTCCCGTTGGAAAGTAAGTATAATTGCTGTTAGAGATAATTTTCAGTTACCTCCCGTTGGATCTCATCTTGACAGTTGACAGCAACAGATTCCAAATGCAAATAGCACACTTGAAATGAACTCTGGACCTTTTAGCTGCTCATTTTGTAATTGGGATAGTGAGGGAATAACACACACCTCGCCATGGAACAGCTGAGAAGCCAATTGTCCCATTACTTTTGGTCCCTTAACAAGTGGGAGGCACATTGGCAAACTGGTGTAATTCCTACACCGTTCACCTGATTTGGATGAAATTAAAATCAAATTAAAGCTGACAGTCTGCAGTTAAAGCACATCTTGTTAGTTTCATTTGAAATCCATTGTGGTGGTGTAAAGAGCCAAAAATGTTAGAACTGTGTCGATGACCCAATATTTATGGACCTGACTGTATAGAACTTGTGTAGTATGTGCCACAAATAATATGTAACAAACTGAACATAGTATACATTTACACTTATGCATTTGCCAGACGCTTTTATTCAAAGTGACTTAAATTGCATCATACTATACATTTTTTCTAAGTATGTGAAATCCCCTGGGATCGAACCCATGACCTTGGCAATGTAAGTAGCATGCTCTAACCACTGAGCTTCATTAGTATAAAACTTATATGGTACATGCAACAATTGTGCAAACTGAAGGTTGTAAAGAATAAATAAGTCATATACCCATCTAGGTTTGAGTCTGACTCTTGACATTTCTTCTGGCAAAAGCAGGTCCGGTTCGACATCACTTGACTGAAGATTTTGCTCCTCATCATTTGAATGATAACTTTGCTCTTTATCACTCGAGTTCCAAAGTTCTTCAATCACTTCTTGTACCATAAAACGCTTTTTAGGCCTGTGTGAATCCATCTCGTGAATGTGCAGTGGAGAATGAAAGTGCAGTTTGTGTGCTCTTACTTTCTGCTCTTCGTGTTTGTAAACTTCAAATGCAATCCAAACAGGTGGTTGATTGTGATTCGAACGGGTTAGGAATCAGACATAAGCAGCGTTTCTATTGTATAACATTTGGTCAACAAAAGAGTTAATTTCCAAACTGATAAGCTGAAAGCGAAGAGCCCTAGTAACACCTCTCGCAGCCGTTTACTACTGAGACGGTCTTGCTGTTGTTGGACATTACATTTTGAATATGGGCTGTAGCAGGCCACAAGAGTCTGCCAATGAAGAAATTAGTCTATTCTGGCAAATCCACTCAAAAAAAAGTTTTGTAATTCCACATAAACAGACAATTTCAAATGGAAGAAAAAGAGTGACAGATATTTTTGATTCACACTCTTAACATTTATGAATCATTTACTCTTCCTACATTATTTATATTATAAAACACTTATGAAATATGTATTCTAGAGGCTTAGACCTTTTCAAAAATACTTGAATATATAAGAATTTACATGCAAACTATTGAAGTAAATGTCTTATTCTCACAGAAAGGATACATTTTGATGCACAGTCTTGATGTTTATAAATCAATTACAGTTCCTACATAATTTATTTACAAAGTATTTGTTCTACAGACTGAGACCTTTCCGACGATATATGGTTCGTCACATTTAGATAAGAAATGAACATGCAGCATTTTGAAGAAATAGTTTTGGTTCGACTGTGAATTATGCATAAAGTTTTTATGTGCGCTTTTTTTATAAACAAATAAATGACTCCTTCATAATTTTATTTGTCAAACACTGCTTATAAGTGTTATCTAGACTCTTAGACCTTTCAGAGGGTATATAGTTTGTCATGATTTGATTAGAATTAACATCCACAATATGGAAGTAAACACAGGCATCCAGCATTCGGGACGGCAACAGTTAGGGGGTTTAACCCTGACATGAGGATTAAGAAGTACAAATGGACCATGTTCGTCTGACTCCCACCCTTGTTGTGTGTGGCAAGTAATTTTTTACTTTCAATATCTCTAGTATTTCTAGCTTTTTGTCTACCTTCCTCCTTTTAGGGTATTTGTATACATATTGTTGTTGCACAATGTTTTTTACTGTACTATTTTTGTTTTAGTAATTAAGAGCGTAGAAGACTGAGAAATAATGTCACTTTTTCATTGTCACTAATGCTATGAGCCGAACATGCTCTGTCAAAATGGCTGCTCCCACGACAATCAAACGTGCTCGGTGACTGTGAGGGGTCGAGGCAAATTGAACATGGACAAGGGATTATGAATATTACCACAAATCAATGCATTTTAAATGTAATACTTAACATATAATGTATATGTTAACATATAAAGTTTAAAAACAAGGAACTGATAAACAGTAACTGTACTTCACCCTTTTTATAGACACAGATGTATGATATTCCATTGCCAGCTCATATATGGCTATATCATTAACTCTAGCAGTGGCGTTTAAAGAACTACTACACTCTTTTGGTGTAACGCAATACATCAATAGACCTACTCAAGGATGGATTAACAAAAATAGGTGATGTCATGTGAAACCTGATTGGTTTAAACAGTGATAACAACGTGAGAACAATGTATAAGAGATGGAGTCCGATATGTGTTGGTCAGACATAATCATATGAACTCTGTATATCTCTCTCTGACTTGTTCAAACAAATTAAAGATTGAAACCCTTGAAACTTGGCTTCTTGGTCTTCGTGAATTCTTTAAACATTATGTGATCGATTCTGCCACGTCAGATTCTACAATGACTTAAATGAAACGAAATGAAAAGGATAACTATAGCAGATTACAGCATACATTTTGATCGATTCTTAAAGCTGTTGCAAGGTGAGAAGCTTTAATATACATAAATGGACTTTGTTGCATTTCTGTCTTTTCTAAAGCTCACAATCAACACGATTCTCAAATGCATAAAATACATCCGTGGCATATTGTGTTACAAAACATTGGGGTGTGTAACTGTCAGAATTGATGATTTAGGTTATGATAATTAAAACAGCTTATAGTACCACAACACAACAGAAACGTAAATCACCTTGTTTTTTAAAAACTGGGTGACTTTTTCGTCTTGACCCCTCTTATTTCTCATTTGATATCAATATTTTGTCTGCTGCTGGGCCATGTTGATACACAAAGAACTGTGAAGCGCTGCAGCGCCAGTCTTGCTTCACTGAATGATCTGTGTTAGAATGTAAAATTCTCAATGTCCCCTTCAAAATATTATTCTATGGTTGAAAAGTGTAGTGGACGGAACACACAGAGTTGCAGATCTGGAGACAAAGTTTGACACAGACAACAAGTGCTTGTTTCAATCAGAGTCCAATGTTTATTTGTATGAGGACTAATATTTATAAGATTAAAAGGAGGTGTCATAAAAAACCACAAGGGTGGAAAAAGACAAGACTTGATGTTTAGTCTCATTCCTCCTCAGAACGATCAGATATGATTATAACTACGTACTAAGCATCAAAACACATCAATTCACATCATTAGGAGCCTTGAGATCGAGACCGATAGTCACTCAGGTCAGTACGACTCTCAACTAGGTTTAAACAACAGGAAAGTAAGGCCCATATTAGGGTGAAGGCAGCTTATACTAATCTGAATGAATACGTATGATAGACAAATGTTCTTTTAGACACAGATGATATATTTAAAGAGGACAGGACGAAATCCAGATTCTCACAATGGCCACTTTCAGACCAACAGTCTTACAAGCAGTCCTGTGTCCCTTTAAAGAACAAAATATAGAGCAGAAAAAGGTTAATACAAATCTTTAATAAAAGGATATTTGCAATTGCTTATTTTTGTGTGGTTTTCTCGTTTGCAAGCTGTTCTTTGAGGTAAAAGATCAATCAACGTGATTAGTAATGAAAACATAACAAAACCAATCATCCTCAATAAAAACAAAAACATAAACATAATTATATCTACTCTTCATCCTCTACCGTACCAATCTCAATTACCGAATCGTCGAACTCATTATCTCTCTCCACTTCATTGTCACGTTCATCAACATTTCTTGGTCCTTCTATCACAGGTATTGGTTCTGGTTCTAACTCATGTGTGAGAACATAATCGTTATCATCCTCGTCCGTATCGCTGTTACGATCAAATGTGGATCCCCAAATTTGATTCTGATCTTTCGGACGATAACCTTTAGGTGTAAGTCCAACCAGCATAGCCTGGTTGACGTCAGTCGTTCTCTTTGCTAACATCATTTGATAGGTTCCTTTGGTTGTAAAGGAAGTAACAGATCTTTTAACACATCCGACCACGCACTGTAGTATGCATGGCAAAAGTATTAACAAGGCTAATACGGTCATAACAACTGGAATTACTGTACCGGTTATCCAATATCCCCATCCCCCTGATAGGTTGTCCAACCATTGAAACCATGTTGCATCTACCGGTGTGGGTTCACGAACTGATTCTCTCATGTGCTTCACAACGTCAGTGACATTCTCTGCATAATCTGGAATTGAAAAACAACAAGATACTCCTAGCATTTTGCATACTCCTCCTTTCTCTGCTGTTAATATATCCAAAGCAAGCCTATGTTGCACGACGGCAACTCTCATTTTCTTTAACTCAATAGAGATTAAGTTTAAAGCTTGTGCTGTGTCATTTTCCAGAGAAAGTACCTGCCATGCCAGACCATTGATTTTGTTCAAAGCAACAGTAGTACCTGTTCCTGTAAACAAACCTGCTATGGACCATCCCACGTTTTCCCAAGGAGTAGTCCAAGGATCACTGATCTTGTGGCCTGCATAATAATCAGGGAGTTTCGTTTCTCTTTTCTGTCTATTCAAAGATGTGGCCAGGTTTTTCTTTTCCATCATGCTAGTTCCTGTGGACAAAATAGCAGCATAACAACAACCTTTCCACTCCCCTGCATCTAAATGGTAATATGCAGTTTCACCACAAACCCACACCATTCCTGGTGCGCTAAGTGTGAGAATGGACATTCAAATCCCTCAATAGTTTTTTTGGGATATTGTATGGTGCAATTATGACGTCCACTATTTGATTGAGACAGAGTAATTACATTTCTGCAATCGGACATTCCTACTATATGCCTGCCTGATTTGGAACATACACATAATTCTGCGGGATGAGCATATACATAAAATGCAGGACCTTGAAAAGGTTTTCCTGTGTATGAACAGTTATAGTCTCGCATTATGGATGTTGGTGGTCTTCCTTCTCGGAAATTCAGAGTCATTTGTACTATTAAAGACATTTGTTTTGGCATCTCGCAGTTACCATTGTCATTCAAAATCATATCTGCTGTAAGCTCTTGAGTTCTCCACATTGAGTGGAGCTGTAGACATACCCAACAATCTCCTCTAACCTCATCTGCTAAGATTCCTCTCTGCAATAAGGCTAAGGCACATGCGTAGTTACCATCACATTTAGCTTTGGCAACTCTTACTTTTTTCGTCTCTTGGTCGAGATTGGAACCCATGAAAAAATCAATATCCTGCGCTGCTTCTCCCTGCCTATTTGAGTATCTGTGTGTCGGGCTTGTACTTAGTTCCTTAATTCTTTCTTTTATTTCACTCATTACCTTAAGCCTGTCTTTATCAGGGAAGCTATCATCTTTTTCCCGTTTTGGCCGAATAGAGAGAGTCTCATTTCTCTCTAATTTTACTTCTTGACTCAGGATTATACCAGTGATTATTATACCTATTAGGGTTAGAATAATCGTTGTTCCACGCAGCCCACACATACCTGGCTGCCTGAACGGATGCCATGGCCTGTTAGGTTCTATCATTGTGGATGTGGGCAATCTTTTTTGCTTACAACTAATTCTCCCTCTTCTAGCCTGAAAGCATACAGAATTAGGCTACCTGGCATTGGGCGTTGCAACACTACTCTAGTTGTGTCAGGGGCAACTTCTATTGTTGTCTTCACTGAGTTAAGAAGATCTGGGCCAAACACAATAAGGGCTTCGGTAATTGTGCACCCAGTATAAGAATTGATATCTAAATATTCCATAAGAAATTTGTCCTTAGGATAACAATTTTTCCTTGGTCTTTTTAGAATACAATTTGGACCTCAATGCACTACAGGGTAAGCTATGGAGTCAGCACTGTTGGCACAATGGGCCTACTATCTTCTTGCTTTGGGCGGCCCCCACCTCATGAAAGGTAGTTCTTTCCTCAGCTTAGTCAGTGCTTTCTCCACCCTGAGGTGTAGTAAGGCGAATCCCCTGTTGAGATTCTATGTTAATTTGGAGCTTGCCTGCTCTCCTGAAGAACACAACTTCAATCTGGAAGCGTGTATCCACTGCGGCTGGTAGTCCGTAAGAACTCCTGTCCGTGTGACGGCAATCACAGTCGCAGGTCCGTGGTACTTTGGTTCTCCAACCTTTGTTGGTTTCAGACTCCTCACAAAGACTTTTTGTCCTGGAACAAAGTTATGAGTAGGCTGTTCGGAGGGAAGAGGAAGACACAAAGACACATCAGCACATATAGAATTTAACTTCTCGACTAGGGAAGTCACATAATCTGCCTGGATCACCTGTAAATCACTTAAAGAAGAAATACCATACCGGCCCTTGACCCACGGGGTCGGGAAAGGTCTACCCATTAGTATTTCAAACGGCGACAATTTTGTCGTGGAAGATGGAGTCATTCTTATTTCTGCCAAGACTGCGGGCAACAAATCAACCCACTTTCTTCCTGTTTCAAGTACCGCTTTTGTTAGTCGTGTTTTCAGTGTTTGGTTGCTTCTTTCCACGACTGCTGCACTTTGCGGATGATAAGGAATATTAAAATGCCAGTCAATAGATAACGCTTTTGATAAGAGCTGTGTTACCTTTGAAGTGAAGCTACTCGCGTTGTCGCTTTCGATGGTGCCCGGGATTCCGAAGCAAGGCACGATCTCCTTCATTAGGATTTTTACCACCGTTTTCGCGTCCCCTTTTGCGCATGGAAATGCTTCAGGCCACTTTGAGAATCGATCAATAATTACCAAAAGATATTTCAGATTACCTATCGGCGGCATGTGCGTAAAATCGATCTGTAGATGTTGAAAAGGAGCCTCCGGATGTGTCAATGCATCGTGCTTAGCTGATTTGTGCGGGTTCACCTGTGCACATGTTAAGCATGCATTCAAAACAAGATTAGCTGTTTTATGAACATCGGCTATACAATACAATTGATTAATTGCTTGAACTACTTTTGCACAACTGGTGTGTGATAACCCATGGTAATGTCTAATTAGGATAATTAATCCTAGTTTTGGTAGTGCTATTCTACCCTGTTCGTCCCTTATAATCCCTTCCTTATCAGGAGTGCAAACGTTCTTTCTCCAATACTCTAAGTCTCCCTCTGTTGGCTGACTTTGCAAGAATTTGATATCAATGTCAGGTACATTCGATATGTGCGCTGTCATTGCTATCTGTGTTTCATTTCTTGGATGAAATGGTGATTTAATCTGAGTTTGGGCTGCTGCCTTTGCTGCTTCATCAGCCCTTTTGTTGCCTACAGCCAGTTTATCCTCCCCCGACGCATGACCCTTGACCTTTACGATGGCCACTTCGAGCGGAAGCTGAACTGCCTCAGTTAACTGTCCTATCAGATTTGCATGTGCTATTGGCTTACCCTCAGCAGTTTTGAAACTTCGTGCTTCCCACATTTTGGCATAATGGTGAAGAACACTCCAAGCATATCGAGAGTCGGTATAGATACTTACTTTTTTTCCTCTCATTAGCTCACAGGCCCGTATTAATGCTATCAACTCTGCTGCTTGTGCCGAATTATAATCTAAAGCAAAAGCTTCCTTTACCTCTCCTGTATCGGAAACCACAGCATAGCCACACATATTTACCCGCTTCCTGTGGGGGAGGCAAACTTTTACAGATCGCCTCCATATCAGACATTCGTAATGGTCTAACATTTAGCGTCCTGCACCCTCTGCGCCCACTCTGTCAGTTTTACCTCGACTGTTTGTTCTTGACCTGTAATGTTAAGTTTTGCGGACACGGTATTACCCCTGATGATTGGTTTAACCGACAGAGTGGGCGCAGAGGGTGCAGTCTGACCTTGGCTAGGAGCCTGGTAAGAAGGCGGTGGTCTTTCTAATGGCCACAGATTGTGACTTGCATATGCAACCATTTTTTGTTTATCCGGACCCTGGTCCCAAACCTTCCTCATCTCTTTCCATACGGCATAAGCTTTATTCATGTATGGATAATCCCACATTGGGTCTCCCCACCCTTCTTTTACCAGGCTCTTTGCCAAAAACATACAATCATCAGAAAAGGAACCTTCCCTCGGGTAGGGAATATCAATTTGCGGTTTTATTCCCTCCGACCATCCTGCGAGATTGCTAACATATGGATTTGCATAAAATCCCTGATTATTTCTATGCATAAATGCGACAGGCGTTTCGCCCGGCAGTGGCTTTGAAGCAGAATTCCCCATCTTACACTCCAAACAAGTTAGTGATAAAGACAGTACAGACAAAACAAAGATAAACACTCGTGTTCAATCGACCAAAAGTTTCAACACTACTGCATGTATTATATTGTGATCAGAGGTGGATATTAAATTCACCGTCCTTTTCCTGATAACAATATTTCAATATGTCATGCAGTAACAGTGAAATCTGTAATAAATTATTCTTTTTTTTTTTTTTTAGAATAAACTAATAAATTTTGTTAACAAAGCATTTTCTCTGAGAAGCCAACACCACGATCCAAAATTACAGTGTGATCAGTACTGCAAAACCTTTCATATTCTTGCGTTAATAATTATTTTACTAATTACTGTTGCCAGCCGCATTGTCACAACAATGGGAAAGCGAATTCCCACTAACATGAATTGAAAAAACCCTATTTCGTCTTACGAAATATTAAACCACAAGAATCCTACAGGGTAAGCGTTTTATTTCTCTAAGCCAGAAAAAAACTGTATAGAAGAAAAAAAACACTCACCCTTTTCCTGTAGGTCTGTGCCCGATCGTCAGGTGCGCTTTCCTCAGTATGCTTTGGCCTCTTGGTTCTAAGAGAGAAGAGAGTCTCTTCCTCCCCTCATAGACGAGCCCCCAACTGTTAGAATGTAAAATTCTCAATGTCCCCTTCAAAATATTATTCTATGGTTGAAAAGTGTAGTCGACGGAACACACAGAGTTGCAGCGCTGGAGACAAAGTTTGACACAGACAACAAGTGCTTGTTTCAATCAGAGTCCAATGTTTATTTGTATGAGGACTAATATTTATAAGATTAAAAGGAGGTGTCATAAAAAACCACAAGGGTGGAAAAAGACAAGACTTGATGTTTAGTCTCATTCCTCCTCAGAACGATCAGATATGATTATAACTACGTACTAAGCATCAAAACACATCAATTCATATCATTAGGAGCCTTGAGATGGAGACCGATAGTCACTCAGGTCAGTACGACTCTCAACGAGGTTTAAACAACAGGAAAGTAAGGCCCATATTAGGGTGAAGGAAGCTTATACTAATCTGAATGAATACGTATGATAGACAAATGTTCTTTTAGGCACAGATGATATATTTAAAGAGGACAGGACGAAATCCAGATTCTCACAATCTGTTTATGTCTTTTTAAATGGGACACACACTGCAAACATGTTAAGGGGACACGGACATACACAGGCAGGTTCTGATGGGCCCCAAGTGAAACAAGGGCTGTCAACTTTAACGCATGCGATTAATTTTTTCAAAGTAAAGTGTGAAAAATATTTAACGCAGTTAAACCCAGCATCTGTATGTTTTGACATACTTTGCCTAGCGTTACATAATGAAATCACGCTCTTATTCGTGTACAGTCTCCTAAACCATTAAAGGGAGATCTGAAACAGTTGCTTTGACATGTTCAGGGATGTTAGATAGCTTCTAAAGTGTAACATAAAATCTTAAATGAATGCAAAGAGTTGTGAAAATGGGAATGTGGTGACTAAGATATGCTTCCTGAGACAGCTCTTAAAGGGGCCAGGTTTTCCTTAAATGAAATTAAAAACTAACACATACGATTACAGGAATAGTAAACATTTCTCTAATTGAATATGGGTTAGGTGACTGCCCTATTATTTTATTTAAAAAAACAACTAACTTGACAGTATATACTTTATGTCTGCTCATTCTTACAAAATCATAATGCCATTGTTTTCTATATAGAGAATAACCATGGCGAGCAAGCGGGACGGAGAGCAGAGGCGCTTAGAGCTGGAGGAGGAACAGGTTTGAGGAACAAGTTTGATCATTCTGAGGGAGAAATGTATCTAATCCTACCAAGGGAGGCTGTAACATAGATTTTATGTTTTTGTGGTGGAACAAATGAGATAGGAGGATGCAGAAGCAGGGCAACGTAGTGCCAATGATTCTTATGGCCCAAGTTACCAGGGAGACGATGAGCAAGATATCCTTGAATGCTGGACATCTAACATGTTCAGGAAGAAAAATTTTTTTTCCATCGCTAACATGCCAAAGCAAAAACTTGGCTGGCTAACCTGCAAGAAAAATAAAGTAGTTGGGCCAAGTGAAGGTGGGAGCCAGATGCATATTGCTGATGAGTGGTCCAAAGTTAAAGTTACATCCAATGGTGCAAACCGAGCAGCACACCTGTAGTCTCTTCATAAGAAGATGAACAAGCATAGAATGTCGACTATCACCAAGCAGATGAGAAAACCATGGAAAAGGCAAAAGAAAAGACTTTGGAAACATTGACTTCTGATATGCAAAGTGTTCACTTCTTAAATACTGATAGGGTATTTCGTACAGTTTACAAGATTGTGAAATCTGCAAGGCCTTTCACAGATCTACCAACCGATATTGATCTCAAAGTCTTGAATGGACTAGACATGGGAAGAACTTTACATTCAGATTATTCCTTTGCGCAACAATCAGCCAACACATAGCAAATGAAATGCGAAAGAGTCATTGGAAAGGTCCTTCAAAGTGGAAAAAAATTGTCTGTTATGGTAGATGAAGGTACAACTGACAGTAAATAATCAGTTTTGTTCATTTATATTAGAGCAAGGCTAGGGATGAGTGAAGAGCCACTAACATTGTTCTTTGATCTAGTTGAGCTTTCTGTTACCAATGAAGGTGAAATGTATCAAGTTCTAATGAATAATCACGTCATGGCTTCTCTGAAGATATTATGAGGGAGCGCTTTGTTTGCTTTTCATCAGATGGAGCTTCTGTTATGCTTGAAAGTAAATCAGGTGTTGCAACCAAAATTGTAGAAAAGTTTCCCAGCGTGGTGGTGTGGCACTGCATGAACCACCATCTTGAGTTGACTGTTGAGTGGAGATCAGTCGCGATTTCTTTAAGACTGCAAGGGGCTGCTTCCCCTATAATTGTCAAAAAATTTATGGTCAAATATATGTACTATTATGTTAACATTTTATTGACTAAAAATGCGTTAAACACGTTCATCTCGAACGAAAACAATTTCGTTCAGAATCAGCTACTTAGGTCGGCTGACTCGATTTCCTTCTCATTCATGCCCGTAGCGTACAGTGCATTACGCTAGAGATGCTGTTGAAGAAGTTGCAGGCATGTATGATTTCCTGTTTTTCTTTGACAAAGTGTACAGTCTCCATCATGCATCGGCCAAAAACCGCCCTGAGCTCACTGAATGTTGTCATGAACTTGCATTACTAATTATTAATTTAAGACACAGCAGAGATATAAACCAGAAACAGTTTTTTCATGCTTTGGCTGTTAATATCGAAACAAGAATGGGATGCCTGCCTGGTAAACATGGAAGCAACGAAGACTACCAGAGCTTTCTTAACAATGTCAAAGTACTGCATCCATCCAACTGGCCAGATGTGTGTGGTGTTCATTATGCCGAAAAAGAAATACAGGAATACTCTGCTCCATTTTCAAGCTTGACAATGTAACACAAATTCAGAGAGGAATGAGGGAATATACTGATATGGTCAAACTCAAAACTGTTGATGAAATGAATCCACCAGCACCAGAAGAGCTAAAATTCCTCCTTCAAGCAGTGAACACACTGGTCATCTCCACAGCTGAGTGTGAGCTTTGGTTCAGTCAGATGAACATTTTAACCACAACTAGAAGCACCCTAGAGATACAAAGTATGTCCGCCTTGCTTTCCATCAAGTTTGTTGGCTTCAAAGCCAAGATCTGCGAGCAAGAGCCCGGAAAATATACATGAAAAAACATGAATGAAAATTTTTGGAAGCTTCCATTGGATACTGTAGGGGAGAATGTTGTAGGCAGCATTGCAGCATTCAAATGATCAGTTATTAATTTTGCTTCCCCTTTTTAGTCTTTTGTTTGAGTTTAAGAAATTTCAGGTGGTGGTCTGTATTTGTATTATATGTTTTATTTTCAGATTTTGTAAATTGTACATTTGTTTAATCCATTTGTTCTTGTACTTCAATTAAAATTGACTTGATTCATGTTCATTTACAATGTTTTGTTTCAACATTTAATAGATGAATTTCCAATGGATGTATACGTATGAAATTGCACTTGCAAACAGTGGGAAGATTTGTTCTCTGTATTAACCCTAACTATGTAGGAGCAGGTAGTCATGCCAGTCTGGGGACCAACTCCAATTGTGCCTTGTGGGTCAAGTTCAATGACAGGAGTATCTGATATGTAATATATCAATAGTATGCCTGTTGTTTTAGAGTAATATAATATAATTATTATCTTTGTGCTTAAACAATAATCAAAAGGGCACAAAGTTGGTCTCCCAGCATATGCGCTTTCATCAGCACAAATGATCCGACCCTAAACGACAAATCCAATCCACCATCCACCCTGATTTTTTTTTTACAACTCGAGTACTGGTTACGTCTCCAAGCATATTGTATTGATTACACTCATGACACTGAAAATATCCATGACTGGGTCTGGTTTTAGTGGTTTATCCAGCACTTCTGATCATAGTTGAAAGACAGAATTCCAATAGTTTTACATTTTTTGTCACTTCCAAAACATGTGTCTTAATGATGCTGGGGATATACCACATCTTTCACATGAAGGGTCTACGGAATAAAACATCTTACAGAGCTTCAGATAAAATAAGTAAAGTCTGTGTAGGACTTATTAATCCATGTCTAATATACAGACAGGAGGAATGAACCTGTTCTTGTGCTCTCTCTCCTTTTCAATCAGGTATATATATATTTCAAGATCTTCTTGCCACGGCTCTCTTATGCTGTAGTGAGACATTAGACTCTAACTTTGAAAGTTTATTACATGTAATGTATGTAATGTAATTTGTTGGCTGGTTAGGGAAGGATGAGAAATTATTTTGAGTAAAGCTGCAAGCTTTAAGAAATGTGAAATAGGTAGAGAACATTTCTGCTGTAACTGTTGAAGTGTTAGATCAGTGGTTCTCAACTCTGCCCCGCGAGATCCATTTTCCTGCCGAGTTTAGCCCGAACTCTGATATAAAACACCTGAACTAGCTAATCAGCGTCTTTAGGAATAGACACGTTCAACTTAATGCGTCGCTGTGCAAATCCATCAGCGTATGACATTTAAGTACCGCGAGAGCAATTCAAGTGCAGATTGCTCGGTACGGTTTGAATCGCTCTCGCGGTACTTCAACGCGATATGCCAAACAATCTGTGCAGTCAAACATTAAATTGAGCGCGTCTGTTCCTGAAGTCACTGATTACCCTCATCGGGTGTTTTATCAGAGTTGGGGCAAAACTCGGCAGGAAAATGGATCTTGCGGGTCAGAGTTGAGAATCACTGTGTTAGATGGTGATGCAGACCCTTCCCACCTTCTGCTTTAGTTCTCTGCAAGTAGATCTTCATTCTCAGAGCTTCTTTTTCAAAATGAACTGAGTGACCGTTTTATCCAAATTTAAAAAAAGGACTCATATTAATATATATTGGGATACATTAAAATATGAAAATATATTTATGTAAGATAATCATTTCGGGAAAACTTCAAAATTGCAACTCTAATTGCTCCCCCACTGCCCTGGTGTTTTGTGACGCCACTGAAATCACATATCTTACAGTTTACTTTCTAAAGTTGTGAGTGTTCTGAGACAGAGGACCATAACTTCTAAATTCTGGTTGAATAATGTGCTCTCATGTGCTATGAGGTGTCCTTATAAAGCTTCAATCTAATAGTGTTTGCATGAGACACAGCTGCTCTCCAATGTCCAGTTTAATGAGTAAATTGATGTGTGATGTCATCAGTTCTTCTTTCACCAATGAGAACATGTAAGATCTGATGATGATGATGAGCAGCAGCAGCTGTACACAATCAAAAGCTCTTGTACTTCAGCACTTAAATACACTCACTCAACTCATATATTTTTCTTCTAGTCACAAACAAATTTACACAAAATTCTGATATTGTTTAAGTTTACTGAATGAGGCCATGATAGCAATTGAAATCAAATAAAAAATTAACTAAGAGCTCAAAACTTTTGCTTCTCAATTACATGGGTTTCACAGACTAGATTATATCTGTCCTATAACTACAGACATCACCTCTATGCTCTGTATTTTTAGGCACCACAGAGACTCCCTGAAAATGATTTGAATCACTTGTTGTTATTGAGTATACGAAAGTCTTCATCCAAATAATCTGCAGAAGGTCTCTAATGTAGAATTCACACTGAAGGATTTTGGGCCTGATTTTCAGTGGCCGACAGGTTATAAGAAATCACAGACAAATATCCAAAATCAGGGGAAATCAGTGCTCGTTCACACACTGTAAATGATCAAAGACACAATCTGAGAGGGTGGGAGACAAGTCACAGGTCGCAGGAGTAAAGTAAATTCTGTGGAAAAATGTACAATTTTGTTCATGTAAAGATATTAAAGTTCATTTTGGTAAAATATCATAACAGATCATGATCCTCTCTGCTGGACTAAATGATACCCCTAAATCTTGTTCCCATAGTGGTTTTAAAGAATCATACACTGAAGATTCTGAATACTCAAAAAAAAATCTGATTTATGCTTTATTGGTGTCCTGTATTAGCAAATTTTCTAGATATTAAAATATAATAAAACTCTGATGTAACATTCTTTCAGGATCAAAAGCATAATTTACAATTAATATACGTTCAGTGAATCGAATGACTGTAATTTTAATGACCACCAACAAACTCCATTGGATTAGATTCTCATGCATTGCCATAACAGCTCTTGCACACAATTACAACACGCCAACAAGTGTAACACTGAGTCAAGGGACAAGAGCCCAACTCAGAGAAACATCACGATGGTGACTTTTGTTAGTTGGGAACATTCTTAAAACATTAAAAACTGGACATAAGTTTTTAAAACATTTTCAAAAACCTCAAAATAACGTTCTTATAACAAGCTTTTGATAACTGGAAAGAATCTATTTTTTATTGGTGTAGACATATCGTTTTTGTTGTGCAGTATACACAATATTTTTGTTTGAAATGTTAATTTTTATGTGCAAATTGCAGTTAATCATTTTGAATGGGTTACTAAAGGAAGTTGAATAATTTTAACCATTTTAATGTGGCAAATTTAATGAATGATACTGCTTGTAATCTGTTGCCACGGCTTTATGACGTAGATTCAGTAAGTTTGCGTGTGGTTTACGTTGCTACCTAATATATTGAAGTAAATTAAAATAGTACTTAATAATACTAAATTTCAAGAATCATTTTTAGAGTATACTGGCACGCATGCATTACTAACATTAATGGAAATCTTAAAAATGAAAAGGAAATTTTCAAAGGCACATTTTTACCACGTTTCTGCAGCTCATTCAGACTTTAAGGTGAAATAGCATAAGCAATATTACAAGGAAAACGAAACCTTTTTGAGGCCTCGCCCTCTAATCAAAGCATCTAGGAACTTCAAAACAATGTCTTACACACCAGACACCACGATGTTATCGGAGAAGACTCCTCAAACAATAAAACATTTCAAGACATGCTGAGAGGTTTGATTAACATCTGAACTTTATTGCAAAGAAGACTACAAACATTCAAAACATTGACAAAGTGACATCAAGAAAAACAAACTCCGAACTGCACAAACATTCAGTAAACATGTTTTAAACAGAAATACATGGCAAATAAAGCTTTTAAAGCCCCACAAAAAAAATGCCAGCAAAGTCTTAGGCCGAAAGCGTACCATTTAAACAGAATCGTGTCTTAAACAATGCAGTACCTCCTTCAACGTCTCTACACAGACAGCGAGCGGTACTTCCAGCACCAGAAGCGGCAGGTGGCTTTGCAACTACCAGCATTTCTAGAAGGGATCCAACCGAACTGCTAGAAGCCCCCTCCAAAGGACCAGGTGCCTCAACAGCTCGATGCATGGACAGTACACTGTAAAATGTGCAAAAAGCATGTCATTACTCTAAAGCATTTGTTATACTTGATCTGACTCAAAAAATTTCATTTTCTGTCTAGTCATCAATGTTACGTTAAAAGTTTGATTGATTCAAATTCAAATTAAGTCTTGTTAGTGTAAAGTAAATACATTTCTTTAATTCAAATAAAAAATATTGCGTTCTCATTATCGTCTAACGTCATCGGTAGTCGAGCGTGAGGACGTTCATTTTTCCGCCATCTTGTTACATCGCATGGGTGAACACGGCGTGGATAAACGGGAATCTATAAAATCGGTAAGTAATTCTAAAGATACGATTGGGTGTATTATTAGCATCTTATACGTATGATTTCATATTTTTTTATGTTATACTGCTGTTTTACATACTGTTAGTATTACCAGTTGGACGGGTCTGACTCGGCTAGCAAGTTTGATTGCTAAAGCGCACATAACTACAAAGGGAACAATGGTATTTTTCACTCAGTCACTTCAAGATGCATCCGGGATTGTGGTTAATGATGTGAGTTAAAGTATCCAAACACTTCTTCAAACATCAACAAGCATAAAGGAGAGGGACTTCAAGCTAATTGTTTCATGCCATTTTCACAAATAATAGTAAGTATATTTCTGCACGTACTTGAGGGTTAATCACAGTGGAAGATTACAATGTTAAAAATTAGAATTTAGCAAAAATGTGAATGTTTTGTTAGGTAACTTTGATTACCTATCAAAGTTACCTAACAAAAATCATCATTATCACTTCGTGAAAAATTACCTTAATGCAATAAGGAGGTATGTGGCTGGGCTGGTTGATATTTTAGTAAAATTGTGTCATCTGCTTGTATGCATATACTCCACTTGATGAAAAACATGCTTAGTTTTTTACAATCTGCAATTTTAGATAAGTGAAAGAAAATAAAAAGGCTCTTGTCAATTCATTTATTCATTAATACATTTTCAATGTATAAAAAAATGTAACCCATGGAAACCAAAATATAACAGCACAAGCTGAGCAGAATCATGAGGAAAGCAGGAAAGATCTGATGATGGAATAAGGCAGAGTTTGACTCAAAGTAGATCTAGGATCAAGGGCAGACCTGATGGAGATCAGAGGTTAGGTAGGATGAAACCAGGGGCCTGTCTGACATATGTAAAGTTGTCAACAGTGTGGATTTAAATGTAGATGTTGATTAATAACACTTGGACCTAGGAAGGACCACCTCGTCCTGGATGAGAACAGTAGCAATGGAGACAAGTTCGGACTCTCCTAAACCAGCAGAGATAAAGATGCCTTGGAACTAGTCTGAACCAGTGGACATATGCATCTTAAATATAATCCAGTTCATCACATAACAATAATTCAGTGGGCAACTCATGGCAGATTTCACAATGTGCAGTGTCCAGGCTCTGACTCTGCAGTGGGCTGTGACTGATTTTCTTTAGGTATCACTGAAGGCAGGCTGGGTTCTGGGTTGGAAGTGGGGCTGGTATTTTCCTTGTCACTGATGCAGACAGTATCATGATCATCAATATCATTTTTGTGCATAAAAATCTCATAAGATGAGCAGTTTGTACACTTTGGTCAGGGTAAAAGAAGACACCTAGATTGATTAAATCAACAATCGAGACAGTAACATTGCTTCATACAGAATTTCCTCTCTCCTAAAAAATACGTCCAATGTTCTTAGTAATCAAACTGCTCTTCCTTGATTTTCATAGAAAATGGCCATGTCCACTGGTCATGGAGTTGAGTCCAATGGAATGTTGTTGTGACAGTCCAAGAAGAAGATGGTGATGTAACAATGAGTCCAATGATATCTGTAGTGAAAATGCTATTCTTTGATTTTCATAGAAAATGGCGATGTCTACTGAACAGGGAGTTCAGTGCAATTGAAAGTTGTTGAAACAGTCCAACAGGAGGATTGTGATGTAACAATTTCGTCCAATGTTCTCTGTTGTCAAAGAGCTCTTCCTTGATTTTTGTAGAAAATGCGATGTCCACTGTACATGGAGTCGAATAATAAATGGAATGTTGTTGTAACAGTCCAACATGATGACGTTGATGTAACAATAAGTTCAATGTTTTCTGTTGTCAAAATGCTGCTCCTTGATTTCAGTAGAAAAGGGGAATATCAACAGGTCATGGAGTTGAGTCCAATGGAATGTTGTTGTAACAGTCCAAGATGATGATGGTGATGTAACAATAAGTTCAATGTTTTCTGTTGTCAAAATGCTGCTCCTTAAACCGTTGAAAAGGGGAATATCAACAGGTCATGGAGAAGATGATGTGGTCATCAAAGCAGCATAAGACATCAGGTGTATCTGTAGATAATGAGATTTTGATTGGAATAATATTTTTTACAATTTAAAGCCTACTATACAAATGAATGTTACATTAATAAACGGTCAATATAAGCAAAATATATTATATTCAAACATCATATATTTGTACCACAAACATGTTATAGCGTTAAATGGTTAATTTAATAAAGGCATCGCTGAAAGAAAAAGATAAAAAATCTTACCTGTTTATCACAACTTGAAGTGTTGCAAGATAGATGAGAATAAAGCCGTAAAGATTGACCATGATTTTTCAAAGTTTGTATTTCTCCCTCTCTTTCTTCTCCCTCCTTTTTCCTTAATAGATCTTCATTTTACTGTTGTAATTCCACATACACATTTTTGATATGTACATGGCATTAAAGAGATATTTTTAACCGAATAAATGAAATACCGAATCAGACATAATACTTGAATGAATGAATGAATGCTTGATAAAATGAAAAAACTATAATTGAATAATGAACGAGAAAGAAAAACAGTTCAATGAAAGGTTAAGAAACTGTCAGTAGGTGTTAAGGCCATTGAATCAACTATTTTATGTTTACAAAATAAAATCATTAAGATAGGAAAAATGTACATGGCCTAACACCCACTTATCATAGAAACAATTAAAATGCCCAATGCTACCTTCACATGCTACCGGAAATGGTTTACAAATTCGTCTCAACAGCAAGTTTGGGCAATTGTTGCTTAGCAACAACCAACACCAAGAGAGTGCAATCTCCCAAATGCTTATTATAAAATGAGAACGCAGCACAACTTGTGCTATCCCTGCGGTTTTACACACAAAATGTGATCGACCCCTTACTTCTTAAAGTCCCTGTGAACCAAAAGTAGAGTTTGATTTTACTTTGGTATTCTGGTGTAGTTCTGAGTAACACAAACATTAAAATGAAAAACAACAGCCCACACTACCAGTGTTTTTAAGTGAGAATTGATTAGATTGTAAAAACAGGCATTGCATCTTGAAAAAGAACTGGTAGCAGACTGACAGCTGAAGGTGAGGAGTTCACAGATGCTCTGCCCAAGCTGTTTTACCAAACTCATCTGAGATGGATGGCCACTAGATTTTAATTGAAGATTATGAGGGCAAAAAAAATATAAAAAGAAAATGACCAACTCTGATAAGGTATTTATAATACATACTGCAATTTTTATTACAAAAAGTAGCACTTCTAATTTTTACTTTCACTGGGACTGTAAGACTTACACTTGTTCATATGTTTTGTTTTTCCAGAAAAATAGGAATTTCAGTAGAAGGCAGGATGATTTCTTTATAAAATCTATTTGATCAATATTTTGTTGTTAGAAATATTCACTCAATAAATAAATAAATAAACAGGCAAACACATAAATAAAAAAGCTCATATTTACCACAATTCCGATAGCATGTGAAGGCCACAAATATTCCCACAGGGGCCGTCCACCTTTTATCCTGTACCCCTGTATCCCCCTCCCCCCATCATGTTGGACGATCACAATAACCATTTCCATGTTGTGTACGGAAGTCTGCATGCATGATAACACTTTTATGTTATGTTCCTCAACTTCATTGGTTGCATAAATGTGTACTATAAGTACTTTCACCTGTTACATATTGTTTAAGAATAAAATCATTTTCTTCAAGCACTGGTTCATCTTTTTTTGTGTACCCTTACATCATTTCATAATTCTGCAAAGTTTTTTCCTTCTGGCACATTAAAATAGCCACTTCAGCACAATGCAGTCATGATAACTGAAGTATGTGGGCATTATCTCAATCTTTATTTTATCCAACTCAATATCTTTTATATAAACATGGTCAATCAATGTGCCACTTTCAGTTGTTACACTTTCAACTACTTGTTTGAAACCCAAATCCTGCATGACATCACAAATAGTGGATTTATTCAGAAGTTTTCATTGAAATCACCAATAATTATTTTGCCACCTGGTAAACTGTTCATCTGAATAATTAATTTAACCAAGTTCTCTCTAAACAACGGCATGTTATATGATGATGGTCTGTAAATAACTGCAACATTTGTGTTTAAATGTTCAATCTTGCATGTTAGGTATTCCATGTTTAAACATGACACATCAGGTAAAGCAGCTTTTACAGTCTCTCTGTAATATATACCAACACCACCATGATCTTCCTCTTTCAGTTTAGCAAAAACATCCTGGCTTGTGTCATATGAAACACTTCGTGGTTTGTCATGGAAATAGTATCCAGTAAGACTGATATCATTATCATAATAGTTTGGTTTTAGCCATGTTTCTGTTACACAAATCATATCTGCTTGAAAATATCTCTGATCTTGTCTTATATCTAATATATGTGGAATGAGTCCTTGCACATTGTGTAACATCATTTGAAATTTGACACTTTCTGTTGTTTCACATGGAACAATGAATTGTGGCATACTCTGTAATGCTTGCTCAATGTCATCTTTTGAATAAATTACTTTTTCCTTAATCTTCTATGATCAGTCCATCAAGAGAAGTCACACGATTTAAAGCAACATACGCTTGTCCTGGAGCAAATATCTTTTTCAATGACACAACAGCTTTCTTCACCGTCAGACCTTGTACTTTATGAACTGTTGAAGCCCACGCTAGTCGAAGTGTATACTGTCGTCTGACGCCCATACTTGACACTTTGTCTTCTTCAGGTTGAATTGCTGTACTTTTCTCCAGTCCAGGTTTTAAACATGGAATTTTACTTCGAGCTTCTTTTCCAACTCTCTCTTCATCAAATTCAATGTATATATTTTTTGGAAATGTTTCATCATCATTAAAACAGAATTCTTTTATTGTTCCAAAAACTCCATTCACAAGACCATCAGAAACATTGATATTTTTCTGCAGCATCACTCGTGCGTCAACAGCTAATTCGAGAGATTTCTCTAAAGAACTGTTATGAACTCTTGAATGAAACCCGTCTTTTCTTTCCATTCGACCAGTTTTAGCATTTCTCTCAAAGTCTTGTGCATTTATAGTAACTGTGTCAGAGCACAACTTACACAACATCTTTATGTTATGTTCATCAACTTCACTGTTAGTTGCATAAATGTGGATATCTGTGCTATCATCTCCTTCACCAGTTTCATATTGTTTAAGCACTGATACATCTTGTTCAAGCATTGCTTCTCCTTTTTTATGAACCCTTAAACGATTTAATAGTTCTGCAAAGTGTTTGTCCTTCTGTCTCATAATCTCTGTAAGCTCAACGAAACTGAAGTTAGTTTCCCAAAGATTCACATTGTTCATTGGTTCAGTGTAAAGTGGTTTTCCTTTGACAGGTGACAGCTGATAAAAATCTCCAACAGCGATGACACAGACTTTTCCAAACGGTGAATAATCTGACAAACCTGTTTGTTTGATTTGTCTCAATCTTCCATGAATATATGCAAGAAGTTTATGATCAACCATTGAAATTTCATCGATTATTAATAGTTCCAGTTTTCCCAATTTTGCTCTCAAGGAATTAATTTTTTCATCTCCAAGTGGTACGTATGGCAGTGAAGCATTTGTTCCGATAAAGTGCTGTGGATTGTAGCAGCGTTGATATTATAAGCAGCAACACCAGTGGGAGCTGTTAACAGCACGTGTGTCTCATCTGGATTCTCTGACAGCTTTGAAAGGATGCGACTGCTTTCATACTGGATTGCTTTAATCAGTACAGACTTTCCCACGCCTCCTGGACCAGATATGAACAAGTGAAATGCATCTGGGTTCTCACCTTGTACTTTTGCTAAACACCATTCACGTACTTTGTAAAAGATTTGTGACTGTTTTTCATTCAAAGAACGCAGCAAAGCCATTGCATCTTGCTTTGTCATAGCAGAAGGATTGTTTTCTATTCTAGAAACACCTGCGTTTGGTAAAAGATCAGGTATGACATCATCACCTTCCTCTGCTTCTATTTGTTGTTTATCCTGCAGACATTCTAAGCGCTCAAGTTCAGCTTCTGGACAGATTTCAGCCAAAGCATCTTCCATTGGTCCATGTTTTTCTAAAGCATCTTGAGCTCTTTGTATCGTGTCTGCTTCTTTTTCATATTTTGCCATGTTTGTGTCCACAATACTTTTTACTGAATCAAGTGTGTCACACATTGTCACATAGCCGGTCTCATAAAAATCTTGATGGGAAGTAAAATTAGCTGGTTTCAACTGACTTTGCATAAAATGAGGCAAGAACAATTCTAAAATACTTTGAAAATAATTTTCTGGATTTTTTGTGGGTGAGAATCGAGCATATCGTACAACTGCGCAGTCTGTGCGAGTTCTTTTTCTCACAAAGCCCATGTCATTTTCCAGTGTTACTCTGTTTGAACAAGGGATTTCAGATTTACTCAAAACTCTGTATTGTGATGCAAAGGTTGCCAAACACATTTCATTGAATTCTTCAGTTTTTGGACGGGCTCTGTATCTGTCTGTGATGCTTTTCATCCATATCTCATCATCATCATTTTCTGCACATTCAGCTTTTTTCTGTATGATGTTTAATGGTAAACTCATTTTCACTGTATTGGGACCAGTTGGAATGAAAACAACTTTTCTTGACGCCTCTTTTAGTCTCATGTTAGTCAATCGATATACACTCTCTTGAGCTGAAACCTCTCGATTATGTAAAAACACACTTCCAAGTTTTCTTAAAGCCTGTTTTGCATCCATATTGCCCTGATTGTGAGCTTCTTTTTGAGCGTTAGCCAGCAGCAATCCCATTTCTCTCTCTGATTTAGAAATGTAGGAAACAATATACACAATACAAGAGTACGCATCGATCACAAACTGTATGTCCATATTTGCATTCCAGCACCGTAAAAGATCTGGATTATACTGATTCACCCACACGTCACTTGGTTTTCTTTTTAAAACAATATTTGTTTTCTTTGTCATTTTGCTATAAGCAGCTTCAAAGATCTGTTGATTTATACCAATGGATGCAAACAAAGAGTCAACTGAGTCAAAGACAGCATCAGGGTTCAACAAACATTCTTTAACTTGTTTCATTACAGCTTCAGCAAAGTCTTGTGGTATTTGATCAGAGTCATTAGACTTTTGGCCTTAATGTTCTTGTTCATCACTTACTTTTTTATCCTTGTCAGTATTACTGCTTCTTGTGATAAATGTATTTTTGCTTGGTGGACGTGGAAAGTTAAATCAACATGTAGTACCTTTCTTTTTACATGTTTTTGCGTGTCTTTTGCTGTGTTGTTGGACACTGCTCACGATTTCATGCGTTTCCTCTTGTTCAGATGGCATTTCACAAGTGACATACTGTTGGAATGTAAAATTCTCAATGTCCCCTTCTTTATATTATTTTACGGTTGAAAAGTCTAGTCGACGAAACACACAGAGTTTAATGGCCAGGAGACAAAGTTTGACACAGACACAAGAGTCTAGTTCAATCAGAGTCCAACGTTTATTTGTTTAAGGACTACTATTTATAAGATTAAAAGGAGGTCAGCTAAGAATCTTGGCGTTGTATTCGATAGTACTCTGTCATTTGAAAGCCATGTCACCAACACCTGTAAAATTGCATTTTTCCATCTTACGAATATATCTAAACTACGTCATATGCTGTCACTGTCAGATGCAGAGAAATTAATTCATGCATTCATGACATCAAGACTAGATTATTGTAATGCACTTCTAGGTGGATGCCCTGCAGGCCTATTACAAAAACTGCAACTTGTTCAAAACGCGGCAGCTCGAGTTCTTACACGTACAAAAAAGTATGAGCATATAACCCCGGTTCTGTCAACCTTGCACTGGTTACCTATAAAGCATCGCATTAACTTTAAGATCTTGCTTATTACCTATAAAGCCCTACATGGTCTAGCGCCGCAGTATTTGAATGAACTTCTATTGTATTACAGACCTCAACGTACATTACGCTCTCAGGCGTCCTGTCAGTTGGTAATACCTAGAATTTCAAAATCAAGTGCAGGTGGTAGATCCTTCTCGTATCTAGCGCCTAAACTTTGGAATATTCTTCCCTGCACGGTCCGGGAGGCAGACACACTCTGTCAGTTTAAATCTAGACTAAAGACTCATCTTTTTAATCTTGCATACAATACTCCTCCATAATATTAATCCTCAGAGGATTTAGGCTGCATTATTTAGATCAACCGGAACCAGAAACACATCCAACAACAAATGATGTACTTGTTGCATCACAGAGTGCAGAACAGTACTCTACTCTCAGCCAGTCTTGTCTCTTTGTTCCAAGGTTACAGCAGGATGCAGTTCATGGCCAACCCGATGGCAGAGCTGAGAATGGGAAGCGGTGACCTGACAAGAGCTAAGAGGATAGAGCTGGATAAAGGACGCCACAACTTTGATTTTCCTACAACATTTCAAATGTTATTAGATTGTGAATGATAATCTTAAATCTATCATTTACCTTAAGTTTATTTTTTATTTTTATTTAGCCTTGTTGTGCAAGCACTGTTGAGCTTGTGCAGAGGCAGCAGCTTTTGCCAGAGGGGAACTGGAATCCCCTGGTTGGGCCTGGGTTCTCCTGAGGTTTTTTTTCTCGATGGGAGTTTTGGGTTCCTCACCACCGTTTGCATATTGTTTTGCACTATCTGCCTGGCCGGGGGGGCTGCTTTAGAATTCAGAAATTAGACATAATTAATATTGCATATAAGAATTTATAGTCAGTTTAATATTTGACTCGTGGTTCTTTCTCCTTTATCGCCAATGTGTGCTTTCACTGTGTGTGTGTGTGTGCGTCTGTCAATTTGTGTGTGTGTATGTATGTTTGCATATTGTGTGTGTGGAGCATTTGTATGTCTGTCTTTGTTGTTTTCACCTTTTTCTTGTTTTTACAGGTATATGCCTTTAGTTTTTTACTTGTATTCAATGTGTCTCATATACAGCTGCTTTGTAACAATGAAAATTGTAAAAAGCGCTATATAAATAAAGTTGAGTTGAGTAGGTGTGAGGTATAATTTGATTTTACACATGAATAAATTGCTCCTGTGTCTATCATCATTGGTATGGTTTTCCCTTCTACTTCAATTTGCAATATTGGTTCTTGTTTTGCATTAGATGTTAAAATTGGTAGTTGACACTACTCTATAGGATTCTCTGGGCATCGCCAGTATCTCTGATTTGTACCTCCCCTATGGTTCACAGGACCTCGAAAAGGTGCTTGCCAACCCATCCCCCTTCCACCTCCAAGGGCCTGAGGCCATGGATTGAATGGACATTTCTGCTGGTTATGTCCGAACTGACCACATCCCCAGCACATACCAGGAGGACCATTTCCTCTCCCTCTCCCCCTTGGTCCACTTGTCTGTGGGTTTCTCTGCCATTCTCCCAGTGGTGTCTGCTGGTGAGTAAAAACATCAAAGATGGGGGCAGGGCTCTGGTGGGTGTCTGGAAGGGTTCCTGCAGGGAACGTTGTTTGGATATCTGGTGAGGGAGCATTCGAAAGAGCAATTACAGTCATTTGGTTAGAGTTTTGAGATTTTACAACTGCCTGAATCTTTTTCTTATTTTTGGTTGTTAGTTCTTCAAGCTAACTGACCGGATTGTCTATGTCTATTAATTGATCACCTTTCAGAGCTTTAGGGTTGACTCAGGTTGGATATCCATAACGTAATGCTTGCCACACAGCAGGGCCAGAGGGGAGCTGGAATCCCCTGGTTGGGCCTGGGTTCTCCTGAGGTTTTTTTTCTCGATGGGAGTTTTGGGTTCCTCACCACCGTTTGCATATTGTTTTGCACTATCTGCCTGGCCGGTGGGGCTGCTTTAGAATGCAGAAATTAGACATAATTAATATTGCATATAAGAATTTTTAGTCCGTTTAATATTTGACCTGTGGTTCTTTCTCCTTTATCGCCAATGTGTACTTTCACTGTGTGTGTGTGTGTCTATGGCAATGTGTGTGTATGTATGTTTGCATATTGTGTGTGTGGAGCATTTGTATGTCTGTCTTTGTTGTTTTCACCTTTTTCTTGTTTTTACAGGTATATGACTTTAGTTTTTTTTACTTGTATTCAATGTGTCTCATGTACAGCTGCTTTGTAACAATGAAAATTTAAAAAAGCGCTATATAAATTGAGTTGAGTTGAGTTGAAATTGGTGAGAGCACTGGTAAATATTTAAGCTTATGTAATAATGTTTTTTAATTGTTTTTAAATATTCTTTTGTTTTTTTTGCAGTTCCCCCATACACTACCGGCTGTCCATGCATGCGGCCTCCTGACATCTGCAGCTATATTGGCCGAGATGGAACACATCTTAATTTGCACGACAGATGTGTTTTTCAGCTCCAAGAGCGGTGAAAATGTGGAAAAGCATTTTCTGATCCTTCAGGACAAGATGCAAAAAATTGCATTGCCATTTCTGAAGATATGACAGAACATACAGAGGAGGACTTAAAGACAGAAGAGGTAGGTCTTTTAATAACATTAGTTTAATCATGTTTTTGGCATTTTAAAGGTAAAATTTTGTTATTTCTTTGACACAGAGTTACACAAAAAATGGAATGTAACTTTAATATAAAACATAGACATACCAAACACCATTTACAGGTGTTAAAGAACGTGTAAGACTTTTTTTATTTATTTTTGCAACATACGTTCATCAAACACAAGTGATTAAATTAAATGAATGCTCTACATTAACCTTTAATTTGGAATTAATGTGATCTTATGTCAGCTCGACATGGGGACGACATGGAGTCTCACCTTTTCAGAGGCACTTCGAACAGATAATTGCGGAGCTATCTGTACATGATGAGGGGGAACCAAATGAGTATCATTCTACCACATTCATGCCCTGTCTGCTAAAGTACTTCCTGCTTCATGCTCCTCTTTGGTCAGCACTTATGCTAGGTAACTATTCTGTTCTTAATTTTATATTTGTTGTATCAAGGCTAATTCACAATTATCCAATAAACCCTATTCAGGGTTTTACACTGATCCAACAAACACATTGCAAAGCCTTAAGAATGTATGTCATGTTAAATTGTTTATTTCTTCTGCATTAAGCAACACTTAAAATTATTTTCTTGTGTCAATGCTTTCTAAATGGTGTGTGAATATTGCCATCAACACTGAAATGTGCAAATATACTGAAAATGTATATGGCACAGTTGAAAGTGATATTCTGTGTTGTGGTAAATCCATCGGATTTTCCATAGTTAGATAAGTGAAGTGACATCTTTCCTGGAAACGGTTTGCAACGGGGTTTGATATACGTTTTCTCTTGTTTGGTGGGTGTTAGATTTAATTTCCGCATAAATGAATACGAGCCTGCAAACTAATGAATTGTGAAGTTGTTAAGCTCACTGAATACATTCCTGGCTAGATAGTTGGAGAAAGGGTTTCCCTCTGGCTGTATGGGGGGGATTCCTTCTAAGCTAAACATTCTTTATCTTATCTGCTATACCTTATTCGGTCATTCTGTGAACCCCTGAACATTTGAAACCATCCAGAGGTCTTTTGTTACCTATATAAAGGCTTGCAGATTCTAAAATAAAGGAGTTCAAAAGCTGGATGCCTTTGTGTCTAGTTCTTGTGCTCCCAGATCTGCAGAAGAATTCTCTCACAACATCCAACCTATTTTTGTCCTTGATTTTAAGTGTAATCCAAAACAAAGAAAGAAACTTCGTGTTCGAAAGGAACTTAAAGTTTAACAGTGGGTGTGTCAAGAATGTCAGCCAAATCAGCAGCAACATCTATACAACACACATCGTATTGAAGAGACGGCACGCTCAATGGGTCCAAGTAAAGTCATTCAAATGTGCCTGCTGCAGCTCGGTATATGCAACTAATGAAGATATAAGAAGCGATGTATTTAACATGTATTTATGCTGATTCCATCAGGCATCACAAATTATTCAAAAAGAAGACAAAAGAATGGCCATCTCAGCTGCCATAGTTCAACTCTTGCGTCATCACAACATCGTGTTCAACCGCACCACCGTTTTCCGTCTGTTTTTCATCCTCAGGTGCTACTGTACCTCTTGGGACGTAGCGGATCGGCAAGTTAATCAATTGAATTTTGTACAGCGAGAGAGCAAGGTAAGATAAACTGCATTCACAACTATAATCAAATACATATTACATTTTTTTGTGTTATAGTGAATTAATTTAGCGAATAATTAAGGTGTTTTTTGTGTTATCATCGCGATCTTGATGTACATGCAACCTGCAGCACCTTTCGTGTCACTGTCTTTTAAGATGAGCTACATTAACACTTACAACAAATTCATATATTTGTAACATTTTAATGTGTTATGATGTTTTTACGTTTTTTTGTTCTGCCGCGATCGTGATGTGCTAATACAGCACTTCTTATGTTACTGTTATACAGTCTCCTATTATGAACTACATTAATGACGGATTTTTATTTTTCAGTGTCCTTCAAGACGTGTCTTAACTGATTCATGTGTTTTTTGTTTGCGTTTTTGATTTGCTGGCAACCTGCAGTACTTAAGTTCCGCGTAACTCTCCCTCTATGACCCATTAGGACTGTCTAAAAGATTGTTTTAATTGAGTCTTGAGTCACAGTTACTCCCGCAGTTTACCCGCGCTTCACTATGACATTCAGAGCACTGGGCAGAAATCACATCGCTTCATCACCCACCGCGGGCTGTCGTTATGCTTTGTTTTATTTAAACAGTCGGATTCCCCTGATCAGCACCAGTTCTAAGCCGGCCAGCCCCACGAGTGTTGACAAGTCCAGACAGTGGGCGAGGATGTAAAATTACAAGAGTCTCCCCCACAGCATCTCGCTGTAGTTTGTAATAGGAGATCGAGGAAATAACACCTTTCAGCGCATGTTTTTGAGTGTGGAAGGATCCCTACATAATGCACCGTTTATTAGTGTCAATCACTCAGAGGGGTTAGGACGAACAGGGCTATTGATATTTGTTGTTAAGTTTTTGTGCGGGTAAGGAGATCCTTGAAAAAAGGTTCCCTACAAAAACTCAGTGTCCTTACCTTAAGTGTTAGGTTTGGATGGGGATGAGGAATATTATAAAACCGTGTCTGTTTTGTGTGAAACTTTATATGATCTGCAAAATGTGCTTAACTTGGCATCCTTACCATCCTTATGGACTTCACATCCTGCTTGAAAAAATCCCTGTAATTCTTTTTCTGAATGAATATATTATTCGTTCTCGGTGCCGTGTTGTAATAAAGTTCTATATGATTAAAGGAAGGAGACGGGTCGGTGTAGCGAGAAAACAACTTTCATTTAAAAAGCACAAAAGGAAATAATATTATAAATGACGCCACTCCTCGAACGATAGGTTTCTCTACACACAGTCTTGAAAGCAATGTACATTCAATTATATTAAAGTACAAACAACATTGTTAATATATTACCAGTTTACATTCAATGTAAAAGCAAATGCACATGTCCAATTAGCATGTTGGATGCTAAAACTGCTAGCATCAACAAACAACTTCCAAACATACACAACATTTGTAGTCACTAAATAAATTAATCTTTGTCCTACCAGTAGCATCTCAAAGTTGATGAACACATTGTGGCCTTTCCCAGCTGTCTTTGAACAATCTTTCTCTCTTTTGGCTTTACAACCACCAAACCCACCAACTTGGGTGGAAGAAGCAATCCACTGTTACCATAAGTTCTCTCTGCTTGCTGGTAATCACACACACCTGCATATATGTACCATGTGCAGTTTCAATGGCCAATCAGCTTTGTTAGAAAGGCTGAGTCCTATGCGCATGCGCTTATTACGTCAGTCTTCTTTGGCGATTAGAGTGACTCAGCATTGGATGCTAGCAGGACTGTGTGCGCAAAGTGTGCGTTAATGAACAAATGTAAGTTTCTTGTTTAATCAACGGAAGATAAATGTTACTAATGTTGTTTGTTGAGCATATATAGAATGCCATCTGGTTTCTAACTGACGGTTATTTATGCGTGTTGATGCCATTTATCGCGTGCTTCTGAGCCCACGTGTTGATTATGTTCAGTATTACCGGCCATCTGTATTTTGTATCTTGCAACTATTGCTTAGTACGTGTATAAACATTGCATTGGTCGCTGATATGCTAGCTAATTTATTGCTCGTGTATGCAATGTTTCAGATAGCGCACAGCCGTCTAAATCATTTAATTATTGTTTCGGTTTAAAGCGTATTTTCCGATTATACCAAAGGGTGGCAGTATAATACAAGAATGTTAATGGTTGTATTTTGGTTTCTTTATTTAGCTCTCAATATAGCATGAGAGATTCTACATTTGTGGTTTGTTATTGTAATAATATTGTGTAATAATGCTTAATACATATGTTAATATATACCTTCATTTTTCCTTTTGTAGACCACACACATACAGAGATTTACAACTAGCCTGTGTACTGCTGTGTTGTGTACCTCCCAGTTTCTCAAATAAACCCCCCTTTTTCATGGAACTGATCGGATTTATTGTGTTCTAATCGACACCCCATTGAGGAATGCTAGATACACACCTTCACCTAATACAGTCCAACCTTCACAAACTTTGCTATCGAACAAAGGTCCTTCGAGCCGGATCTGGCGTTTCTCATTGTCAAAGCATTGATCAGCGTCCAAAATGCAACCTGAAGGAGCATCAGAACAGATTGTTAGACCCAAACGTCAAGTTCACCCTCCTGCCTACCTTAAAGACTTTGATCTTACGACCAGGCTTCCTAGAACAGTCAGCCAGATAGCATCGCCTTTCACAACACAGCATGCACAGGGTCTTGGAGATGTCTTAGAGATCGTTCTTTCACCTTCTACCAGAGAATTGATTCCCATAAGTCAAGGTCCATGGTATACAGTGGATAAATGGTCCATGGTCGGTGAGAGGGCTTCCTCCTTTCAAGTAAATGACAACACTGGTGCGATTGATACCACAGTGCAGTCTGTTTATCATCCTCAGTGTTCACCATATCATCGACCGTGGGAAGAACATCAGTCTACACCATTACACCTGACTAATTGTACTCTGGATAGTCCCAAACTTTTGCAAGCAGTCCAAGGCCTCATTGCTGTAACTGGGGTGTGGAAATGGTTTCGAGGACGCTGCGTGGGGAAGACCCCAGATTTTTCGGGGGTCCGACGTCGGGGTCAACCGAAGGGGAGACCTCCCTGAGCAGACCTGGGGTGAAAGTTCGCCCCCCCGCTGAAGGGAGTCCGTACGGGAGGCGCGCAAAGCGAAGAGCCCACCAGCTGCGCTTCGGCACTCGGCCACAGTGTGGCGCCAAGCGTGTCCACGGCCCAACTAAAGTGAATGGGGCTCATCCCATTGCCGCAGTCCAGGGGTGGGTGGTTGGTGCTTCCCCCAGATGACCACGAACATGATATTTATCCCACTTCCCAACTATCTTTGGCAGGTGGGCTTGGGACCCCATTGCCTCTCACGGATTGGTCCCTATCTTGCCGGGCCACGCCCCCTGACACGCCCCCCGTACCACCCGGGTCGACCCCCGCCCCCCCCCGTACCATGGAAGCACTATTTGTCCACTTACCAACTATTTTTGCCAAAGTGGTCAGGTGACCACCCGGGTAGACCCCCGCCCCCCTTCCGTACCACGGAAGGACTATTTGACCACTAACCAACTACTTTTGCCAAAATGGTCCGGGACCACCCGGGTTGCCATATTTGTAGTCCTTTGTAGTTTTTCTTGATAACTACTTTTTTTGCCCAATGTATTCATATATACGATTAAAGAACCACCTTATTCCCTCAGTACACTTTATTAGACATACATATGTTAGCAGCAACTCACAGAATGCTTAAAAATGCATTTCCACGAACTCACTACAAGTAGTCCATTCACACAAACTGCAGGTGGACACTTCCTGTATGACTTAGTGAAAAACGGGGCAAATGTCCACATGCAGTTTATGAGAATAGTATACACGTATTAAGTTGGTGGACACACTTTATAGTAATCTATATGCATTATTGACCCTGTTAGTCAGTTGGTACACCTTAATAGACATACATATGATGACAGCAACTCACAGAATGCATATTTATGCTTAAAAAAGCATAAAAATGAATTTCTACCAACTCACTACACGTGGTACATTCACACAAACTGCAGGTGGACACTTCCTGTATGACTTAGTGAAAAACGGGGCAAATGTCCACCTACAATTTATGAGAATAGCCTACACGCATTAAGTTGGTGGACACACTTTATAATAATCTATATGCATTATTGACCCTGTTAGTCAGTTGGTACACCTTAATAGACATACATATGTTAACAGCAACTCACAGAATGCATATTTATGCTTAAAAAAGTATAAAAATGAATTTCCACCAACTCACTACACGTGGTACATTCACACAAACTGCAGGTGGACACTTCCTGTATGACTTAGTGAAAAACGGGGCAAATGTCCACCTACAATTTATGAGAATAGCCTACACGCATTAAGTTGGTGGACACACTTTATAATAATCTATATGCATTATTGACCCTGTTAGTCAGTTGGTACACCTTAATAGACATACATATGTTAACAGCAACTCACAGAATGCATATTTATGCTTAAAAAAGTATAAAAATGAATTTCCACCAACTCACTACACGTGGTACATTCACACAAACTGCAGGTGGACACTTCCTGTATGACTTAGTGAAAAACGGGGCAAATGTCCACCTACAATTTATGAGAATAGCCCACACGCATTAAGTTGGTGGACACACTTTATAATAATCTATATGTATTATAGACCCTGTTAGTCTTTTAGTACACTTAAATAGACATACATATGTTAGTAGCAACTCACAGAATGCTTAATTATGCTTAAAAATGCATTTCCACGAACTCACTACACGTGGTCCATTATATAAACTGCAGGTGGACACTTCGTGTATGACTTAGTGAAAAACGGGGCAAATGTCCACCAGCAGTTTATGAGAATAGGCCACAAGTATTAAGTTGGTGGACACACTTTATAGTAATCTATATGCATTATTGACCCTGTTAGTCAGTTGGTACGCCTTAATAGACATAGATATGTTAACAGCAACTCACAGAATTTATATTTATGCTTAAAAAAGCATAAATATGAATTTCCACCAACCTACTGCACATGGCCAATTTGTATAAATTGCCTGTGGCAACTTCCTGGTTGCCATATTTGTAGTCCTTTGTAGTTTTTCTTGTTAATTAGTTTCCAAAAGCGTTTCTTATTTACTTTTTGCCCAGTATATACATATATACGATTAAAGAACCACCTTATTCCCTTAGTACACTTTATTAGACACACATATGTTCGCAAGAACTCACAAAAGGCACGATAATGGCCTTAAAGTGGGTTTCAACCAACCTATACACGTGGCACATTGATATAAATTGTATGTGGTATTTTCCACCCGCAGTTTACAGTAATGGGCGTCAAGTTTGAAGTTCATGGACACGTTGGTCATTCCTAAACTGTAACTTTATTTTCATTAATGTGAATCACCAAACACCTTTATTCGCTTAATAGAGTTTATTAGACATACATATGTTAGCTAGAACTCACTGAGGGTTGAATTATGCCCTTAAAGTGTTTGTCCACCAATTAAATACACGTGGGCCATTCCTATAAGCGTCAGGTGGTCGAATTAACAAAAAAACTACAACGGACTACAAATATGGCTCACGACCGGAAATGGTTTCCGGTTTTGTTCCATTTTTGTAGTCCTTTGTAGTTTTCTTGTTTATTCGATTCCCCAGCCGTTTGCAATCAATTATATGAATCAACAACAACGTAATTCACCTATTAAACTTTATTAGTGTAAGATTATTTCTTACTTGTCCCGTAAATCTAAGTTTGATTATTCTAAGTTGAAGAGTCTAGTCGATTGAACCTTCAGAGTTTCTGGATCCGGGAGACCAAGAATGACCAGACACAGAGATGTGCAGTTCAATCAGAGTCCAAAGTTTATTGAATATAGTTCCAATATTTATATCCATAAAAGAGGAAGTAACTATGTCATTGAAACTATTAATATTATTCACGTGGGTTATATCAGCAGACTAGGAAACAGCTTTTTTCCCAGAGCTGTTTCATTATTGAACTCTGCTCCCCACTGATTCCACTAACCCTCATAACTTTAACTTTAATGCTGCTACTACATTGTTTACATTGCATAACAGGGCTGCATCCATGACTGAACTGTACACACCAGTACTTCATGTTATCTGCTTTACCGGACTGTTTACACACACATAGCATCATTTGAACTCTATACTGCTCACTTGCACACCAGGAATATTACACTGAATGCTCATTTGCACTAATAAACTACTTTCATAACTGCATTAACTCATCTACTGCACTGTAACTAATCCATTGCATCTATTGCATAACTAACTGCATCCACTCATCTATTGCACTGTAACGTCAATAACTGCATTAACTCATCTAGTGCACTGTGACCTTAATAACCGCATTAACGATTCTACTGCACTGGAACTTCAATAACTGCACTAACTCATCTAATACACTGTAACTGTATTATCTGCATCTACTCATGTACTGCACTGTACCTTTAATAACCGCATTAACTCATCCACTGCACTGTAACTTTAATAGCTAATGTCTGTAATTAATGCACACTCAAGTCACTTACACTATTGTATTGTCTATATTGTTATCTGTTCATAACCACCTGTACATTAATGTTCACAGTATATAGCCTTCTGTATATATTGTTCATAGTACATACCGACTGTCATATTTTCATACAACATTTGTATAGTATTTCCCTAAAATTGTATTCTGTATTTATTCACACTGTATATCTGCACTTGCTAATTGCACTTCTGGTTAGACCTAAACTACATTTCGTTACACTGTACTTGTATATGTGTAATGACAATAAAGTTGAATCTAATCTAATCTAAAATATCCTTGTTCTTAGACCTTCTTATAAGTACATATAAGGCAGCACGATGTTCTGAATATTCTTTGAACTAAGTACATATAAGGCAGCATGAGTCTGCATATTCTGTTAACAATAATCATTGCAATACATTTCACACAATATGCATGGGACACAGGCCAAACCCAAATTTTCACAATTAGACACACATATGTTCGCAAGAACTCACAAAAGGCACGATAATGGCCTTAAAGTGGGTTTCCACCAACCTTATACACGTGGCACATAGATATAAATTGTATGTGGTATTTTCCACCCGCAGTTTACAGTAATGGGCGTCAAGTATGAAGTTCATGGACACGTTGGTCATTCCTAAACTGTAACTTTATTTTCATTAATGTGAATCACCAAACACCTTTATTCGCTTAATAGAGTTTATTAGACATACATATGTTAGCTAGAACTCACTGAGGGTTGAATTATGCCCTTAAAGTGTTTGTCCACCAATTAAATACACGTGGGCCATTCCTATAAGCGTCAGGTGGTCGAATTAACAAAAAACTACAACGGACTACAAATATGGCTCACGACAGGAAATAGCTTCCGGTTTTGTGCCATGTTTGTAGTCCTGCGTAGTTTTCTTATGAGTAGCGCGTGTTCACATTGAGAAATAGATCGTTCCACAGAAAGTTTATTAATACACTTTATAAAACGTAAACATGTTAGCAAAAAGTCGTACGATGCTAAATTGGGTCTAAAAGTACTCAGACAGCTGTTAAAAAATCGCACAAATATGAGAAAAACATAGAAACGATCTTTAAAATAACAAAGTTTACTTAAAGAACAGTAGAAACAGTTAAAAACAATACTCTGAACAATTTAAGAACATTATTATTAAATCATGGTCGAAACACAACAGAGCACTAGATCATTGCAACTGTAGATTAATGTATTACACTTATACATGACTTTATCCAAGGATCAGATTTGTTTTTGAAATGTAAATTTATTCAACATATAGAACATTTCATAAGATATTGCTTCATCTGCCTTGCATTTATTAACTCCTTTTTTAAAACCATTCTTTATGCTAAAGGTAGCATTATCACAGCAGTTCACTTTATTTACTCTGATGCTGTTACTCGTGTTGTCATTACAGCGCGTTCATGCATCACAGTCTGCTTCATGCAAGATGCATTCTGTGACGCCAACAGGTTTACAGAATGCATTATGCATAAATCAGACCGTGATGCATGAATGCGCTGTAATAACAACACGTGTTGGCATCACAGAATGCATCTTGCATAAAGCAGAACGTGATGCATGAACGCGCCATAATAACAACACCATACACAAGTTGTCATTACAGTGCGTTCATGCATCAGGGTCTGCTATATGCAAGATGCATTATGTAACACAGACACGTGTTGTAACAATTTGTTTTGTATTTCTCTTTAGAACATGCCGAAGTGTCCCCTGTGCCCAGCAGAGATGATTGGAATAAGGCATCACCTCCGAGAGGTGCATAAAATTGAAAACCTCGTTGAGCGGGACATCCTTACCAAGCTGGCCAGGTGCAGAGTCGCGCTAAAAGAAGTTTGTTGTCCTCTCTGCAGCTTTTCTTTTAAATACATAGAAAAGCACCTTCTGAATGGTCATAAGGATCTCACAGCAAGTAACATTTTACTCATTAGTCTGTAATCATCATCAACATTCAATTAAAACATAATCTTGCTTGGTATAATGACAACTAACAGGACATTTCTTTAGGAGCGCAAACAGACCAGACTCGTGAAGGAGTTGAAGTGGCAAGCTGCCATTTTAAATTTAAGAGAGCTGAGGCAAATGATGCCAGCCATTCCAATGGTGACCACCCTGGACCTCATTGAAAACGAATCCCACCTAAAAGCCATGGAAACCGCTTCAAGCAACGAGGAGGCACCGGCGGTGGAAGAGGCACCGGCAGTGGAGATGGGACCTGCGGTGGAGGTGGGACCAGCGGTGGAGGTGGCACGGACGTTAGAGGACGCTCTCGGCTTTGGGTTTCTACGAGACTTACAAGTGGAGAGCATCTTTGACATCGAACATATTTTGCCAGACATGATAAACCCTGCGGTATCACTGGGTAAGTATCAATTCATCATCTTAATGTGCCATTCAGTGATCTAATCGATTAAAGATTAATTTATTCTTGTTAAATTGCAGATGAGCCTTGGCAAGGGCAAAGCCTAGGCCAGTCCAGTGAATTTGAAAATACATTTGAGCCAAATTTTTGAAGGATAGTGTTTTTTAAGTGTGATTATTGTTATATCTATCTATTTATTTGTTCTAATTGTTCTTTTTGATGTGTGTATTTTTACTGTTTTATTAAAGTTTTATATTAAAAGGGTTGTCCTTTGTTTTTTTTTACTTAAAAGGCATCATGGAGCATTTTATGAGTTGTTGATGGCATATGTAATTCTAATAAAGTGAAATGAATAATGTGCTGTTTGAAGCATTGAGTGGTAACTTCCAGCATGACTTTGTGAAAAGCTTGTAAAATGACCCCTGCAGTTCATAGTAATGGGCAACATATATGAAGTTCATGGACACGTTGGTCATTCCTAAACTGTAACTTTATTTTCACTACTATGAATCACCAAACACCATAATTCGCTTAGTACAGTTCTTCAGACAGAAATAAGTATGTTTACTTTCAGGTTTAGTTCTCTATTCCCCTGTTATTTTCGAATATTATGTTATTTCGTGTTGTGTGCCATGTTTGTAGTCCTTTGTAGTTTTTCTTTTTAATTAGTATCCCCAGGCGTTTATTGTTTCCTTTGTTACCCCAGTGTATTCATTTATATGTAATACAATTTATTAAAGGAAATATATGTAAGCAGCATCTCACAGAAGTACGAATTGTGCCCTAAAACTGATTGTCCACGAACTTAATATTCGTGGCTCATTTATTTTCACTTATATGTATTTCTAATGAGCTGTACTAAAGAATAATGGTGTTTGGTGATTCATATATGTACGTTTACTTTTAGGTTTAGTTCTGTATTCCCCTGTTATTTTTCGAATGTAATAAAATATCTCAGGTAAGTATTAAAGGTGAAATTTAACACATCTCATGTAAATATTGAAAAGCATACCAGGTAAGTACTGAAACATTTTATTTTATCACACAACATTATTATAAAACATAAAACATTATTATAACACAATTTTAAGTATAAGTATAAGTAAACAAGAAAAGAATGTAATATGAACAACAGTATAAACCGAGAACAACACGCAACAAAATTAAACTATAAACATGTTAAGAGTCAGATGCCTTTTTGGGGTTAAATGACTTTTGGGGGCTAGTCAGCCTTAGTTTTGCACGGTCGACCAGCTTCTGTGCCACAGTTTTTCTGGGGCCTTTGTCCAGTTTCAGTGGGGACAGACACACCTGCAGCCGTTGTCTCGTCTTTATTGGCGAGAAGACAGGCATTTTGTGTTTTTGCCTTTTCTGAGCCGACGGAGGTGGCTCATCATCATCCGACTCCTCTTCGGGCTCCTCGCTCGATTCTTCCTCGTCGGATTCCTAGGAAGAAACAAGAGAAGAGGGCAAATTAGTGTGAGATACTGAGTGAGTGAGCGAGCGAGCGACGACCACTTACCCGCCTAGACTTGGTTATTTTGGAACTCCTCGCCCGCCTCTTGCTTCCCGGCTTGATGCGATCCTTCTTTGCGATTCCGGCGACCTCAGGGGTCGAATCTGTGTGAAGGAGAGCGGCCTCAAACAGCTCTCTATGCTCAGCCGCCTGCGTTGCGTTCAAATGCAGGGCATAGAAGCGGTCGGCCGTGGCAGGGTCGTGGCACATAAACTGTGCGATTTTCTTCCGGTTATCGGCGGTGTGTGCATTCTTAGCCTTGAAGAAGACAGCAAGAAATAAGTTAGGAGGAGACACATCTGATCCCGAAAGGTCTAGTGTTTATATGAATATGTACTCACGTATGTCGCTATCGACGTCCTGACGTCTGTAAAGTTAGGGGTTCCCGGCAACCCCATCTCCACCCATGCGTCCTGGAAATGTGCATTCAAATTTTTGCACGGGTTGGGCTTGGAGGTGCAAAAGAAATATACAGAATTTGACCCTCCGACGAGCGTTTCTCTCATGTTGAGAAAGGCCTCCATCCACCCATATTCCTCTTGCGTAAGGGACAGCTGGGCTGCCCCGAAGGCCTGGTTCGTCTTGTGGGTTGCGATCTATAAAGCAAAGATTGAGCGAGTGAGTGAGTGAGGTGAGTGAGCGAGTGAGGTGTGTGAGAATGAAAAAGTGAAATACTCACGTTGATTAAAATGTTCCCAGCCGGGTCAGTTTTACAGGCACTGGCCACCTCTTCCACCAGCATATTCTGAAACACGCCCCCGCGGTGCCCGTAGATAGTGGCGAGGTAGGCAGTTAGGTGCCCGTAAAACCTCCACTGGTCTCTCGACGTAGGTGATTTCTTTAACTCCTCTGCAGTTAAAGAAAAGACAGATTCATTAGAGGATGAAATGCAATAAGTCTAAATCTGGAAAAAAGTTAAAGTTTAACTCACCCAAAATAGCCGGGATGAGCTTCCTAGCCTTTTCTCGGCACTCTATGAGATGGGCTTTCGACAGTAGCTTCCCCTCCTTTGCCATCTTCACCGCATACTCGTGAGTTACCACCTTCCTCCTCATTCCCCTAATAAGGTTGCGTACCTCTCTTCGGACACCCACCATGATGGCCTTCGATAGGCGGCAGGTGGCTGGAGGGGTCTCTGACACGTAGTCTAGAAACTGAGCCACGTTCTTAAGGTAGTGGTGGATGGTCGTCTCCGTAATCCTAGAAGCTCGAAGTTTGTCCATCCACTGCCTGATCTTAGGGGTGTCATTGAGAAACAGCATGTTCCCCAGAGTGGATTTCCCCTCTGCCATATATCCCAAAAAATGCTTTATTCTAAACACTTTAGATGCCACATTGTTCTTCAATTTGGCAGAGGGGTCCGATCCCTCCTGGTGCGACTTGTACTCGTTGACGAGATCATCATCTGAAGAAAGAGAGATGCTATTACTCAGTAAGTCGGTTTCAAGATCAAGAACAATCTGCCATTGTCAGTGAGATCTGTTGATGATTAAATCGCATTTACTTAGTCGTGTTTTTAACACACTATAAGTCTAAATTTGATCTAAAATCTAAACTTGTAATGTATTTGGAGATGGTGGTCTAGTGGGTTAAACCACTGAACTGGTAATCAGAAGGTTGCTGGTTCGATCCCAGCAGCCACCACCAGTGTGTCCTTGAGCAAGACACTTTACTCCATGTTGCTCCAGGGGGATTGTCCCTGTAAATTAACTGTAAGTCGCTTTGGATAAAAGCGTCTGCCAAATGACTAAATGTAAATGTATTTGCAAATGTAAATAAATGAAAAAAATGTTCCACACTTACTTAGGGCGACGACGTGCTCCGGGTAATAAGGGAGTTCATCCTGAGGCTCTCGCTGGGATGTGGAGGCCAAAGGGCTGGCGCTTACACTGGCCGGCTCTTCTGAGGGCTGCGCACTCGGCTCCCCTTCAATTTCTGGCTCCAGGGTAGACAGCAATTTCTTTGCTGCCGAGCACACCTGAGACGAGGGAAGGGAGGCCGTCCTCCTCTTTAATCTCTTGTATCTCTTTGTCACCTCCTTCAGCGTGGTGGCCAGGATGTCATTCTGTTTGTTCAGATCGGCGTTCTCCTTCATGAGCTTGGCCCGGACGCGCTGGTATTTTTCCTCCGCGCATGTCTGATATTCCTCCTGGTCACTTAGCTCGACCTCTCGGTCATCCGAGAAGTTCTGGATTTCGTCTATGTCCAAAAAGGTGGCCATCGGGATCGCTGGGCAGGTGGCGCGGAGGGCTGCGAGCTGGTCAATTACCTTTTGCCTTTTGATGTCCCTGATCGCATCACGTTGTGCCCTCTTGGACAGCTCAGTGTGACCAAGGATGTGACGGTCCAGGCGCGAACTTGTTTTGCCACATCCCGGGATCCTACATGTTCCCTCCCTGTAGGAAACACGGCCCGATTCCAAGGAAAGGATCAGTTTCCTCTCCTTCACATTGATGTCCTTGTGGGTAATCCGCAGGTGTTGTGAAAGTTGGGCGTAGTTCCGGTTGCACAGTGGGCAGTTAGAATTCATATTCGCTGTAGTTTTCAGTAAGCACAAGAACAAAGAATAAAAGCTAGTTTCGATGAACCGATGAGTACTGAGTGAAGTGCTTCCCTGCAGATAATGTCCTTGGACAAAGTTGTGTTAATTCACACTAGAAAATTGATCCAAATTCCAGTTAGAATGCCCCCTAGTTGTATTCATTCACACTAGAAAATGGATCCAAATTCCAGTAAGTTGTATTCATTCACACTAGAAAATGGATCCAAATTCCAGTAAGTTGTATTCATTCACACTAGAAAAAGGATCCAAATTCCAGTTAGAATGCACCCTAGTTGTATTCATTCACACTAGAAAAAGGATCCAAATTTCAGTTAGAATGCACCCTAGTTGTATTCATTCACACTAGAAAATGGATCCAAATTCCAGTTAGAATGCCCCCTAGTTGTATTCATTCACACTAGAAAATGGATCCAAATTCCAGTAAGTTGTATTCATTCACACTAGAAAATGGATCCAAATTCCAGTAAGTTGTATTCATTCACACTAGAAAAAGGATCCAAATTCCAGTTAGAATGCACCCTAGTTGTATTCATTCACACTAGAAAAAGGATCCAAATTTCAGTTAGAATGCACCCTAGTTGTATTCATTCACACTAGAAAATGGATCCAAATTTCAGTTAGAATGCACCCTAGTTGTATTCATTCACACTAGAAAATGGATCCAAATTCCAGTAAGAATGCACATTGTTAATCCAACACGTCCATGCATCACGGTATGCGTTATGCATGATTCATTATGTGACGCATACACGTGTTATCATAACAGCGCATGAACGCATCACGGAATGCGTATTGCATGATGCAATCTGTGACGCATACGCGCATTGTTAGTACAGCTCAATTGTGTACACTGGAGTTGATTGATATGTAGAGTTTTTTTTAAAGAGTAATGTTTCAAGTGTGTTTTTTGTGATATTATATTGTTATTGTGTGGATTTTAATAAAATTGTATGATTAAAATGTTGTCCTGTCTTCTTTCAACCAAAAACTGGTTGTCCACCAAATTAATACGCGTGGTACATTCCTATAAATTGCTGGTGGTCCTTTCCACCTGCAGTTTATGAGAATAAGCCACACGTATCAAGTTGGTGGACACACTTTATAATAACCTATATGCATTATTGACCCTGTTAGTCAGTTGGTACACCTTAATAGACATACATATGATGACAGCAACTCACAGAATGCATGTTTTTGCTTAAAAAAGCATAAATATGAATTTCCACCATCTCACTACACGTGTTCTATTCACACAAACTGCAGGTGGACACTTCCTGTATGACTTTTCACCTGCAATTTATAGTAATGGGCCACGTGTAGTGAGTTGGTGGACATAGCACTTATTAACAATGTTTAACTAAAAAATATTCAATTCTATGTTTCAAAAACCACATTATTCAATGAGCACACTTTATTATTCGCATATATGTTGGTATCAAATCATGAAATGCTCATTTTCACTTTCAAGCTAGCATCTTTTATGTTAAAGGCCTCAATTTCAAGCATCATCCATTGAAATGAATGGGTTGCAGAGTAATACATAAAAAATGAAATAAAATACTTTTTGGGCACCCACGCATTTGCCCTTTCAGTATGTTGCTTGTGGGACTGTGACGCAAGTGACTGTGATGTTTGGGGTCTCTCGGGACCCCGAGGGCCTTTGTGGAAACTGTCTTTGTGTACATTACATTTTCATGGAACACCTTCCTATGGTCTGCTCTATGCATTCACTGACGCATACACGCACTGTTATTACAGTGTGTGTGCATAGGTCACGGCCTGCTCTGTGCACGATGCATTCGGGCACGCAAACAGCATATGCATGCGTCGCAGTCTGCTGTTACAACAGCGCGTGGATGCTTCATGGCCTGCTCTATGCATGAGGCATTCAGTGAGGCACACAACGTGTGCATACGTCACAACCTGCTCTATGCCAGATGCATTCAGTGACGCATGCACGCATTCAGTGACGCATGCGCCCTCCCTATTCTGACCTTTTGACCCCTAAACAAAGTCACAAAGTCGCCCGGCTTTTCCGCATGACGGTTGGATGATGGACGGTTGCATGTGACCCGGTTTTGTATCGGTTGACCCTGTCGGGGTCACTTCCACGAAACCGCTATGGAATAGCCATTAAAATAAGCTATACGCGGAAATTTTACAGAAAGGTCCGAGGGGTCCCATATTCTAGATTCTGGCCCGTCTGGTGCCCCCCGACAACAAACCAAGAGCACATCGCTCTAGATGAATAGGGAATGTTTTTTGCACCCATTCACAAGATTACTCACACAGCCGTCTCTCTCATATAACTCTCAACAGCATTATGAAGGTTTAGGGTTGGGAAGGTAGATTTTTTAGGAAAGGTCTAAGAACTTTGGACATTTGGGGGCTAAATAGGGGGCTTCTAGACAAAAATTATCCAAAATGTCCAGACCCTTCGGCCTATCGTTTCCCAACGGGAGGGCTTCCACCTACAATCTATGCCAATGCGTTTTCATTAACCGCTTCGTGGACGACTCTCCCTATTTTGACCTTTTGACCCCTAAACAAAGTCACAAAGTCGCCCGGCTTTTCCGCACGACCGGTGGATGATGGACGGTTGCATGTGACCCGGTTTCGGATCGGTTGACCCTGTTGGGGCCACGTCCACGAAACCCTTATGGAAAAGCCATTTAAGTAAGCTACACAAGGAAATTTCCAGAAAGGTCCGAGGGGTCCCATATTCTAGATTCTGGCCCGCCGGGTGGCCCCCGACAACATACCGAGAGCACATGGCTCTGGAGGCAAAGGGAATATTTTTTCACCCAATCACAAGATTAATCACACAGCCTTGTCTGATATAACCCTCAACAGCCTTGTGAAGCTTTCAGTGGTTGGGGAGGGGCGATTTTTCAGAAAGGTCTAACAACTTTGGACATTTGGGGGATAAATAGGGGGCTTCTAGACAAAAATAATCTAAAATGTCCAGACCCTTCGACCTATCGTCTCCCAACGGGAGGGCTTCCACCTACAATTTATGTCACTGCATTTTCGTGGACAACTCTACCTATTTTGACCTTTTGACCCCTAAACATCTGCACGATCGGTGAATGATGGACGGTTGCTCATGTCTATATGATACATGCGTGATGCATAGACGTGTGGTTATTTAAGCGTTTAAATGCGTCACGGTCTCTTATATGCTGGATCCATTCAGTGACGCATACAGCGCGTGCATGTTTTACGGTCTTCTATATACATCGTGCATGCAGTGACGCATGCTGGACGCGCATGCATGTCATTCTGCTCTATGCATGCAGCGCGCGCACGCGTCACGGACTGCTCTATGCATGACGCATGCAGTGACGCATACAGCCCGTCACGGTATGTTATACGCATGACACATGCAGTGACACATGCAAGGCGTGCACGCGTGGCGGAAGGCCTTCCACTTGTCACCTATCCAATACGTTGTTGACAAGGGGTTTGTGAACAGGCCACCCTAATTAGACTTTTGAGGACAAACTGAGCGTTCTACAAGTTGATGCTAGCATATGTGTGTCTAATGAAGTGCACTGACTGAATAATGTGGTAGTTGAGGCATTTAAATGAATATGCAGGCTCATTTTTGCTAATAAGTGGGTTGTCCACCAACTGAATACATGTGGCCCATACAAATAAACTACTCGTGGAAGTTTCCCGCAACGCCGCTGGAGGGTCCGACGGGCCCGAAACCTCACGGGCACTTGCGTCCCGGTCCCCCGAGAGACATACCCAAAGGGCAAAAGTCCTGGTCATCCAGAAGTATTTTTTAACCTTTTTAATGTAAATTAAAAGGCCCAATGATTTCAATGGCAGAGACTTAGAAACGAGGCCTGTTTTAGCTATGTACTCATCCACTTTTAAACCCTTTAAGAAGAAGCCACGGACTCTAAACTGCTGGGCCTGATTTGGGGGTCCGTGACAGTGGTCACAGCAAAAGCTCGATGTCCTCTGACCTTAGGAACCTTGTTTTCTGGACCTCTGTTTACACCCTGACCTTCAACATATAAGATATCCGATTGTTGTTAAAACTGAGCATTTAACGAGCTGTTTCCTAACCTGTGTGTGTCTAAAAGAGTGTTCTCACTGAAAAGTGTTGTTTCTGACACCTAGAAATGAATATATACACTTTAACTATTGTTGAAAAGCATTATTTCCACCAACCCACTACACGTGGTCCAATCACATAAATCACACGTGGAAAGGCAATGCAAACACACTAGAAAATGGATTCATTTTCAAGTTAGAACAGACTAGAAAATGGATTGCATTGATATTGCTTTTTAAGAATGTTTTATATGTATATATTAATTTCTAAGTGTCAGAAACAACACGATTCATTGAGGAGAACACTCTTTTAGAAACACAAATGTTAGAAATAGCTCCTAAAATGATGAGTTTGTATCTACTACATTGAATATGATGTCTTCCACGTGCTGTTTATCGAATGGGCCAGGAATAAATGACTGGTGGACATTGCACAAAATGGGCATTTTAAACGTGTAAATATTATTTTTTTGTTTTAAAAACCACAAAGCTCGATTGCCACGCCCCCTCAGACAAACATATGTCAGTCCCGAGTGGCAGAACGCAGGTTCTGGTAAAAGTAGTTGGGAAGCTGCCAAATAGTGGTTTGGTGGTCGGGGGCGTGGCCATGGATGGGTCAGCGGGGTCGAAGGTCAAATCAACCACCATAGTTGGTCAGTGGACAAATAGTGGTTTCGTGGACCCTGGCACCAATGGGCAGTAACATGGCACCCGCCTCCCATGCAAACAAATGAGTCGGGTACTCATATAATGTTGGAGGACAAGCGGGGAAGTCGATGTACATGGGATAAACCTGTGAGGGACGCATATGATGGTCGTGGACAGTGGGCTAGGGGGTCTTCGAGGGGTGCCATGGCACGAGAGCGCCCCTAGTGTTGTCCTCACACCCCCTATCCGCAGGGCAGCAGATTAAAAGTGGCCTTACCACAGGGTAAGCCGAAAATCACCCACTTCCCCTTTGGATAACTGGCTTGTGTCAGGCTTTTTCAGACTACGATCCATCCCCACACTGTACGTCAAATGGCAGTTTGTTTGAATGGGCTTTTTTCCACGAACCCCCTATTTGTGCTTCCTTACAAACCTTGCCTTTTGTTCAGCTGATATTGAGACTGAGACAAGGCCAACAGCAGAAGACAATATGTTACAACAGCGTAAGGATTGGGTAACAGACTTGATGAACACCTCAGAACAGGCTAACGAAGATATTGCTGAACCTGAGTTATGTGAGGCAGACATTGTGATTCCAAGGGGTCTAGCCCAGTTGCAGAGGGAGGACACAACCCTAGCCACATGTTTTGAGCAGGTTAAGCAGGGGAGAGACTCTGATCTATTACTTGAGGATGCTATTGTGTTGAAACATGAACTACTGTATACGCAGACTAAAGAGGGAGATCTTCGACTTGTTATACCTAAAGCACAAAGAAGTGAAGTGTTACAGTTAGGTCATTCCATCCCATGGTCAGGTCATTTAGGGTTCGCAAAGACAGGTTGGAGAATCTCTAAAAGATTGTATTGGCCCAGAATGTACATGGACATTAAAGAATACTGCCAAAAATGCCCTGAATGCCAACTCACTACTAGGCGGACTCCTGCACATGCACCACTAATCCCTTTGCCTGTGATTGATGTAACTTTTGAGAGAATAGGAGTGAATGTTGTTTCATGTATTTGTTTGTCGTCATTTTGTTTACCATGTAGAGTAGAGTTTAATAAAAACCCATAAAGGCAATTGTGATTGAGAAATGAGTTCTCTGTGTTCAGGCTTACAAACTTGGTCACTTAAACTGTGTTTCGATCTATGCTACCTCTGCTCTTAATTCTGTTTGGTAAAGTCACGTTACTTATAGTAATGAGATAACATTAGTGTATAAAATCATTGATGCATTTGCTGGACGAATACATATAGGATTTTTATCACTATACTGCTAATCAGAATTGTAAAATATGTATGTGTAATGACGATTATTATACATATTTTACTTTGAGCTAAACTAATTCCTTGACTGAAATTGACGTTTTAAATAACTCATTTCATATATGTTTGATCTTGATAGATCTGGTGGAGAATAATATTTGGGGAGTTTAACTCATCCCTATTTTAACATGCAGCTTAAAATCGCCACAGTCATCACCAGAATGTATAGTTATCTTCAAGAATACGCTATATAGACGTGCATTTCGGCAACAACCGCGTTTACGCACACATGTTTTCTAATTCCTTGTCATCTGGGGCCCGTTTCAATAAGGAAGTTGAACCAAAACCTAGTTAAAATCTGAACTCTGAGTTGATTTACTCATAGAATCGCTACTCTGAGTTTTCAATTTCAGACCAGCTGATTTGAGTTAGATCAATCCACTCTGAGTAAGTTCACTCTAGGTTATGCGCGTGCAGCATGGCGATGAAAAGCCATCATCAATTGAGTGAAGATAGCACGATTCACCATGACAAAAAGCGCTCTGTTCATTTCTCGGCAATCGAATTGAAGGTACTGTTACAAGCGTACGGTGAATATGAGCACATATTTAGAAAAAAGTGCAACACAGCCGCAGCAGCAAAAGAAAGAGATTTTGCGTTGGAGAAAATTGCTTCACGTGTTAATGCGCGAGTTAATATGTCAATCACTTTTATATTTATTTTGTTGAAACTCTGAAAATGGGAATTATATTTAACTCGGAATAAAACCTGCTCCCGACCAGGTTAGGTTCACGGAGTCTGTTACTCTGGTTACTCACTCGGAGTATAAGATACCTCGATTTCTGAAATGGGCTTGACTTACCCCGCGGTCGCGGGTTTGACATACCTAGCGTTCTGAAACCAAAAACCCTGAATATTCCATTTTCTGGGATTGACTTACTCAGAGTTTGCACTTACCCTGCTTTCTGAAACGGGCCCCTGCAGTAAGATAAGTATGAGGTTACGTTTTGGATACCTTTGTAGTCTGAGAGTGATATTACGTTTGAAGCACTTGTACGTTGTTTCTTCATTATGAAAAGATAGATTTTGTTTTTTTTGTATTAATTAGTTTAAGTGTTCTTTTGGTTGTTGAATGTAACTGTATCCTTGACATATTGAAATGTGTGTTTATAGGTTCAGATTGCAGAAGATTCAGTGTGGAAAGACGACGGAGATACAGTGAGGAAAATAAGTATTTAAACACCCTGCTATTTTGCATGTTCTACCAGTTAGAAATCATGGAGGGGTCTGAAATTGTCATCGTAGGTGCATGTCCACTATGAGAGACATAATCTAAAAAAAATCCAGAAATCACAATGTATGATTTTTTTACTATTTATTTGTATGATACAGCTGCAAATAAGTATTTGAACACCTGTCTATCAGCTAGAATTCTGACCATCAAAGACCTGTTAGTCTGCCTTTAAAATGTCCACCTCCACTCCATTTATTATCCTAAATTAGATGCATCTGTTTGAGGTCTTAAGCAGCATAAAGACACATGTCCACCCCATACAATCAGTATGTGATTGTCCAATCAGTAAGTGTCCAAAGACACTAGAGACGAAATTGTACACCTCCACAAGGCTGGAAAGGGCTACGGGGAAATTGCCAAGCACATTGGTGAAAAAAGGTCCACTGTTGGAGCAATCATTAGAAAAAGGAAGAAGCTAAACATGACTGTCAATCTCCCTCGGACTGGGGCTCCATGCAAGATCTCACCTCATGGGGTCTCAATGATCCTAAGAAAGGGGAGAAATCACCCCAGAACTACACGGGAGGAGATGGTCAATGACCTGAAAAGAGCTGGGACCACCGTTTCCAAGGTTACTGTTGGTAATACACTAAGACGTCATGGTTTGAAATCATGCATGGCACGGAAGGTTCCCCTGCTTAAACCAGCACATGTCCAGGACCGTCTTAAGTTTGCCAATGACCATTTGGATGATCCAGAGGAGTCATGGGATAAAGTCATGTGGTCAGATGAGACCAAAATAGAACTTTTTGGTCATAATTCCACTAAACGTGTTTGGAGGAAGAAGAATGATGAGTACCATCCCAAGAACACCATCCCTACTGTGAAGCATGGGGGTGGTAGCATCATGCTTTGGGGGTGTTTTTCTGCACATGGGACAGGGCGACTGCACTGTATTAAGGAGAGGATGACCGGGGCCATGTATTTCGAGATTTTGGGGAACAACCTCCTTCCCTCAGTTAGAGCATTGAAGATGGGTCGAGGCTGGGTCTTCCAACATGACAATGACCCGAAGCACACAGCCAGGATAACCAAGGAGTGGCTCTGTAAGAAGCATATCAAGGTTGTGGCGTGGCCTAGCCAGTCTCCAGACCTAAACCCAATAGAGAATCTTTGGAGGGAGCTCAAACACTGTGTTTCTCAGCGACAGGCTAGAAACCTGACTGATCTAGAGAAGATCTGTGTGGAGGAGTGGGCCAAAATCCCTCCTGCAGTGTGTGCAAACCTGGTGAAAAACTACAGGAAACGTTTGACCTCTGTAATTGCAAACAAAGGCTACTGTACCAAATATTAAGATTGATTTTCGCAGGTGTTCAAATACTTATTTGCAGCTGTATCATACAAATAAATAGTAAAAAAAATCATACATTGCGATTTTTTTTTTTGATTATGTCTCTCACAGTGGACATGCACCTATGATGACAATTTCAGACCCCTCCATGATTTCTAAGTGGGAGAACATGCAAAATAGCAGGGTGTTCAAATACTTATTTTCCTCACTGTATCTGTGGTGTCCTCTATGCCGTTTTCAAACAAAGAGCCTCCTGAATAGTCCAACTGAACAGTCGCAGAAACTGAGGCAATGGCTCCACGACAACATGTAAGAGGATTCAAAGATGTGTGGGTTAGATGGTCAAATATGTTTTTTTTTTTGTTTTTTTTTCGTTTTAGCAAGACAACCTATGAGTATTAAGGAGAGCAGTAGACTGTTTGGGTGCTATGAGCGAATAGGTTTTGTTTTGGGTAGTGTCGTTATGTATTGTTTAGTCGTCCTGTTATGGTGACATCACAAAGGTGTGCTAATGCTATTTTGTGTTTGCTGTTTTAGGTGAGCAGTATGGACCTTAGGGTTGTGCATGTGTCTGTGCAGACAGAAACCGTTGAGGTCAATGGTGTGTTATCGGAGACTCTGCATTGAGGACTCTAGCGGCGTTATTAAATTGCAGGTGTGGGAAGCACGTATTGAGAAGCTTGTGTACGGGTGCTGCTACAGGTTGACAAACCTGAACACCCGAGACTTTGGTGGGAAAGCATACTTGACAACCACATGGAACACCCAAATTGTAGAAATCGTTGCTGTCGCTGGCAAGAAACCTGAGATCGACTTTGTGGTTGATGAAGAAGAGGTCACTACCATCGTGTCTAAGATGTGTGCAGCTGAGGTCAAGATTTCGCAGAAGTGTGTCAGATGCCAGGCTTGGCAACAGGGTTTTGATGGTAAGAGCCGGTTTCAGAGATGTGGGAGGTGTAACAAACTTCAAAACACTGAGACTTTCCAGCCTACTGTAACAACACGGGTGAACGTGACAGGATACAGTAAAGATATGACTTTGTCTGACTCTGTAATGAAGAGGTACTTGACGAAAGAAAACCTACTTCACCTGCTTGTGGACCATCAGGATTTGGAAGAGCACCTCATGGTTACTTCGCAAATTAAAAGTCCGCAACAATAACATCGTTGAACTAAGCAAAATTGCTGGTCAAAGGAGTGAAGTTCCTTTTGAACAGGTAGCGTTGTGAGGTTCAATAAGTTATTGTTTGCTGCTGTTCACTTTTTGTAGTTATGTGACTTGGAAAGTTTTTACCTTGTGTGCATCTTAATATTGATAAAAATGTTATATTGAAGTTGATCTAAAGTTCTCATGTCTTTTCTGAGGTCGTCTACTTTTGAAGGGAAAGTGTTTTTTGTGACCGTTTTAGTACAGAAATGGTTGTTTTATCTAAAATTGTGACTTTTTTTATTTCTGTAAAAATTTTAATGTTTACCTGGGTGCTGTATTATGTTTGAGGTTTTGATCGGATGCAAGGAAACGTTCAGGTGCATTTTGTTGATGCACATCAAGATGGGTATTGTTAAATGTGGGTGGGTCGTGTTAACATCCACTAGCAAGAGAAAACGTTGTTTGCTGGATTGTGTCATTGAACGGCAAGTGTTATCAGAATGATTGGAAAATATTCTGTACACCAAGTGATGTGTGACTTGCTCCATGGAGTTCCAATAAACACTTGTTCAAAGTTTTGTACTAGTTTTTCACAAGCTTATTTATGTAAAAGATGATAAATGGTTTTGTTATGTGTATTAGATTTGTGGAATGTGCCTGAAATATTTATATATCATAGTTGTAACTGTATTGATTACATGGTTTATTTCAGAAAGCATGGCTAACTTGCTATGATCAAAACTTTTAACACTGTGGTTAAGCTAAACTTTCCTTTTTTTTGGGGGTATGTGTGATTTAGATCAGAGGTCCCATGGAAGAATTCCTGCCAGGACGCGACGAAAGATACGCAGATTAATTTGTCAATTGACTCATTCAACCCATTTAAAACAACAAGAAGAAACTAAACGGAAGTCGATTCGTTACTCGCATACAGGTTAAGCATGAACTAGCATAGAGACGTGTACCAGATAGCGGGGCATACCGAATTATTCCTCTTTTATGTTTTTCTGCGTTTAATATACGCCTGGGTTTGTGCGGTTACATCGCGATACTGGAAAAATGTATTTTTTAAATCATGAATCCCATTGATATCACGCAAGCAATGTGCAAACTTTGCACAAAGATTTTATGGGTCAGGAAGGAAATGTCTGGGAATCTTAAACTGTATTTTGATCAAAGACATCAGTGTGCAGTTTTCATAAATTTGCAAAAGTTTGTGTAATGCTTTTCATTACAATACACGATGTAGTATAATTAATTTGCAGCGGTGGATGAAGGCATGTGACAGAGGTCGAGCTCTAAAATGTTAGGCCCAGTGACATGTTCAACATGTTGTGTAGTGTAGCGATTTTAGCTGCATGTTAAAATAAGGATGAGTTTAACTCACCAAATGATTCTCCACCAGATCTATCAAGATCACATCCATGAAATGAGTTATTTAAAACGTCAATTTCAGTCAAGGAATTAGTTTAGCTCAAAGGAAAATATGTATAATAATCGTCATTACACATACATATTTTACAATTCTGATTAGCAGTATAGTGATAAAAATCCTATATGTATTCGTCCAGCAAATGCATCAATGATTTTATACACTAACGTCTTCTCATTACTAGAAGTAACGTGACTTGCACGAGCGCCAACACACAACCTAGACATTTAGATACATTTACAGAAAAGGATAGTTTCAACCACATAACTTCCTATTTGTGAGAGAAGTTTCTCTGGTTAGCCTCCGATGTTTAGTAAGAGATGAGACACAGACTTATCACCAACGCTTTGAAGCTAAAGAGTCGTAAATATCCTACAGAGGAACCAAATGGTCATCACACTCTCTGTGAGAGTTCAAAACCAGACCCATGGAGCCAGGTTTGCTATGGTCTTTTGATGATGGTATCTAGAAACCAGGACAAAACGGTTTATGGCTTTTCTCACAATGATCCAGTCACTACAGTAGCTTAATACTGATCCCTTTTAAATACATTTAATTTTTTTATGTGTGTTTCTTCTGACACTTTGTTTATAGGCCATGGCTTTCCAAATGCTAAATAAGGTCTAAAAGGCTGTATGAAGGCCCTAAAACAAATTTAAATTTGGATAAATGCTTTCAAAACAAAAGAGGCTGAGGATTTGGAAAAAAACATGTAGTAATACAAGTTCTTTGATGTTTCAAGGAATTGTGAAATATGGATACATCGATTACACTTGTTGTTCAATGTATCCACTACATGGCAGTATGTGTAGTTATATTTCATGGGTATGCTAAACAAGTTCTAGAGTTAAATGGCCATTTGTTGAAGATTAGGTGACAATGAAGTTATGCATTTGACTTTGTAACTGTCACGAAACGGGAAGTGAGAGAACCCAAATGCAGGCAGTGAAGGGTTAACAAAATACTTTAATTAAATGGACACCAAAACACAAACCCACAATGGGGTAAAATAGCAGGGATTACAGAGACAGCCAAACAGGAATGAAAAACTCACGGAGGGAAAACCAACTGTAACAAAATCAACAAGGATAACAAACAGGAACAGGGCGCTTGAATAGAACGCTGGGACACAGCGTAGGGATTAATTCTTGATACAGCAGTTCAGACGAGCAAGCGGATATCAAAGTTAGAAGAACAAACGAGCACAGGACAGAGAATACAAGGGCATTAAATAGTGAGATGAACAAAGGATAATTAACAATAGGCAGGTGTGGGTAATAAAACACTGAAGGGAAGCTAACGAGGAACGAGAGGGGCGGGGCCATAGACGAGACTAGAGAAAGCGCATGACAGCCAATATCTAAGCCATGCCATGTCCTTCTCACACAAAACCCTAGGCTATGCCATGACTCCGCTGCAAGAACAAGAATAAACATGACATGATAGCGGAATCATGACATAAGCCCCCCCTTAAATGAACACCTCCAGGTGTTCACCAATGGGTAACAGACAAAAACCAACAGAACATTGAAAACATGACTAGGGGCATACAAGAAATAATCACAAACGGGTTGGGGTGAGACAATAAAAATAACAAACAAGGGAGGGGGGTGGGGGCAAACAAGAGTACCTTAGAGTGCCATAGACGAGACACGAGAAAGCGCATGACTGCCAATATCTAAGCCATGCCATGTCCTTCTCACACAAATCCCTAGGCTATGCCATGACTCCGCTGCAAGAACAAGAATAAACATGAAATGATAGAGGATTCATGACAGTAACAAATCGGGTGAATAGAAAAAAATATTTTCACATATTAACCAAGAAAAATAAAGGTTTAATTGCTGAATGGACTGTTAACGTCTTCAGTTTTTAATATTTTAATGCTGAAACTTGTTCAAAATTCGGTATAATATGAGATTTTAAATGCTGAATAATGATCATACTTTACAGATATAGCAGTCATGGATGTATGGCCCTGTGAGCTGCATTGAACAGTCTCTTAGATATACATTTAAGACTTTGACATGGAAATTATATCATGTTAGATATAAAATGAATTAAAAGATTCAAAACAATTTATAACAGAGGGTTGCCTGATACAACCAACAACCAAAACCCATCCAACGGCCTAACTTTTCTTGTTTATACACAAGGTAGTGTGTATATTGTTTTTACATAGAACATATTTATATTTTTGACTGGAAGAGAAGAAATCGCATTAATGGCCATATATAGTGGGCTGATAAGAGTTTCAGGCTTCAATAAGGAAAAAGGATTAGTGATGAGTTATGAGTTTATACAGGGAAATGATTTCACAATTATTAGCAATACAGTGGAAACAAGAAATAAGACCTTTGAACTCAGTTGTTTATGCAGACTCAAGTTCATCATTGGCTAGCTTACAATAGAGTTATTCAGAAAGTAGAGCACCAAACAATGTCAAGCACATGTTTACTTTTTTTCTTCCTTGTTTATTTCCGTATGTCAGCGTGCTACGTATGAAACTTTATTGTTCATGTGTGCAGGATTCTGTTTAGGACAATGGTCATGGCTACATTTTAAAAGCAATGTGAACAGGCGAGCAGAAAATTTGAATTGAGCATTAAGGCTCGCAGTCTGAACGTAGTCCTAGAGACACTTCCAGATTATGTCCCCTCTATTAACACCACCACAAGACCAAACACTCCCTTTGAGAGTGACAGTGATGATGAAGTGACGGTCAAACAAAAGACACTGCCTCCAGCCCCAAATATAAAAGGTCCAAACGTTGACATACGATCTATAATAAAGAAGTGGATGACAAGCCCACAACTCAGACTTTCTCTGAAAAGCCCTGACCCCAGGCAGTCTGTGACAAGTCCTGAGCCCAGATGTTCCCTGGTGAGTCCTGAGTTTGAATGGTCATAATCAAGCCTCGAGTCCAGACGGTCTGAAATAAGTCTGGAACCCAGTTGGTGTGGCAAGCTCTGTACCACAACGGCAAGATCAAAGTCAAAGCACTACCTCAAGTCTTGTTCGTCAGTGATTTATAACATTTCTAAGTGTGGTGATGCGATAGCCCGGTACTGGTGGAAATGATATAGATCATGGGTATAAAATTAGACAGGACCGGTACCTAATCAGGTGTGTCATACAGGGCCTCGGGAAGTGTCGTAACTTCCGGTGTGTTGGGCTACACGTTCAGGAGTGTGGCTGAGGAGTATTGCGGGAACGTTAAATGGCTGATTAGTTTCATGAGCTGTTGACCTATTTTTGCGTCAAGCGCGTGGTGCAGTACGAGTCATTATCTGCAGTGACTTGGGGTGTTTGGAGGTGTTGCAGCAGGCTGAGATCGACGCTATTCGAGGGCTGTAATTTTCCCTTTTCTTGAGTAAAGCTATCGTATTACTTGCATGTATAATGACTGCCTGAACCGGAGTCTTTCTGGACGGATGTGGACAGTGTCATCACTGTTCGGGTTGATTTGTTCGACTTACCTTTCTTACGTACACGTGTACTGGCTGCCTGAACTGCAGTGTCTGGACAGAAGTGGATAGCTTCACCATTGATCGCATTGATTCATTCAATCTTTTTGCCTCTCTCTGCTGTACTTGGGACAGTGTATTTGTCCTGGGTTTGGTGGAGGATTAACTCAGTTTAACGATCCGTTAATTTCAGTGAATAACGACCCCTTTGACGACTTGCTTGGTAGCGCGTTCTTTTCCTTGCCCCATGCCTCCACAAGCAAAGACATTGAACTCTTGCTAAGGACTCCGCAAGGGGTGATTACCGGTCTGGATTCCTCCGTATGTGTCGCTATTATTGGTTGCTTTATGTTGATTAATTTGCTTTCTTGTCAAATTATTTGTCTGCATTTGTTTCTTTTGCTTTATATGATTTCCTTTGGATTGGTTTATTTTGTTTCACAGACTGTCAAATATCTGTTCCTTTGTTGGACGCTTTTAGGGCAATTCAGTGCTACCTATAGTTTATGTGAGCCGGTAGTATGAGTTGCTGTAAGCGACGATGATCTGATTCCTCCTGGGAAGCAAGTGATATGTGTTATTGACAGTCTTTATTGTGACGTTTTGTATGTTTCTGTTTTGGTTTTGTCAGGTTTTTTTTTTTCCTTTCCAGAATTGAGGAATTAGTTGTGGCCGAGATCCTCTGTTTGCCTGCTGTGATAAGTGGTTTGTAGTGTTCACAGTGGTTCACACAGGTGGTTTTGGTGTGCTGTGACTTGAGCGAGCACAAACGATTGCTGAGTTATTGGAGCGATGTGTCTGGTTTAATGCAATTTATTAAATGCTAGCTGTATTTTAGATTATGTACTTGTAATAAATTATTTGTCATACATATCCTTGCTGTCTGATATCTATCTCAGCCAATAGTGAACCTGTGTGCTTTTGGTGCTTGTAAACTAAATTTGGGTCCTCAGCCATATCAGAGGTGGCGTAGTCTGCTCCTTTTCTCTTTCTCTTGCGCGTGCCCTCTTCGCACCACGCTACCACCACATTGGTTTGTCTAACTGACATATATAGATATATATGTATATATTTACACATACATATCTCTCACATATCTATAATTTTTTTCGAGACAACCTTCTTAAAGACTTACTAACTTTTTGGTTTCATCAGAAGGGTGTGAGTTCTATTGTAATTTATACATGTATGTTTGTGTGTTTGCGTGTGTTTGTTGACATTTAATTATTTCAGCTCTTCTGCAAAGACTGCTTGCTAATCAAGAAATTAAAAAACATCTTGTTAAACTTATTCGGATGACCATGCAGAAAACGTGTGAACCTGCTCATTGCCAGGATCCCCTAGAAAGAGAAATGTTGCCACTAAAAGATACTACATCCCTGCTGGAAAAGCAGCTCAGAGAGGAAAATGACCTCAAAAACAAAATGGTAAATAACAGATTGCCTTACAAAGTTGCATAGATCATGAAATGTATTTCACACCTTTACATTATATTTTTGGAGGTGTGATTATGATTATGTTTTTGGCGCCATAGAGGTTGAAGTATTTATGATCATTCTGTCAAGGACAAGAAAATGCCACGGCTACAAAACCATGTCTCTATATTAATGGTTCTCCAATGAGGACTTTTAGAAAAGATCAGCGATTGTTAATAACAGAACTATTTGTAGAACAATTTGAAGGGACAAATTCAGAAACAACAACAGGTTAAAACACTGAGAGAAAGGTACTTTGGACCATATGAATTAATCATTTTTTACATCCAATTGTATTACTTTTTGCTCAAATTATATTTATGCTTTGGTTTAAACTTCTTTAAATACAAATCAAAATTGACATGGATCTAACAAAAAAAAATTCTTTACATTTTGTCAATGTAAAGTGTTACAAAAATCATTTTTGCTAGTGTACTACTTTGTAATTCTATTCACAAATTGAAACCTTTTTACATTAACTGCAGAAGGATTTTACACATTCTTATTTCATTCAAAGTTGATAAATTCAGTTGGGGTCAACAAAATCTTTTTGAGATGAATTTTTATGTAATATGTGTTACTTCATTTTATGTGGTAAAGAAATAGTAAGAAATGGATAACATGGAGCTTGATTTTACAGTAATGCTCCAAGTTAACATGAAGGCACAACCCATGTTACCTATGAAGAAACAAAATGCTCTACTCTTCAACACAATGGTAACCTCAAAAAAAATGAATGTAACAATATCTGACTGTAAAGAAAACAACAAAATACTAGACATTAATATGTTTCCTCTTGTTCTAATCTTGATTAAAATAATAATAACTCTCATACAGTTTCATGTGAAGCATGCCAGAAAAAATAAATCTACATTAATTATTCTCAAATCGAATGGGTTTAACTAGTTCATTGACCTGATTTATTTATATCAACTTATATTCGAGTTAGTTAGAGTTAACCTACATGCTAAAAAACACTTATAGTAAATGGAAAACATTTTTTTTTCATCAAGTAAAGTCTATTTTCTTAACATTTACAAGTCCAAATAGTTTGTATATTAAAGGTACAATCCTTGATCAGAGATTCAGACACTGTCAAAAAAATGCAGTCTTAATTTTTTAGGTGTATTTAAATTGTCTTTTTAAAGTAACTTTTTGTTTTCAGTTTTGTTTAGTCATTAGTAAGCTTTAACTCACATTGGCAGCCAAATGTGACCTTTCATGCTCATGTGAAACGAGAAACCTCTGCGGTTTATCAACAAAGGAACATAAACTAAACTTTTTTTAATTTTTTTCTGAAGGGGAGTTTTGAGTACCCGAAAGACCCTAGGAGCTATGTTGTCTGGGGCTATATGCCCCTGGTAAGGTTTCCCAAGGCAAACAGGTCGTAGGCCACGGGTCAGACTAGGCTTTATGATGCAAATTAGATGGAGGACCGTGACGTTGCCTGGCATGGCTCAGCCGGGGGCCCCACCCTGGAGCCAGGCCCGGGGTTGGGGCTCGTATGCGAGAGCCTGGCCGTCGGGCCTACCCCCATGGGGTCCGGCCAGGCTCAGCCCGAAGGAGCGACGTGGGGCCACCCTCCCGTGGACCCACCACCTGCAGGAGGGACTGCAAGGGGTCGGCGCTTAGTGGATCGGGCGGCAGTCGAAGGCAGGTGGCCTCGACAACCCGATCCCTGGACGCGGAATCTAGCTCTAGGGACATGGAACGTCACCTCTCTGGCGGGGAAGGAGCCCGAAATTGTGCGTGAGGTTCAGAGATTCCGACTAGAGGTAGTTGGGATCACCTCTACGCATAGCTTGGGCTCTGGAACCACACTCCTCGAGAGAGGTTGGACTCTTCACCACTCTGGAGTTGGCCATGGTGAGAGGCGGCGGGCTGGTGTGGGTTTGCTTATAGCCCCCCAGCTCAGCCGCCATGTGTTGGAGTTTACCCCGGTGAACGAGAGGGTCGCTTCCCTGCGTCTTCGGGTCGGGGATAGGTCTCTCACTGTCGTGTGCGCCTATGATCCAAATGGCAGTATAGAGTACCCGGCCTTCTTGGAGACTCTGGGAGGGGTGCTGGAAAGCGCTCTGACTGGGGACTCCGTCGTTCTGCTGGGGGACTTCAACACCTGTGTGGGCAACGACAGTGACACTTGGAGGGGCGTGCTTGGGAGGAACGGCCCCCCTGATCTGAACCAGAGTGGTGTTCTGTTATTGGACTTCTGTGCTCGTTACAGCTTATCCATATTGAACACCATGTTCAGGCATAAGGCTGTCCATCAATGCACATGGCACCAGGACATGTTGTGGGGCTGTCTTGGATGACACGCCTCTGCAGTAGGGGTGGGCGATATGGACAAAAAAAAATATCTAGATATTTTTGCCGATTTTAACGATAACGATAATTAGACGATATCCATTAAAAATGTGATTTTAAAAGTCTGAGTTACTTAATCGTTACCAAGTGAGTTACCAAGATATAAGAGAAAAAATTATAACAATGCAACCTGTAGTGAAATCCGCTGAACAAACTAACTACAGCACCCCTAAGGAGAAATTGCAATTATTTTCTACAGTAGATCACGATGAACTGTCTAAAATCATTAGATCATCTAAATCAACAACATGCATGCTAGACCCTATACCTACAAAACTACTGAAAGAAATGCTCCCAGAAATTATAGATCCTCTTCTTTGTATTATTAACTCATCTCTGACATTAGGACATGTGCCTAAAGCATTTAAGGTGGCTGTTATAAGGCCTCTTTTAAAAAAAAAAAACTCGACCCTAAAGAACTAGGGAATTACAGGCCTATATCGAATTTACCATTTATATCTAAATTTCTGTAAAAAATAGTTTCAACTCAATTATGCTCCTTCCTCCAAAGGAATGACATTAATGATGAATTCCAGTCTGGATTTCGAGCATGTCACAGTACAGAGACTGCTTTGATCAGAGTTACAAATGATCTGCTTTTAGCGTCTGACCGTGGCTGTATTTCGTTATTGGTGCTGCTAGACCTCAGTGCTGCATTTGACACCATTGACCACAGCATACTTCTACATAGACTCGAAAATTACGTCGGCATTAACGGAATAGCATTGAAATGGTTTAAGTCTTATTTATCTGACCATTTTCAATTTGTAGCAATAAACAATGAGGTGTCCCGCAAATCACAAGTCCAGTACGGTGTACCACAGGGCTCAGTTTTGGGGTAGGGCTGCACGATAAATCGCACGCGATTGTCACGCGCACTGACGAGATGCGGGTGACAATCGCGTGCGATTTATTGTGCAGCCCTATTTTGGGGCCTCTGCTCTTCGCATTATACATGCTACCTCTAGGAGATATTATAAAGTGACACGGAATTAGCTTTCACTGTTATGCTGATGATACTCAACTTTATATTTCCTCGAAGCCTCATGAAACCCAGCAGTTTCATCGAATAAAGGATTGCATAGTTGACTTAAAAATGTGGATGAGTAACAATTTTTTACTACTAAACTCGGACAAAACAGAAGTGTTACTTACTGGACCGAAAACCGCTATACGTAACAACCAAGAATACCGCTTACCGATTGATGGATGCTCCATAAAATCCTCGTCATCAGCTAAGAATCTTGGCGTTGTATTCGATAGTACTCTGTCATTTGAAAGCCATGTCACCAACACCTGTAAAATTGCATTTTTCCATCTTACGAATATATCTAAACTACGTCATATGCTGTCACTGTCAGATGCAGAGAAATTAATTCATGCATTCATGACATCAAGACTAGATTATTGTAATGCACTTCTAGGTGGATGCCCTGCAGGCCTATTACAAAAACTGCAACTTGTTCAAAACGCGGCAGCTCAAGTTCTTACACGTACAAAAAAGTATGAGCATATAACCCCGGTTCTGTCAACCTTGCACTGGTTACCTATAAAGCATCGCATTAACTTTAAGATCTTGCTTATTACCTATAAAGCCCTACATGGTCTAGCGCCGCAGTATTTGAATGAACTTCTATTGTATTACAGACCTCAACGTACATTACGCTCTCAGGCGTACTGTCAGTTGGTAATACCTAGAATTTCAAAATCAGGTGCAGGTGGTAGATCCTTTTCGTATCTAGCGCCTAAACTTTGGAATATTCTTCCCTGCACGGTCCGGGAGGCAGACACACTCTGTCAGTTTAAATCTAGACTAAAGACTCATCTTTTTAATCTTGCATACAATACTCCTCCATAATATTAATCCTCAGAGGATTTAGGCTGCATTATTTAGATCAACCGGAACCAGAAACACATCCAACAACAAATGATGTACTTGTTGCATCAAAGAGTGCAGAACAGTACTCTACTCTCAGCCAGTCTTGTCTCTTTGTTCCAAGGTTACAGCAGGATGCAGTTCATGCCCAGACCCGATGGCAGAGCTGAGAATGGGAAGTGGTGACCTGACAAGAGCTAAGAGGATAGAGCTGGATAAAGGACGCCACAACTTTGATTTTCCTACAACATTTCAAATGTTATTAGATTGTGAATGATAATCTTAAATCTATCATTTACCTTAAGTTTATTTTTTATTTTTATTTAGCCTTGTTGTGCAAGCACTGTTGAGCTTGTGCAGAGGCAGCAGCTTTTGCCAGAGGGGAACTGGAATCCCCTGGTTGGGCCTGGGTTCTCCTGAGGTTTTTTTTCTCGATGGGAGTTTTGGGTTCCTCACCACCGTTTGCATATTGTTTTGCACTATCTGCCTGGCCGGGGGGGCTGCTTTAGAATTCAGAAATTAGACAATTAATATTGCATATAAGAATTTATAGTCCGTTTAATATTTGACCTGTGGTTCTTTCTCCTTTATCGCCAATGTGTGCTTTCACTGTGTGTGTGTGCGTCTATGTCAATGTGTGTGTGTGTATGTATGTTTGCATATTGTGTGTGTGGAGCATTTGTATGTCTGTCTTTGTTGTTTTCACCTTTGTCTTGTTTTTACAGGTATATGCCTTTAGTTTTTTACTTGTATTCAATGTGTCTCATGTACAGCTGCTTTGTAACAATGAAAATTGTAAAAAGCGCTATATAAATAAAGTTGAGTTGAGTTGAGTTGAGTGCTTGCATAAATATGAAAGAAAAAAATCTATTGCTATCTTTTGAGAATAGATAATGAGTTGATCCGTTTAAAACAATGATTAATCCATTTTTAGTTTTTTTTGTCTAGGAACTGCCACCTTAAATTGTCCCAATCAAAGTAAAGCCTGGTTTCATGATTGACTAGTATATTCTTAAAAAGTACACAAGGGTGATTTAAAAGCAGCATAGGCAGTTTACTCTTCTATCTTTTTAGTATGACTACGATATCATAAGTGGCTTGGTCTGCCCAGCGCATGCATGAACTTAAACATACCCAAGAAACCACAAACTGATCGGATTGCTTAAATCTGATTCAAAGCAGTCACATCACACTGTGCTTTGGTGCATATGGTAAAGCACAGTATGAGCACAGGCTAGCGGGGCACTGAGTATAATAGAAGCTATAGTGTTTTCATGACAAATAAAGCCACTTCAGAATAGTAATCAACCTCATGTCAAAGCGAGACACATATCTTCTCTTTAAAGGGACTACATTTTAAAATGCCCTGAACCTAATAACAGAAGCTTGTAAAACAAATCAACAAATCATAATTAAGGACGGGAAGTCTATTTTATTTATTTTTAAGAAATAAGCTTCAGTTATTATTTACATTCCAATTTAATGTCTAAATATTCTATTAAAACAACTTCGTTCTTTTAAAGTGTAGATTCATTTTAATATAATCATTACACAATCAGTGATTTAAAATACATTATTAATCTTAGTCTTTGTAACTTTCAGCATGTACTAATACATCTTTAAAAATCCAAAGTTCTATCTGTTAACATGAGTTAATGCACCATGATCTGGATTAATTCGTCTGCATTTACATCTGCAAGACATCTACATTACATAGTTTCCTCATGTGCAATGTCTGCTTTCAGACATGTCATATACATATCTTACAGACATCTAGGTGTCTGGTTTAGAATAGATGTAAAGGCGGATTATGTAATTTTAATAACAAGTAAACGATTCACTAATAAAATCGAATTGGAAAATATTTAAACATTTATTTTCCGTTTCACGTAGTTTGCAGATGGCCCCTTATCAGTCTAATCTCAAGAAAGGCTGTATTTGAGCATGTATAAACCCCAGCGCATTAAAGCAGATAAACTCATCTGTGTCGGCTAGTCATTTTAATAAATTAAAATTACCGTTTACTACACTGTTACTGTCATACACTTAAGATCTATTGACGTCACTCGCGGATTGAATTTCGTCTCAGATACAAATTCAAACGTCAAACCAACGTTACAGCGGTACAGACCAAAGTCACATGTATATGGAAAGAATTCATTTTGGCCACCCTAATATAAATAACGGTGAATTCATTAAAATTTACTTTTTTGTGAACTATTTTTGAAAACGTGAATGTGATATTAACAATCGAGGAGAAAAACGTGACGCAGTCCACCTTTTATATACCTTCTGAGCACCTGAGAAAACTTGAACTACTAACACTAACATGCCGTAAAGAAAAATTTCGTTCCTAAGCTGTCCAGTTAAAATGCGAATCACGACTATAACAATCCAACACAATCCTGAGAGACAATTGTACAAGCAGTTTTGCTGCTATGCTGTATTTAGGCCTACATTTTGTCTGCGTGATAAATTTGAACAGGGCTTGTGAACACGTGCGTCAGGTCTTGTGAACACGTGCGTCAGGTCTTGTGAACACGTGCGTCGGGTCTTGTGAACACGTGCGTCAGGTCTTGTGAACACGTGCGTCAGGTCTTGTGAACACGTGCGTCAGGTCTTGTGAACACGTGCGTCAGGTCTTGTGAACACGTGCGTCAGGTCTTGTGAACACGTGCGTCTCATGCTTGCTAGTTGGCAACTTCTCTTTATCACCAGAACTTGTGTAATCATTTAACGGAGAAATAACGCAAATGAACTCTGTAAAGTGTTTGTGAGGCTGTTTCATATCTTCTGATGATAACCGATTAATCACCTGAACAAGACAATCAAACATGTAGATCGATAGAAACATTATTTTCAAAATTCATCCTCAAAATATACAAACAGACATTTAACAACTTACAATGTACTAAAACCATTCTAAATTACTGACATGAAACCATCGATATTTCATAAAATAACACAGCTACTTAATCGCGTGGCTTACCTTGAAAAGATGTAAAGAAAGTGGACTCCTGTTCCGGGCAAAACCGGAAGACGTTCTCTGTTACAACAAAAGACACGCCCCCTGGTGCTTAAAACCTGAAAATATTGCATCAATATTAAGGTTTATTACGTATCACATGTAAGTTGTATTATTTAAAACGTATAAGTAATTATTATAATTTGTATAATAGTGCGTGCGTGAAATATTGGTCAGCGTCACGCTGTGTTCCCCGCCGGCAGTCGATAAGACGGCTTTTACCGCAAAAGACGGGCAAAACGACAGGGCCCCCTGCTTGAGCCTGCAACCCTCGCACCTGTGCGTCACCGACCTCTCTACGAACTGCCTCTGAGCGAAGCGGCAGCTCGAGCACTTCCGCACGATCCTCACCTCGATGCCCTTTACGGTGGCGCTGAAAAGTGCCGTTGAGGTGTCGTGCTGCTCGCCCCCTCCTTCCTCCGGGACGTCCAAGTCCCCGATCTCCTCGATGGAGCTCGTCGGACCGGTGCACAAGCTAATGCAGCCCTCTCTGTCCCGTGTAGAAAAGTTCGTGAATGCGTAGGACAAGCCTTCCTCGACCTGGCCGACGAAGCTGTCCCAGAGCGTCACCTTGACCTCGCCCGTCCCGTCGGAGATCCTCACCTCCCTCAGCTCGCAGTCGGCCTGGTTTACCTGAACCACTCTGCTGGCGGCGCCGCTGAGACGCACTTTTCCGCGAAGCTCTCCCACCTACGGAAAACAAACACAAACGTCACGTCAGTTCTCCGTTCACCGCAAGCACACAGGAAAAGCGCCCGCAACGAGTGAGCCGCGACTCGCACCTTCTGCTTGGGACCCAGCGCCTTAACCTCCACCACGGTCATTCGTCGGCAGCTCGCCGGCGTGCTCCGTAAAAACGGCAGCGTGGTCACGTCCACCTTAGTCCCCCGGGAGCACAGCACGTCGAAGCCGTCGGGATCGGCAAAGCCTAAAAGAACACGCAAACGTCAGTCATTCAGGACGGTGCCACCTGAGATCAGCAATGATGAGTAAATCAGTCGACTGGCATACTTATGCTCCGCCGGACGTTCCGCAGCCGGACCGCGTTGCCGTTCTTCTCGGCCTGGGTGAACGTCGCCTGCTGTTCCATCGAGAATATCACAAGTCGGTGATAGGACTGCCTGGCGCTCTGCAGGACCGCCGTGAAATACGGCGAGTTGTTCTTAGACTGCCTTCTGGGCGAAACGTTGTGTATGAATCCTTCTACAACGTCTTCCCCCTCCTTTCGTAGTTTCGCTGGACTGGCCATCTCTTCTTCTTGGTAAACCCGGACGAGTAAATCGTATGCTACCTCCGGGCCATACTTATACCCCCCGTATGCAAATCAGGTGTAGGCGGGCAACTGTGCATTTGCGCGGGCAACTGTGCATTTGCGCGGGCAATTTTGAAAAAAAAAAAAAAACATTTCGACCAATCAGAAAAATCGCAAACCGTCCGAGTTTAAAAATACCAAGTATGAGATGGACGGAACGTGAACGAAATGTCGAAATGGCATATATCCTGGCCCTTGTCTGGACTTTCTGACATTTCTTTGCTTCGCAACATTTCCTTAAAAAGAGTATTTTCAACAGTCTTAAGCGCCGTCGTAAACACACCGCTAAAAGACAAAAGAATGTGTAGACAAACATGCCTTACATGCATTTTTATGGAGGCGTCTTGTGTGCTTATGTGTCGAAATGGTGGGAATTCGTTACAATAAAATGATGAAGGATTTAAACGGGGAAAGCTCTGTGATTTCTGTATTCCGGAACAATATTTTTTCCTTCAGAATCCTATTTTAATCAGTCTCAAACGCCGTCTTGAACTTAACGTAAAAAGACAAAAGAATCTTTAGACAAATATGCTTAACATTTTTTAGAAGGCGTCTGAACTTGTGTGCTTTAGGCTACACACTAAAAAATGCTGGGTTATTTAATCTACCCAACCGCTGGGTTATGAAATGGTTTACCCATTATGGGTTATTTATATCAATATTTGGGTTATATTTATATATTTGGGGGGTTTTTTTGCAACTTATGCGTTGAGTTAAAATCCATCAACCCAACATACATCGGTTGACCCAGCACGTGGGTTGTTTGTGCTTCGAACGTCATCACATCGTCACCAGAGTCCAGAGTCCACACACCGAGTGCTCGTCACAGCAGAAAACATGATTGATCATCCAGCGAGGCAAATAAATAATAAAAGGTTTGTGTAACTTATACTACATGTCTGATTCACATTGTCTGTGTTGCGTTACCTATTAAAGTAGTATATTTATATTGTCGAGGCTTTGGTTTGGCTAACAACGTAGCTAACGTTAGCCATTTAGCCGTTATTATTGATAGCCTAACGTTACAGCTTATCCATTTGCTCTGAATAATATTAATGAATTAATGAAACAAGTTCATAATCCCCATGGGCATGTTTATTGAGTTCACCAGTCTAATTTGCCAGCTAGTTTCAAACTAGACAGGTGATTCGGCAGTTAACTAGTTTACTAGCCAACATGCTGTCAGTTAGTTGCTTTGCTAGCTATATTATTTTAACTGGCTATAAATGAGCGCGCTTTTTTACTGAAGCTTTTCATGTGAAGGCATAACACAGTGTTTGACTGATTAAAGTATGTAAAAACAGTGACATAACCTGATCTGTCTGACCGACAATAGATAAGAACAAATTCTTATTTAAAAGGGCTGGCAAACGACAAGGGCCACTTCAGTGAGGGGTTAAGAAATATATAAGAAAAAGTTTGGGAACCACTGCTGTACAAATATTCTTGTGAATTAAAAACAAAGAGAATTTACATGCATGCAATTTTTAATATGAATTGTATAAGGAGAGATTGTTTTCTCTATATTTAGTGATGCTAAATAAAATGGCTGTTATCTTCACATTGGATTACATTTTGCCACTTGTCTGCATTGCTTTTGCAAAGTGACATCTGAATAGTTAATACAATAGCAATTGTATTTTTGCTTAAGCTCTTTTTGTGTTTGTTTCAGATCAATGGACAGCTTTGTCATTAACACTTTGACAGAGTGGCAGGTGACAGACCTTGTCGACAAATTTAAAGGTATGAAATATTTGTTTTCCCATCCACAGCATATCAAGTCTGCATTGCTACTCAAGCCCTTTTCAGACATTAATTCTGAGAATATTAATATGAGGATGCATTATTTATAACCTTTTATTATTGTGCCACATTGACTTGGTTTTAATAATGTCTTTTCCATTTGATAGATTGCACAGGACCTTCTTGTCCTGCATGGGGATGCTGCATCAAGATTGTTTGAAACTTGGCTACCCATTCATGCTGAGAAGATCCTGTGTCTGGCAAGACAGGAGGGGAAGCTGACATTGCCCCTGGATGGATTAACACCAGGTAATATATTCTTGTCTGCAGATCTTGTAAATGCAGGGTTTTCCCTGGCTTCTTAGGGGGCTTGAACAAAAACTGCAATTTCATATCATTTTGGCCACTATCATTATCAGAATCAGAACTATAGCTAACTAAAAAAAAAGTGTACATTTACTTAAGATGTATTTGTACACCTGTATTTGCACAATTCACAGCCTTCTTGAACATGAGCTCTGAGAATAGTGAGTGATATCATAATAGGAATAGAGTTAAATAAATCTGTCAGCCTCTTTATGCTAATTGGGTACAAAAATGTCCAAGTTTTCACAGCAGAGTCAACACAGCAGTACCGGTGTAACTAATAACATTACGTTTTTTTGTGATTGTTGCAGGCAAAAATCCTTGATTATGCGGCACGTTTTCTGAAAAAATGCGATGGAATATGCATTATATTTATTCAATTTTATGTGATGAAGCCCCGCAATTTATGCTGCGAAAATGCGGCGGATTTGAAAAAATATTTCAAATTTGACCTTGCATTACAAGATCGCCATTATCCTAACAGACTGGTGACGGTAAGAAAAAATGCAAGCAAAACAAGCCATGGTCACGTTTACTGCCAAAGAAACGAAATGGCTGTACTCCAGTGCTCTTTTAAATACTTTAATCTCTGCCGCCGTCCGGCCCAATAATGGGAGGATTAACTACACTACAAACTAACCAGCTGCAGGGCGCAAATTAACCGCCCGTAACCGTTATCATGGGTTTTATTTTAGTTGGATATTGAATGACAAAATCACAGGTATGCCATTCCACATCGTATTGACGCCTATGTCTTCCTACAGATGGCGTTGGGGATCTCGCCCTGAGGCAGCTGCCAGCCTGGCTTCCACCTACAACTTACAAAGTTGGCCGTGGCCGCGGTGTGAAAGGGGTTCGCCACACCATTCAGGAATGCAGCTTGGCCTTCATCGACCATAAGCCTGTAAGTCCTCAAGCACATCTAAAGGGGAAACTTTATTTATTTTATCAACATATCTGAGCTTAAGAATGTGTGCACGCACACATGCATATCCAGGTTTGTTTTACTCTACTTTTGTGGACAGGCCTCAAATATAGCCTGACAGTATTTGGAAAATAGCCGTTCTACAAGCTTACAACACAAGCATCCTGTGCTTCTAGAACACCTCAGCAGTGCCACAGGCTAATAACCTCTGTACCACACCACACTGATGCAGTAATTTGTTCTAAAACCGGAACCAACAAAGGTATTGAGTGCAGAAATTAACATATTTATCAGAAGGTTGACACTTTTGTATTTTAACCCATTTGGACCTGACTCTGTGAGGTTGACTCTAAAGAAGTCTTCTAAATATACAAAGCCTTTGCGGCCCACCTATCTGACCACCTAACTCGGCTGCCTATCGGCCAGATAGGATAGTCAGATTTTCTGATCATGTTTATTGTAATGATAGATCATCAGTAGATTTATGGCTTTTTAGGTCAATTGAGAACATATGATACAGTTCAACGTTTTGAATTAGAGATGCACTGAATCTTTTCCAAATTGTCAAGCTAACTAGACTTTATAATAAAACAATAATTTCTCTAGTGAGGACAAGGAAAATGGTCCTCACAATGTCTATATTTGAATTCTTCTATTGTAGTCGGTAGACATTTGGTCCTTACTCACTCACACTCTCTCACTTGCTCTCTTGTATTCTTTCTTTTTTAGCCTGGAATAAACATGGTGGAGTACTACCTCCATGAGGCCAAGGCATGCAAACCATACCCCCACATCCTGACGCTGGGAAATGATCAGAGTGCATTTCAGGTCTTTGTCATAATAGCTGGACAGGCCCTTGAACAAGTAGCACTGCTTCAGGCCATTGATGTCTGCTTCAAGGCATTCTTTGTCTTTGACATTAAATACCCCAAGCAGTGTGAACATGTCTGGGAATTCATACAGACTGTAATATATGAAATGCCAGGAGGGGAGTCTAAATTGGTAAAGTTTATTCAAAGTAGAATACTTGCTTGCAAGTAGAGCGAATGGCTCTTAATAGCAGCTTGGAATTTGAATTTCTTGAATTTGTTCAAGACAGTTGACTGTTGAATGTTGAATGTTCAGCCAGTTCATTCATAATTGTTGTTTTGCTATGAATGTTTTCCTACCTAGTGATATTAACTGCACCAGTTACACTATTGTTGATATTAATTAATGTAATATAATAAAAAAAATCTAAGATTCCATTGTTGTTTTGTTTCTGTATTTTTTTATTGCATAATATATGTATAAATATAGCATGTATTCTGTTCTAGGTTTGTAGTTTAACAGTTTTATAGCTATGGGTAGTCTATTGCAATTTATTTTCTTAAATTGTACTGTAATGTGTTAGAATGATCTGGCATATGGGTTAATTTAACCCAGCATTTGGGTACACTATATATCAAATATGTAGTTGAATCAACCCAGAATTGTAATTAATTTTACCCAGCATTTGGGTACACTATATAACAAATTTGTAGTTGTATCAACCAAGAATTGTATTTAATTTGACCCAGCTTTTGGGTAGAATATTTAACTCATCTGTTGGGTTAAAAATGACCAAACCATCTTGCTGGGTCAAATTAACTACTGTTGGTCTGATGCAATATTGACCCAGCGGTTTGGTTATAAAATAACCCAAGTTGGTTTATTTTTAACCCATCATTTTTTAGTGTGTATGTGCCGAAATGGTTGGAAGTCCTTATAATAAAATATTAAAGAAATGGCCATTTGCAGTGATACAGCGTGTTGTAGGCTATCTTAATAAATAACACAATAGTTTTCTTTACTGCTAATACATATTAGCTCTTTACCTTGAGAACCTTTTACATATGGTACACTCAATTATTCAATAACAGTTCGTCTTTTCTAAACGTTTGTTTAATAGAAAGAAACATAAGCCTATGCTACCATCTAGTGGTCATTTTACAAAACAACAACTTACATAAAGCCATTCCCTCACTTACGATTTTTCTAACTGCTTACACACGTTATCCAAACTACAGCTTTTTTCAAAACTCTATACACAATTCCCCAAACTGTACACACAAAATGACAAATGCCTATGATCTCCTTCAAAATGTAACACTGCATTCAAAATGCCATACACACATGTCGTTATGAAGCATTTGCATCAAATGGCAAACACTTCTTTCATAATAGTAAATGTTTGGATATACCATGTAAACCCTGTTGTTCTAAATCTAAAGCTCTTTGATCTTTCATAGGCTTATATCTGCATTTCAATACAATGTTCTACAGTGAAAGAGATGGGTATAAAGTACACTGTAAACACTAATGCAATCTAGACACAGAAAATATTTATTAGACCAAACATTGCTGTTGCATACAGTAGCAAACAACAAAACAATAAACATATGTTGCAGTTGGAAAAAACTGTAAATAAAGACAACAGAATATGTAGATCAATATATGCGCATCTAATAGCCTGACTTCATAGCTGAAAATTTGATATGTTGTAGAAATGCATAAATTCAGTCATGACATGTTGAAGGTTCTTGACTCTGTCACAGTTCCTTTCACACTGTGTATAGTTGAGGGACTCACTGCATTTATGTTTGCAAAAATTATTGCATCATTTGGTCGCGTATTTCACAAATTATGAAATGCTTTTTAGACAGCATTGTTGGCCTAAACCAAATTCACAATAGCCGTCTTTTGTGAACATGTGACCTCGCCCACCATGAAACCTTCACCTTTCCACTCTGTAGAAGATTCAGGAACAGTGTGAGTGTGTACCATAAACTGTAAAATAATATACTTTTTACGTATACAATATGGTCAGAATGTCTTACAGTTTGATGTACTTTTGTACTGTTTGATACCTCACCAGACTGTGACCAATGTGTATCAAACATATTTGTTTTAACCAACTGTTTGTCATGCTGAAATATCTAATACTGTATGTGTACATTAGAACAAGTGTAGAAACTGTAACAGTAGATTTTTACATACCTGTTCTCATTTATAAAGGTTTGAATTATACCCGCCACAGTACATTTACTCAAATTAGTCTGGACTCTCTGCCAAGCCTCTCTCATTGTTAAACCGTGGTTTATCACATGATCAATTAATGTAGCCCAAATTTCATTCAAGACCACTCTTCTTGTTCCTCCCCTTACTCTGTTTGCATTGTTCAAGTTCAAGTTCAAGTTGAGCTTTATTGTCATTCCACTACATGTGTGGACATATAGCGGGACGAGATGTCGTGCCTCACAGGACCACGGTGCTACATAAATACAGATATACAACACGAAGTAAAACAGTATAAACCTATACCCAACTAACCTACTGTCAGCTTTGACTATACATATGATATATATAAAAGTGGTTACCTATACATAAACTAAGAGATAAAAAATAAATAAATAAAAACAAACTGTACAACTGTGCAAATGACTTCCCATCCATTGTTCAAAACCAATAACTTGACCTTTGACCTATTTATAGGCCTCCTCTAAAATCATGATTTTGGTTGGGGTTGAGTAAATTCAATTCAATTCAAGTTTATTTATATAGCGCTTTTCACAATGTTTATTGTTTCAAAGCAATTTTACAGGGCAAACAGGAAAAACAGAAAAGGTAAAACACAGCACAGTGCATGGTGTTTATACAACGAGTAAGATTATTCTAATACATAATATCTAATTTCTAATTAAATAAATTAATGTAGTCTCCCGGTGAGCTAGCCAACACTGCCCTGCTGTGGCGAGGAACCCAAACTCCCATGATTGAACCAGGCTCAGCCTGGGGGGGCAGATCCCCTCTGATGTGTCATAGCTGCACTCAAACTGCTGACATGTGATTTAAGTTTAGCATTTAATACCAAATACTGTAACTTCAGCATTAATAAGACAAATAGTCCGTCTTTGCTCTTTATTGGTCCGATGGTCATATTTCTCGTGGCTGGTGGTGGAATTGCCTTAGATGGAGCTGGGATGGTCAGTCAGTCTGCAGCTGGGCATCCCGAGGCAGAGGCAGAAAGAGAATAAAGAGAATAATTAGCGCAGCTGCTGTTCATTAACTATGCATTAAGTGAAAGCTTGGCTGAAAAGATGTGTCTTTAATCTAGATTTAAATTTAAAGCAATGAGTGTTTGCACATGTGAGGCGTTAGTGTGATGCACTGATGAATTAGTGCGGTATTTTGATTAGTTATGTTTGAAAAAGGAAATCAATATAGTCAAAGGTCGAAAATTAGTGTATGGTTTTGCCGATTGGGTGTATGGTACTGGTGTTTGATTTTCAGGTTTCAGAAATTGTTTGAAAAGTAAACATTTTGTGTGTAAGCAATTGATAAAAACTGTAAACTAAAACACAAGGTTAACATCAATAATCATTTTAGTAAACAGTGTTTCCTTTTTTTTACCAACATGGCCTACTCAGGCGCATATGCAAAAAGAAACATATATGAGGCTAAGCTACAATGCTTGATAAATAAACAGCATCATCTATTTTTCTCCACAATGTAAATTTTCTGTTTAGGCATTCAATCGCGAACCAACCTTAGAATCTGACTTACAATGTTCTTACTATTATCCAAAATGTATCATTTTTGTTGAATTTTTTACTGCTCATATAAGAATTAATGGTCTGCATAACATATTACATTATGTTTCTTTCTTTATCTTCTCTTATTTAGTGTGCACAGTCTCTTTGTGTCATTGTGTGAATGCAACATCCATAGCAACTAAACAGGTTAACTTAGCAACCATTAAGCTAGACCTATATCTCTGCAACAGATCATCGAAGAGACACGATAATTGGTTCATTTCACTCTTCCCGTAGGTATTAACGGTTTACACCAGTTCTTATATAGGAGAGTTAGCATGCTTGGTCTATATTTACCTTTGCTGACCATTTCTGTAGTTTTGCTTGATGTGGCAGAGTGTCATCCGTAGTGGATGTGTTATGGTGCTGTTCCTTAGCGTAGTTGGTGAAGTCAATCGACCTTAATCCTCTTGGACTGCTCGAACCCGATGATTTGTTGGTTTTATTAGGGTTCGAGCCCGAAGGGTTAGAAACCTATTGTATTTGTTAAGATTTTTATTAGGGTTCGGAAACCTATTGTATTTGTAAGGATTTGTAAGGATTTTTATTAGGGTTCGAGCCCGAAGGGCTAGAAACCTATCTTATTTGTTGGTTTTGTTATTAGGGTTCGAGCCCGTAGGGCTAGAAACCTATTGTATATGTAGGTTTTATTCTTCTTCTTATTAGGGTTCGAGCCCGAAGGGCTAGAAACCTATTGTATTTGTAGATTTTATTAGGGTTCGTTCTTATTATTATTCTGCCATAAAACTGATGCTGCAGCGCAAACCGTAAGGCCGACAGAGCTGAGACTCAGTCAGATGGTAGTAGTCCTTGTCGCTACTCAGATACACGGAGCCAGCCAAATCGACCCATAGGTGGCGCTACAGCAAAGAAAAGCGCATTTCGCTCGTTACTCCTAAACCGTTTGTTGCACACCAAAGTGTTTTATATCAGTGTAATCATTGGCTCAAAACTTAAAAAACGTATATCTCCGATTTCATGTCCGGTATGCAAATTTTTCCACTAAATTGCATTTTGTGCAAAAAAAAAAATGAACTAGTCCCTGGATTTTTGCCCGATCGGAACCAAACCAACGCTGATGAATTCTTTGGGATGTGAATATAAATAATTATTAAAAAAAGTTGAATTTTCCATTCACGGACGCTAGGTGGCGCTAAAACGTCCAAACCGGAAGTGGCATATTTAGCTAAAACGGCCATAACACGTGAACCGTTTGAGATATCTTCATGGGGCTTGGAACATATATGTAGACTCTCAATACAGAGTCACAATAAAAAAAAATTTGGCATTTGGCCATTAGGTTGCGCTTTAATTTGAATGAGCTAGAAAATGGCTCTTACTACGCAACCCTTTGCCCGATTGACTCATTATTTGGTATGGTGTGTCTTTGTCTCATGCTACATTAATATCACAAAGGACATTGGCGTATCTCAAAAAACATGGCCGTCATCGACCAAAGAAGTTTGAGCCCTCATTAGACCGGGTTAACAAAGGCTGATCGAAACGACACTCACTGGGCTTATTCGTCTCATGGTCCTGAAGGTCAGTAAGAAACATGAACTTATTCGGCCACCGGGGGGCGTAATAACGCTTTTGGAGTCCATAAACAACTGTGTATCACGTGATATTTGACATATACGCAAACTATTCATATCATATGATAGTTCTCCTTTTTCTGAGCAACTTTGCCTCTGGAACAACTTCTGTCGATCGAACGGTTCGTGAGTTATTGATGATGTCAAAAACCTACTTTTGCGAACTAGTCGTTGGTTTTTCGACTTAACGGAACCAAAACAATGCTGATGACTTGTGTGGAGTGTGAATGTAAATTATTATACAAAAAAAGTTGAAATTTCTTTTCATGGTCACTTAGGGGCGGCAAAATAAAAAAAATGGGCGGAGCCTATCAAATTAAAATGCCCATAAATCCAGAACGGCTTAACATATCATCATGGGCCTGGGAACATATGTGTAGACCATCACTCTGAGATCACATACAAAAGAACGTGGCGTTTGGACACTAGGTGGAGCTATAACAATAAAAATGGCAACATTGATGCGTATTTCATTGCTTAAACAATTATGTATCACGTGACATTTGTCATTTACACAAACTAATGATATCATGTGATAGTTCTCCTCATTCTGAACAACTTTGCCTCTTGATCCATTGATGTCAATCAAATGGTTCGCGAGTTATCGATGATGATTTTAAAGACGTGCTTTTGCATACTAATTTTAGGTCTTTCAAGCAATTTCAAAATTTTCACCACAGAACAATTCTCTGGACTCTCTAGATAAATAATTATCAAAGACATGTTGAACTTTTTCATTTGTGTGACCATAACAGGGTCCTTTATTATATTAACCGCAAAAGTCTACCTGAAAGCTCGCTGCTCCTTGAGAAACAATCCCACTGACTTGTCATAAAGTAATATTATACATCTTATGACACTAAACAAGCATGCAAAATGTGATGGTCATTGGAAGAGGCATGCCTTCATAACAGTCAAAAAGGTGAAATATAATTTATTTTAATGGCTTCTTTAGAGTCAGCAGATCACAATGCATGTGTCTTTGCTTAAGGAACAATAAATATGTGCAGGATAAAGGGGAATGGGAAACAAATGTGTTCACTGTCCACTTTAGGGCTTTTCAGTCTGGTGCACTGCAGTATGTATTATATGTGCATTACTGTGTCTGTATTACATAGTGTGTGTGTGTGTGTGTGTGTGTTTATGGATATTATGTCTCTCTGTATATATGTGCATGTGTGTGGAAAGTCTCACAGGAAGACAGTGTTAGAAATAAAATGTATTGCACATTAAACATTGCTCCATATTTACACATCTATAAATATACACCAGTTTAATTGCATGTAAACCCAAATTGCTACTCAGCCAGTCACAAGGCAGCAACTCAATGCATTTAGGCATTTAGACATGGTAAACATGACTTCCTGAAGTTCAAACCGAACATCAAAGTGGGATGTACCAAATAAGCATTATTTAAATGGCACGGCCTTCTAGAAGATTATGAATGCGAATCAATGTATCTATTTAAGATGCTCCTGGCCTTATGCCTTAAATGGCTTTTTTCATACATGTCTATCATAATGTACGGTAAATATGTAACAAGGATCTTCCTGTTTTGGTGCCTGAATTATTTGTGTGGAACTTTAAATATCTAGGGGGTGTGTGTTTATTGCATTTGTGTGTGTTAAAACATATTAAACATTGCTCCATATTTACACATCTATAAATTTTACATGAGGGTGGCTGGTTGTAAGAGGTCCAAGAATATTGCTCCAGGGGGATTGTCCCTGTAATAAGTGCACTGTAAGTCGTTTTGGATAAAAGCGACAGCCAAATGACTAAATGAATTAAATTTAGCGAGCAGCAGTTGTATGGAGGAAAATGTTTTGTTGATGTTAGAGGTCAGAGGAGAATGGGGAGTTTGGTTTTAGATGACATAAATGAACTCAAATAAACACTTGTTACAAATAAGGAATGTAAAATACCATCTCTGAATACATGTCACAACACAATGATTGCCAACTCAATATGTTGAAGATCTTGATATATATTCATTTATATGTGTCATGTTATATTTGTCTGTTGTTGTGAAGTATAGAATGAAATGAGACCCACATTTTATAACTTACAGATGACATTAACAAGACCATCACAGTAAATTGCAGTTTAAGCTTTTTTGTCTATAAATCTATCTCCTCTTGCCATCTAAACAGGGTGTATTCTGATGGGTTCGTGGGGCTTGGAACATATGTATAGAGCATAACTCCGAGATCATGAACAAAAGAACGAGGCGCTATAACAGTAAAAATGGCAAAATTGACAAGTCTTTTGATAAGCCTTTTCTAGTTTTTGTAGGATTTTCCTTTCAAATGTATCCTCAGAAATTGTTAAATCATGAATATGTTTATATCATTTGTTAGATGTAATAATGCTGAACAACTTTTCTTCAAGAACAACTGCTGTAAATCAAATAATTTATTGCATTTTGAAAGAACAAAACATTTTCAAGAAATAGTGCATTTAATCATCTGAAGCTTCCACATGTAGATAAAAGTTACATTATTCAATTTTCAAGTTTTTTCATTTCAAGTTTGTAATGTTTTACAAACTTTTGATAAATTCGTTTTTTACTGGTAATACATGTGTCTTCAGATATTACAATTTATGAAAATATGTTTATAGTCTTATTGGATACACTGCAACTACAACAACAGTAAATGTCTCATCTAAGGGCGATTTAAGATTTTCAATATTAAGTGTGCTCAGACTTTATGGATTTATTGGATTTATGAAGAGATGGTTTCAAAATGAGATAATACAAACATAATTTTTAATCTAATTTTGTCTTTAATAATATACTAATATAAATATGTATATCATTTCTCTAATCACAAAGCTCGTTGTGCTTTCATTTAGATGGAAATAACGTTAAAAAAGTAGTTATTATTGTAATGAGGGGTGAATTGAGAAAAAAAAACAATTTGTGTGCGTGTTGTCTCTAGGGGCTTGTCTCATATTATGAGAGATGCATTTATAACAAAGAATAGGAAAGAAGCAGATGTCATGTTAATGCACACACCTTGTTCTCTGCTTGTAATATTCACTACACTCTGTACGGCTGTGAACTGAAGAATGGGCCTAACAACGCAACCTGCTGCCGATTTCATAATAAGAGTTCTAAAGAAGACTATCAAGATTTCAAATTCATTTACAGATTACACAATTACTCACAATGTTTTATGGGGACTAAAATATAACTTTAAAGTTGCTATTGCATGACATATAGAGCAACGCCAGTGGTATACGCCAGTAACGCCACTGGTATACCGCAGTTTTGTCATTGAAGCAATTCACAAGTTTTAAATAAATAAAAAATATATATTACAATGATTGTCTTAATGAGATATCCATGTTATTTTAATGTTATAAATGTTGTGAATTGAATCCAAACCAAACCACACACCACAACAAAATAGTTAAATAACCTAACTACATATTTTAACAGGACATTTTAAAATATGCAAAAATAACTAATAAGCAATTAATATGAATTCATTCAATCATTTGATTAAATTCTGCACTTTGTACAGAAGTAGCAAACTGTTTGTTTTAAAAGAGAGTCTATGTTCAAAGGGAGAAATACATATTACAAAAACCAATTGTGATGCATGTAAAACATTTGAAATAACAGAACAAAGAAATACATCTAAAAATAAAATAAAATAAAAACACATACATATGAAAATGCTTTAGTACATAAAAATGAATGATAGAATTTAAATAACAAAACAAAGAATAGAAAAATGAATAAATACGAAATATGAATAGGTTAATTGTTTATTTGTTTTCAATAAATTGTAAATTGTTTGCAATGTAATGACTTTATATGTTAAAATAAAAAATCACAGTAGATGAAATAGCGTGAAGTAAAAAAAATACTTTGACTTTTATTTCTATACATTTTAAATAAATGTATTTCGTTATTTCCTCTGTAATTTAAAAGTGTACATGATAAGAAAAGTAAAGGATGTAAATGCATAAATGGTTGAATAGTGAAACAAAATTCGATAAAATAATTGAAAATATGATGTCAGTATAAATCAATCTTCATTCATTCATTTAATCATTGAATGTTTAGTATCTTAGATAATGCATAATGTTTAACATGGCAGCGTTCAGGTGTAACTGGAGACAACATAATATATCTAAACTATGTCATTTGCTGTCACTGTCAGATGGAATGAAGATATTCATGCATTCAGGACATCAAGTCTAGATTACTGTTGTAGGATCTGGCCGGATCAAAGGCGACCATTTGTGGTCGTAAAATACCCTGACCTCTCAATAGGGATTTAACTGGCGTCAGCAGATCTGGGTTGAACAAGGGGACCATTTGAGATAAAAACTCTGACCTCTCTAGGGGTCTAATCGGCGCCAGCAAGTCTGATCCAACTGCCCTCTTGTGTAGCATCATTCATTTGAACAGGATATATCCCAACAAACTCTGGTTGACCTCAAAGAAATTCCAACAGGAAGAAAGGGGGTAGTGTCACTAACACTATACCAGATGTGTTAAACAGGAATGAGGGCAATTAGTCCAAATCTAGTAACCAAATCATGGAAGTATCTATCTCTGTCCCCTTAACCACAAAAGAATGGTTCAAATGGATATACATCTATTTCTCCACATTGCATGTTTGTCCCTATGTTACCTTGCCTCTCCTATAACCTCAGGAGCATGTGTGTTTAAGTGTATTCTGCTTTATTGTGTTCTTGTACAAACTTCAGATCAATGTACTTATAATCATGTCATGTTTTATATCTAAATGTTTCTCTCTTCATTCCTTAAAAGATGGTGTACATCACAGAAATGTATTCTTTATACCATACTTATTTTATCATATTCACAGAGTATTACAGCACCAGAGTAGAGGTGACCATAAATGCAAATGAGCTAATGTGCAGAAACAAAGACACTGGATTTCGCGCCAAAGTCAGCTCATCGCATTGGATCACTCTCCTTTGAGGGCGTAAATCAACCAAGCTTAAAACTCCACTGAAACGAAGCAAACTTTGCTCAGCTCTTCCCGTGTCCTCGCGCTCCTGGCCGGCACCTCCTGAGACCTGTCTCTCTCTTCGGAGACAGTTTTCCTTCCGGCATTTAACTTCGGCTAACTTCGTCCTACCTTCGTCGACCAATCCTGTTCTACGAAAGAAGTAGACGGACTCACCCGCTTGCTTTGAAACCATCTGGACTCTGAAACCCTTTCTACGCGCACAGAACTTGTCACAGCACACTCAAGAAACCAATGCAAGTATTCAACTATCCTAGCCGCGTTTAAGCTTTAACCCCTTGTTACAAGGAGACTGTCCTGATGTTTCATGCAGATGTGAATAGCTGTTTGTAAAACTGCCACTCTTTGCTTTTGTCTATTTCTTACCTTTCTTTACTGCATTTATGTTTCATGTTTTGTTCGTTACCATTTGTTATTTTGTTAGTCAGTCGGTTTGTTTTCCCTTTAGTGTAGTAAATAAACCCGCATTTGTTATCTACAATCGAATTGTTGCTGTGTCTCTTTATCACATATTAACGTCACTTAAACTGCTTGATTTCGTTATAATATCTGGAGCGGTACTGTACTACACTACGGTAAGATTGTTATGTTTCCAAGGCCAGGAAAGTAATATTTCTTAGATTTGATATACGATCTGCGGATCACTCGCTGGACGAGTGCATTTAGTTTGTCGCTATTATCAGGTCTGCCGAATCCGATAAAGTGTATAAAATAGGTATAGTTAATCATCATTAATTATACATCTTTTACTGTGATCAAACTCATAGTTTTCCCCAAAATACACTACACTGTAATGCACTGTTAGGTGTTTGCCCTGCAGGCTTATTACAAAAACTGGTCTAAAACGTGGCAGCTCGATTTATTACACGTACAAAAAGTTTGAGGATATAAGCCCGGTTCTGTCAACATTGCACTGGTTACCTGTAAAGCATCGCATTAACTTTAAGATCTTGCTTACCTATTGTGAGAATGTAAAATTCTCAATGTCCCCTTCTAAATATTATTCTACGGTTGAAAAGTCTAGTCGATGAAACACACAGAGTTCTGGATCCAGGAGACAAAGTTTGACACAGACACCAAGTCCTTGTTCAATCAGAGTCCAATGTTTATTTGTTTAAGGACTAGTATTTATAAGATGAAAAGGAGGTGTCATATAAAACCACTAGAGAGTGGAAAATCACCAGACTTTATGTTTAGTCTTATTCCTCCTGAAACATTCAGATGTGATTACAAAGTACGTATTAAGCATCAAAACACATCAGTTCACATCATTAGGAGCCTTGAGATGGAGACCGATAGTCACTCAGGTCAGTACGACTCTCAACGAGGTTAAACAACAGGAAAGTAAGGCCCATATTAGGGTGAAGGAAGCTTATACTAATATAAATGAATACATATGATAGACAAATGTTCTATTAGACACAGATGATGTATTTAAAGAGGACAGGACGAAATCCAGATTCTCACACCTATAAAGCCCTACGTGGCTGTGTACAACAGTTGGTGAAACTACCCCGGAGTTTAGTGGAATCTGGGTTGAAGCCTCTAATACCAGTTGTGTGTTCATAGTACACTCCCCACACAGTTTGGATGAACAGCTTCGTCAATTGAGAGGAGGGAGTCGAGTGGGACCGTGAGTGGAGACCTTATTCGCTGTGAGTTGTTGTGAGTTGCAGTGCTTAGTGTGGAGTGAACACGTGTGACCATTTGAAGTGATCGATGCATGGACAGGTGTGGGGTTACAAATTTGTCTCTGCCCGGGTCCCCCGTTGGCATTCTCGTTGGTCTCGAGTGCCTAACTTAAACTAACTAACTGCTGTGTGTTGAGTGTATGCTGTACATCCTGTCTGACTTGAAGAGGAGTTGTCGAATATTCAGGCATTGCTGCCTGACTGTCTGACTCGAAGAGGAATCGCTGTGTGCACCCCTTACCAGTGCCATGCCCATTGCTTACCCCTGGCTGTCCGAAGAGGAATCGCTGTGTGAATCTTTTACCAGTGCCTGCTCCATTACTTACCCCTGGCCGTCCGAAGAGGAACTGCTGTGTGAATCCCTACCAGTGCCTGCTCCATTACTTGCCCCTGGCTGTCCGAAGAGGAACTGCTGTGTGAATCCCTACCAGTGCCTGCTCCATTACTTACCCCTGGCTGTCCGAAGAGGAACTGCTGTGTGAATCCCTACCAGTGCCTGCTCCATTACTTGCCCCTGGCTGTCCGAAGAGGAACTGCTGTGTGAATCCCTACCAGTGCCTGCTCCATTACTTACCCCTGGCTGTCCGAAGAGGAACTGCTGTGTGAATCCCTACCAGTGCCTGCTCCATTACTTGCCCCTGGCTGTCCGAAGAGGAACTGCTGTGTGAATCCCTACCAGTGCCTGCTCCATTACTTGCCCCTGGCTGTCCGAAGAGGAATACGTAGCTGAGGAATAGAGTCAGACCAGACTGTGTCTTTTAGCTAGGACTAAGCCTATTTTAATTCAATGAAATACAAAGTTTTACACTGACTATCTTGTCTGGTCTCCTGGGGCCCGTTCTTCGTACGTCGCTTATTACATCCGAGATCAAATGACACATCCAAGATGATATCATCGTGCTAATCATGATCTGGCTAATTGGGTTCTTCGAACACACCTGCCGCTTATGATTAGTATAGCTGGATTGAGTTAGTGAGATAATTGCGCGTTCATGCGCTTGTTTAAAAGGGGATATGTATCGATAGTAGAAACAATGATCAGCAACGCTGCTATTGGCTGTTCCGCATGGCTAAATAACGCGCCCAGTTTTTCTCCCAAGCAGAACAAGAGCTTTTAATAGAAGGTTATGCCGAATTTGAAAGTTTAATTAAAACACCAGGGAACACCTCAAAGTCTGCAAAAGCCAGGAGAGAGGGCTGGCAGAAAGTAGCAGACAAATTAAATGCGTAAGTGGTGTCCATGTTAGATTTTTCTATCACTTTCTACTGTATGTATTTGTGTATTTTTTTTTATTTCATAAACTTTGTTCTTTTATGTCAGAGCCACCACGGGACCCACTAGAACATGGGAACAAGTAAAAGTGAAGTACAAAAATATTCTACAAAATGGTAGCCTTTCCTTCTTATGCAGTCCTTATTTTAAAAAGCCACTTTTTCCTCTTTTTAAAAGCCACTGTTAAATGATGTGTTTGTCTATAACAGCCACCAAGAAAAAGGCTGAAAGAAAAAAAACAGGTGGTGGTCCTGCACCCCCACAATATACCCCAGCAGAAGAGCTGGCCCTTGGGTTGAATTCAAACCGACCCATTGTGGAGGGCATCCCTGGGGGCAGCTCTTCCTTAGACCCAAAGCCAGGGACCAGTAGCAGCCACACCTTCATTACTGGTAGGCTAAATGAACTGGTACACTGTAAAATGGTTCGTTGCTGCATTAAATGAAATATAATCCAAATGGCTGGTACAGTCATTTGAAATGTTTGTGAAAGTGAAAACTTCTAAACTTTTAGTTTATATATAAAATATGTTGCCATTAGTTATTAATCACAATTTTGTTTACAGTGTAGTTAATTGTAATGACATTATTTCCCCCCTCTTTTGTGCAGTTTTAGACAATACACCAACACTTTTACCTGTTCCCACGCAAGTGGTGGCTGAAGCATATGCAGTAAGTTGTGTTTTTCTAACTTTTACATCACAAGGAAAGAGTGCAACACTTTGTAATACCCATTTATTTCCATTGCACAGGACAGTGAAGAAACCCTCTCAGATTGTCCTTTGGAGGAAGAACCTGTAAGTGCATAAATAACTTTACCCTAATTTGTATATACTTGTGTACCTATTCTTTCTATCTGCAACATGAGTTGCAGGAGTCCACACCTAGAGAAAGGCCTACAGAAAGGCTTCCAGAACAGTCTGCACAAAGAACTGCTTATACAGAGGTGGGGCAGTGTTGTACTTTTACTTTTGTTGCATGAGGCATGTTTTGACCCTTTTTTTCACGAAATTACACAGGGTGACATCCGTAGCCTATATAAACGGTATCTTAAACAGAAAATTGAATATTTTGAGTTGAAAAAAGAGAAATTAAGAGGAGAAATAGAACTCGACAACTTGAAAAAGAGAAAAATTGCACTGGAGATAGAGTTGCTTCAAAAGGACCTTCAGAGTAAGTGCTAATACACTATTTCACACATAGTAGTATTTCTGACTTAACATAACTATCTCTTATTGCAGGCAAAAGATGACTCGCTGGCTTTTCTTTATGAAGAATATTTTCAATAAAACTCAAGGAACGAAGCATATTTGTCTTGTCTTTTATTATATTGAAAATTGGTGTTCCACAATTTTGTCCCGTGCAGCTCTGCCACTAGGTTGGTCCAAGTGCACTGGCTGGAGGTCATCATCAGGCTGCATCCCCACCACAGGGGTCTTTTCCTTTCTGATTGTGGCAATGTTATGCAATATGGCACATGCAACAATTATGTCACAGGCCCTGTCAGGTGCAACCCTCAGACTGTTCAGACACTGAAATCTTCCCTTTAGTTGCCCAAAGGTCATTTCAATGCGTGCCCTTGTCCTGGCTAGAGCTGCATTGTAACGGGTTTGAGGTCCAGGGTTTGGCTCAGGGAAGGGCATCATAAAACACTGCCTGCAGGCATAGCCCCTGTCTCCAAGCAGGATCCCGTCAAAATCCCCTGTATAATGGAAAAATGCAGTTCTGTTAGGCTCAGCATAATACTGTGTATAATACTGTGAGCTTGAAATGTATGTTCCCTTACCACGTTCAAATAATGTGCATAAATATGACTCTCTGAAAATTCTTGAGTCATGCACTGATCCTGGCCATTTTGCTTCCACATTGGTGATATGGAACATAGAGTCACACACCATCTAAGAGATTTTAGTCTGTCAACTGCATACTTTTGCAGTTTTCATTACTTTTTTTTCAAGTAATATATTACTAATCAGGAATATTATAAATGGTAATCATAATTTACCTGCACATTTACACTGTGAACCCCCTTTCGGTTCACAAAATCCCCCTCATTGGGGCCTGGTGGGGCCTTGATGGGGACGTGTGTGCAGTCTATGGCACCAATCACGTTAGGGAAGCCTGAAGGACACATACTGTTAGTCATACTTATTGGTATGGTCATGATTGCATGTCATTAACAATTATAAATGTACCTGCAATAGCAAAACAATTCTGCTTTACAACCTGTGGTCTTAAGTGGCTTAACAAAAACCCCTTAAAACTGCTTGAGCGCCAGGTAAACTTTGCGAATGGCACGACAGACAGCACTTTTCACCAAGTTCTCTGCATCTCCAATAGTGTAAAGGAACGTGCCAATCGCAAAGAATCTCAGGCCAATGCACACAGTCTGTGCTGTTGTTAAAGCCCGGCTCCTCCGTGTTGAACACGTAATGTGTGGTTCCAACAAATGAATGATGTAAATAACACCCTCACGAGAAAAACGGTATCTCTCAACAATGACGCTATCGCGCTGCGCTAAAGGATCCTGTCTATCCCGCAATACGCGATTAATTTGAAAAGCTCTGCGAATTATTCTTGCACCTTCAGGTTGCTGTCGTACAAATGGACAAGACATGGCTGCGACAGACTTACCTATCTCCTCCTCTTATAAAGCCGCAATCTAATCCTGTTTACATGAAGTAAGCCTGCTCCCGAGCAGGTTCAAGCTTACGGACCTGTTGCTATGACAGCAAGTCCAGGATGAGCGTCCAAGAACCAAACAATCCAAGATCATGACAAATCGTCAACAATCAGATCCAGCTAACCGAGTTAGCGACGTACGAAGAACGGCCCCTGGTGTCTCTGGGTAACTCCTCGAGGTGGTACGCTCAATAGGAGTGGTGCAAGGCAGGCCCTCCGGCCTGTGACATAAACTTTGGAATGGTCTTCCCTGCACTGTCCAGGAGACAGACAACACTGTCAGTTTAAATCTAGACTAAAGACACATCTTTTTAATCTTGCATACACTAAACGTCCATAATATAAATCCTCTGAGGATTTAGGATGCATTAGTTAGAATAACCGTAACCAGGAACTCTTCCAACAACAAATGATGTACTTATTGCATCAAAGAATGCAGAACAGTACTCTACTCTCAGTCAGTCTTTTCTCATTGTTCCAAAGTTACCGCAGGATGCAGTTTATGCCCAGACCTGATGGCAGAGAGGAGAATGGAAAGCGCCGACCTGACAAGATCTAAGATGATAGAGCTCGATAAAGAAGCACTTGACACGTCTTCACTACAAAATTTCAAATGCTATTAGATTATTAATGATAATTTTAAATATATTATTAACCTTATAACTAAGTTTATTTTTTTTAGCCTTGTTGTGCAAGCGCTGTCGAGCTTGTGCAGAGGCAGCAGCTTTTGCCAGAGGGGAACTAGAAAAACACTGGCTGGGCCTGAGTTTTTTTCTCAATTTGAGTGTTGGGTTCCTTGCCATCGTTTGCATACTGTTTTGCACTGTTTGCCTGCCTGTCTAGAATTTTAAAGTTTCACATGATTAATATTGCATATAACAATTTATGGTCTGCTTATTATTTGACCTGTGTATCTCCCTCCTTTATCTTAAATGTGTGCATTTACTGTGCGTGCGTTTCTGTCTGTGTCCGTGTGCTTGTCTGTGTGCGTCCGTGTGTTTGTGTCTGTCTACGTGTGCATATTGTGTGTGTGGAGCGTTTGTATGTGGGTATGTCTGTCTTCTGTGTTTTCACCTTTTTCTTGGTTTTACAGGTATATAACTTTAATTGATTTGCTTATAGTCAATATATCTTATGTGCAGCTGCTTTGTAATAATGAAAATTGTAAAAAGCACTATGTAAATAAAGTTGAGTTGAGCTTTCACATCGATGTAACCATTCTGCCTATAATTTCAGATCGGAATGGTTGCCTCAAGATTGTAGAAGTTGCATAACAACATGTACTGTGTACTATTATGGTTCAGTTTCACAGACAAGGCTTCGCTTGTGAGTTTGGTTGAACAGGACATTGAAAAGGTAAATGACTATAGTCTGATTTCTCTCCGCAGCCATGTTGAAATCAAAAGCAAGGCAGAGGTGGGAAGAAAACCGGAAGGACAGATAGACTGCAATGGTTTGGACAACTAAGTTTTACTTGACCACTTAAGCCATACCATTACAAATCAGTGATTGTTTAAACGGCCATAAACAGGTTTCATTCCCACACACACAGCCAATCTAATGTTAATTTTAAACACATCATTTGTTTTTTCATCTTACTGACACCCGACGTGCTGAATATGTGCCTACATACATGCATTAACATATACATGCATGAATACACACTTGTGTCTTAACTTTACCAGGCGCAGCAACCAGCTATTGTTAGAGACCTACATTCAGCATGGTACGGCGTACAAAGAGACTTATTCCGTGGGAAGGTGAACGAGACTGTATTTTTGCAGATGCACAGGGATGATCATCAAAATGTCCTCAGAAAGGTCCTGAGGTGTCGATTCTCCAAGGTGAAGGATGACTTTTTGTTTCTATTTCAGTATCAAGAAGACATTTTTTTTGTACGTTCTGAAAAACAATTGTGACGGTTTTATAATTTTATAATGACGGTAGACAAAATATTTTCCAGCTGCAGGTAGAGGCGCTATTTTGGGAAACGCTCCATGGGTTGTACTTGGGGAACGTTGAAAACGACCAATGGGGTTGTACGAGTTGGAGGACTTGTTGCAGACAACAGTTGATTAACCGAAAAAATTACACAAAATGTTATCATTCAAATGACTTTTTAATGACTTTTGTTTAACTTTCTAAATAACATTCTTAAACAATATGTTTGAAAAAATAATTATTAATAATTTAAAGTGCATGAGGAGTGAAATGTTTTAAGTTAAGTTCAGATCTAGCATGCGTTTCCTTTGTGTCAATTGCAGCCCGCTCAGAAATGATCACTTAAAAGATGAGTAGTGGGGGTATTTTGAAGGAGGAAAATGGTAAGTTTTAGCCAAACAATATTATATCAAAGTGGCAAAATAATCATTTCACTAGAGCCATCCAGAACAATAATGTTTTGATTTATCACTGCCACGATACGGAAAACGCATACGGTAGCGAGGAATGAACATGTGTATTTACTTTAAGGACTGTATGATCTATAACTGTCATGTAGAGTTTTTTTTACATCTACACAACATCCTCAGGACCCATCATACTGGCACAGGGCTTCTCGTATCACTTTATTCTGACAACACCCACATTCGCATCTTATTTCACCCAGACGCTGCCACTGTAGCAGCAAGCGTTATAGCCTGCCTAGAAAACATCTCGTATTTTCGGCACACCCTACGTTGCAACACGCCATCATCATCCATCTTGGCAATACCAAAATCACATAACCACAATTATTCAACTCAAGATAGGTAAAACACTGTCTCGCTGAACATGTGTTGAAACTCCTTGTCCAGGCCCTGGTAATCTCATGGCTGGACTCACCCTGGTGGTCAAACCACTCCAGCTGGTTCAGAATGCAGCAGCATCCCTTGTGTTCCAACAGCCCAAAAGGGTTCATGTAACCCCTTTTCATCTCTCTCCACTGGCTACTGGTGGAAGCAAAGTCAATTTAACTTTATTTATATAGCTTTTACAAATTTCATTCTTACAAAGTCCGTCAAATATTAAACGGACATTAAATTCCTATATGCAATATTTAATAAGTAAAACTTTTAAATTCTAAATCAGCCCCCCCGGCCAGGCAAATAGTGCAAAACAGTACGCAAATGGTGGCGAGGAACCCAAAACTCCAATCGAGAAAAAAACCTTATATGCTTTAGGCACATGTCCTAATGTCAGAGATGAGTTAATAATAATGAAACGATGATCTATAATTTCTGGGAGCATATCTTTCAGTAGATTTGTAGGTGTAGGGTCTTGCATGCGTGTTGTTTATTTAGATGATTTAATGATTTTAGACAGTTCATTCTGATCTAAAGTAGAAAATAATGTAATTTCTCTTTAGGGAAATACTGTGTATCTAAGTCATTCCGTTTATGTAGGAGAGCGAGAGAGAGGGGCTGTACATTACATATGTTTATGAGATAATGAAGGCCATGTGCATGAGTGAAACCGAGGCACTTTTGTCATATTACATATATGTACATGGAAGGAACAGAGGCCCTATTCTCCAGTGTTCCACTAATAATAATTAATGGGTGTGCATGGCATGTATGGTATAGTATAGCATTTGTATAGTATTTTCCTAATATTGTATTCTGTATTTATTCACACTGTATATCTGCACTTGCTAATTGCACTTCTGGTTAGACCTAAACTACATTTCGTTACACTGTACTTGTATATGTGTAATGACAATAAAGTTGAATCTAATCTAATCTAATCTAATCTAATCTAATGTGCGTGATAAGATGTGAATAAAAGCAGGCAAAAGAAGAGCAAAGTCAGTTGCTCTACAGAGCAGACCAACTCGGCTTTTTGTCTCTGAATATCAGCATCAAAACCAGAGACTGAAGAGTGACAAGAGAAACCACGCCAAACAAAGCTTACAAAGAGAATCAAGTTTTCTTTAATAGGCACTGTTAACAATAAAACAGAGCCTTGCTGAATTTACAGAAATCAGATTATATAAACAAAAAACTGTATAATCATATGGCAAACTTTACATTAAACAAAAGAATGTTTGTTTTGTAAATAAGGGCTGTCACGAGATTAATTGGGACTAATCATAAATGTGTATATAAATAAACACACATCCATGTACTATTTTTAGAAAAGTTGGTTAGATAAGTATATATTAAATGTGTATGTTTATATACAATATAAAATATATATATAAAACTGTATATACATGTGTAAATATTTCTTAAATATGTACATGAATGTATATGTATTTATATAGTCATTAAATATGTGTGTGTACTGTATATAATTATGACAAACAAAGGGAATGTGTCAAGTTGGAAGTGAAGGTATTTGTCTGGAGGTCCACAGGTCATGTAGTCCAACTTTCTAGAGAGGCTCAAGCCGTCATAGTCAAACCGAAGAGCAGCAGAAACATATAAGAGGAACTACACTGTACTAAAAAAATGTAATGTGTCAAAATATGCTGATGTTGTCAAAAACCATGATTTAAAAAATATGATGATCGATATTGTGTTATACTAAACAATGATAATATCGTATAATATCAGCGGCCATTTAAAATTATGCTTTAATACTCAGACCTGAATATGTGTGCATCTGTCATAAAACACGAAGAGGACAAGGCAGGAGAACCCAAATGCAGGCAGACACAGGGATGACAGTAGTTAATCAGAGATTTATTTTACAAAAAGACTAAACAAAACACACGATAGGGAAAACAAGACTGGATAAACTATAAACAAAAACAAGAACACAGACTAACTTAACTAGAAAATAAACACTGGTACAAACACAAAACTATACTTACTAAAAATCGAGGAAACAGGAACTTGGCAGACAAGGTAACTTTTATAGGGAACAGTATAAAGACACACAGCACACGAGGAGAATGTACTGACACAGCATGTAAAGACAATGACCGACACAAGACAATGAAACATGAGGACTATTTAAAGGGAACAAACACAGGATACTTAACGAGGGGCAGGTGTGGGTAATGAAACACTAATGGGATGGTAACACTGAAACGAGATGGCAGGAAAACTGACCAGACGTGAGAAAGCGCATGACAGCCAATGTATAAGCAAAGCCATGTCTTTCTCACACAAAACCCAAGGCAATGCCATGACTCCCCCGCAAGAATAGATATGGCATGATGGTGGAATCATGACAGCATCTTTGCATACATTTAAAAAAGTATAGCCCAATAAAAAGAAAAGATAAAAACTCTGACTATTTATTAGAAAATGTAGACTAAAAAACCTTGCATTCAATAAGCCTGAACATCTTTTACAACGTTCCTCCTTGGAAAGTTTCTCTTGCTTTTGGAACGGGCACAACGTCCGTGCCGGCCACGGCCCCTTCATGTGTGTCGGATTCCGGACTCTCATGCTCATATTCACCGGACTATTAACGCCTCATTGGCTGATTGCATGTCTCAGCTGCAACTCATCACTTGGACTGCATTTCTACTCCCCTGTTTTCTGGGGGACATTGTCGAGTATAAATGTCTTTGCTATGTGTCGGGGCTAGTTTTATTCTCAGTGAGATCATCCAGTTTGCTTTAAATTTTCAAATCAGTCTGTGACCTGTCTTTCGAGGGATTTGGAATCCCCTTTTGTTCTTGGTGGATAATACCTGGAGTTATATATATTTGGAATGAGTTCTGGATTATTCTATTAAAGCTTTCAACACGATCTGTGGTGGTGACATCATTCTGTCCTCTAGTAACCTGTGACAGAATACTTGACCCTAATACTACGTTCTACGAAGCCTTCGCCACCTAGGTTATAATGTATTTTTTCTTGTTTTTTTTGTGTTGAGTGAATTTCCTTACTCTTGTTTTACTCTGCCTTTGATAATTAAGCTATCAGAGGTGCTTGTTAATGCATATCCAAAACTGGCAAAAGTCTGCGGAGGATGGTTGCTTCACAAGTGCTCAGGTATGAAGGATCGTTTTGAAAAAAATTTCCTAACCTCTTAAAACTTATGTGGATTGAAATCATATGCGTTTATAGATATCAGATGGATTCTATCTGTTAAATATTTTCGGTGTATTGTCTTTCTATATTCTGTTAAATACTTTGAATCATAGGTGGAGGTGGTCAACGGAAAAACATTGTATCTTTGGAAAGGTCTGAGACTCTAGAATACATATTTCATTACTGTTTCATAAAGTCATTTATGTAGAAACAGTCAAAAATCTGTATATGACAAAACTAAAATCCAACAATGGAAAGCCATGAGGCCAACTTGAAGATTTTTCATGTGAATTCTTACCTTATCGTGACAAACATTGTATCTTTGGAAAGGTCTGAGACTCTAGAATACATATTTCATCACTGTTTCATAAAGTCATTTATGTAGAAAGAGTCAAAAATCTGTATATGACAAAACTAACAAAAAACAATGGAAAGCCATGAGGCCAACTTGAAGATTTTTCATGTGAATTCTTACCTTATCATGACAAACATTGTATCTTTGGAAAGGTCTGAGACTCTAGAATACATATTTCATCACTGTTTCATAAAGTCATTTATGTAGAAAGAGTCAAAAATCTGTATATGACAAAACTAAGATCAAACAATGGAAAGCCATGAGGCCAACTTGAAGATTTTTCATGTGAATTCTTACCTTATCATGACAAACATTGTATCTTTGGAAAGGTCTGAGACTCTAGAATACATATTTCATCACTGTTTCATAAAGTCATTTATGTAGAAAGAGTCAAAAATCTGTATATGACAAAACTAAGATCCAACAATGGAAAGCCATGAGGCCAACTTGAAGAGTTTTCATGTGAATTCTTACCTTATCATGACAAACATTGTATCTTTGGAAAGGTCTGAGACTCTAGAATACATATTTCATCACTGTTTCATAAAGTCATTTATGTAGAAAGAGTCAAAAATCTGTATATTACAAAACTAAGATCAAACAATGGAAAGCCATGAGGCCAACTTCAATATTTTTCATGTGAATTCTTACCTTATCATGACAAACATTGTATCTTTGGAAAGGTCTGAGACTCTAGAATACATATTTCATCACTGTTTCATAAAGTCATTTATGTAGAAAGAGTCAAAAATCTGTATATGACAAAACTAAGATCAAACAATGGAAAGCCATGAGGCCAACTTCAATATTTTTCATGTGAATTCTTACCTTATCATGACAAACATTGTATCTTTGGAAAGGTCTGAGACTCTAGAATACATATTTCATCACTGTTTCATAAAGTCATTTATGTAGAAAGAGTCAAAAATCTGTATATGACAAAACTAAGATCAAACAATGGAAAGCCATGAGGCCAACTTGAAGATTTTTCATGTGAATTCTTACCTTATCATGACAAACATTGTATCTTTGGAAAGGTCTGAGACTCTAGAATAAATATTTCATCACTGTTTCATAAAGTCATTTATGTAGAAAGAGTCAAAAATCTGTATATGACAAAACTAAGATCCAACAATGGAAAGCCATGAGGCCAACTTGAAGATTTTTCATGTGAATTCTTACCTTATCATGACAAACATTGTATCTTTTGAAAGGTCTGAGACTCTAGAATAAATATTTCATCACTGTTTCATAAAGTCATTTATGTAGAATGAGTCAAAAATCTGTATATTACAAAACTAACAAAAAACAATGGAAAGCCATAAGGCCAACTTGAAGATTTTTCATGTGAATTCTTACCTTATCATGACAAACATTGTATCTTTGGAAAGGTCTGAGACTCTAGAATACATATTTCATCACTGTTTCATAAAGTCATTTATGTAGAAAGAGTCAAAAATCTGTATATGACAAAACTAAGATCAAACAATGGAAAGCCATGAGGCCAACTTGAAGATTTTTCATGTGAATTCTTACCTTATCGTGACAAACATTGTATCTTTGGAAAGGTCTGAGACTCTAGAATACATATTTCATCACTGTTTCATAAAGTCATTTATGTAGAAAGAGTCAAAAATCTGTATATGACAAAACTAAGATCCAACAATGGAAAGCCATGAGGCCAACTTGAAGAGTTTTCATGTGAATTCTTACCTTATCATGACAAACATTGTATCTTTGGAAAGGTCTGAGACTCTAGAATACATATTTCATCACTGTTTCATAAAGTCATTTATGTAGAAAGAGTCAAAAATCTGTATATGACAAAACTAACAAAAAACAATGGAAAGCCATGAGGCCAACTTGAAGATTTTTCATGTGAATTCTTACCTTATCATGACAAACATTGTATCTTTGGAAAGGTCTGAGAATCTAGAATACATATTTCATCACTGTTTCATAAAGTCATTTATGTAGAAAGAGTCAAAAATCTGTATATGACAAAACTAAGATCAAACAATGGAAAGCCATGAGGCCAACTTCAATATTTTTCATGTGAATTCTTACCTTATCATGACAAGTATTGTATCTTTTGAAAGGTCTGAGACTCTAGAATACATATTTCATCACTGTTTCATAAAGTCATTTATGTAGAAAGAGTCAAAAATCTGTATATGACAAAACTAAGATCCAACAATGGAAAGCCATGAGGCCAACTTGAAGAGTTTTCATGTGAATTCTTACCTTATCATGACAAGCATTGTATCTTTGGAAAGGTCTGAGACTCTAGAATACATATTTCATCACTGTTTCATAAAGTCATTTATGTAGAAAGAGTCAAAAATCTGTATATGACAAAACTAAGATCCAACAATGGAAAGCCATGAGGCCAACTTGAAGAGTTTTCATGTGAATTCTTACCTTATCATGACAAGCATTGTATCTTTGGAAAGGTCTGAGACTCTAGAATACATATTTCATCACTGTTTCATAAAGTCGTTTATGTAGAAAGAGTCAAAAATCCCTATATGACAAAACTAACAAAAAACAATGGAAAGCCATGAGGCCAACTTGAAGATTTTTCATGTGAATTCTTACCTTATCGTGACAAACATTGTATCTTTGGAAAGGTCTGAGACTCTAGAATACATATTTCATCACTGTTTCATAAAGTCATTTATGTAGAAAGAGTCAAAAATCTGTATATGACAAAACTAAGATCCAACAATGGAAAGCCATGAGGCCAACTTGAAGAGTTTTCATGTGAATTCTTACCTTATCATGACAAACATTGTATCTTTGGAAAGGTCTGAGACTCTAGAATACATATTTCATCACTGTTTCATAAAGTCATTTATGTAGAAAGAGTCAAAAATCTGTATATGACAAAACTATGATCCAACAATGGAAAGCCATGAGGCCAACTTGAAGAGTTTTCATGTGAATTCTTACCTTATCATGACAAACATTGTATCTTTGGAAAGGTCTGAGACTCTAGAATACATATTTCATCACTGTTTCATAAAGTCGTTTATGTAGAAAGAGTCAAAAATCTGTATATGACAAAACTATGATCCAACAATGGAAAGCCATGAGGCCAACTTGAAGAGTTTTCATGTGAATTCTTACCTTATCATTACAAACATTGTATCTTTGGAAAGGTCTGAGACTCTAGAATACATATTTCATCACTGTTTCATAAAGTCATTTATGTAGAAAGAGTCAAAAATCTGTATATGACAAAACTAAGATCCAACAATGGAAAGCCATGAGGCCAACTTGAAGATTTTTCATGTGAATTCTTACCTTATCATGACAAACATTGTATCTTTGGAAAGGTCTGAGACTCTAGAATACATATTTCATCACTGTTTCATAAAGTCATTTATGTAGAAAGAGTCAAAAATCTGTATATGACAAAACTAAGATCAAACAATGGAAAGCCATGAGGCCAACTTGAAGATTTTTCATGTGAATTCTTACCTTATCATGACAAACATTGTATCTTTGGAAAGGTCTGAGACTCTAGAATACATATTTCATCACTGTTTCATAAAGTCATTTATGTAGAAAGAGTCAAAAATCTGTATATGACAAAACTAAGATCCAACAATGGAAAGCCATGAGGCCAACTTGAAGAGTTTTCATGTGAATTCTTACCTTATCATGACAAACATTGTATCTTTGGAAAGGTCTGAGACTCTAGAATACATATTTCATCACTGTTTCATAAAGTCATTTATGTAGAAAGAGTCAAAAATCTGTATATTACAAAACTAAGATCAAACAATGGAAAGCCATGAGGCCAACTTCAATATTTTTCATGTGAATTCTTACCTTATCATGACAAACATTGTATCTTTGGAAAGGTCTGAGACTCTAGAATACATATTTCATCACTGTTTCATAAAGTCATTTATGTAGAAAGAGTCAAAAATCTGTATATGACAAAACTAAGATCAAACAATGGAAAGCCATGAGGCCAACTTCAATATTTTTCATGTGAATTCTTACCTTATCATGACAAACATTGTATCTTTGGAAAGGTCTGAGACTCTAGAATACATATTTCATCACTGTTTCATAAAGTCATTTATGTAGAAAGAGTCAAAAATCTGTATATGACAAAACTAAGATCAAACAATGGAAAGCCATGAGGCCAACTTGAAGATTTTTCATGTGAATTCTTACCTTATCATGACAAACATTGTATCTTTGGAAAGGTCTGAGACTCTAGAATAAATATTTCATCACTGTTTCATAAAGTCATTTATGTAGAAAGAGTCAAAAATCTGTATATGACAAAACTAAGATCAAACAATGGAAAGCCATGAGGCCAACTTGAAGATTTTTCATGTGAATTCTTACCTTATCATGACAAACATTGTATCTTTTGAAAGGTCTGAGACTCTAGAATAAATATTTCATCACTGTTTCATAAAGTCATTTATGTAGAATGAGTCAAAAATCTGTATATTACAAAACTAACAAAAACAATGGAAAGCCATAAGGCCAACTTGAAGATTTTTCATGTGAATTCTTACCTTATCATGACAAACATTGTATCTTTGGAAAGGTCTGAGACTCTAGAATACATATTTCATCACTGTTTCATAAAGTCATTTATGTAGAAAGAGTCAAAAATCTGTATATGACAAAACTAAGATCAAACAATGGAAAGCCATGAGGCCAACTTGAAGATTTTTCATGTGAATTCTTACCTTATCGTGACAAACATTGTATCTTTGGAAAGGTCTGAGACTCTAGAATACATATTTCATCACTGTTTCATAAAGTCATTTATGTAGAAAGAGTCAAAAATCTGTATATTACAAAACTAAGATCCAACAATGGAAAGCCATGAGGCCAACTTGAAGAGTTTTCATGTGAATTCTTACCTTATCATGACAAACATTGTATCTTTGGAAAGGTCTGAGACTCTAGAATACATATTTCATCACTGTTTCATAAAGTCATTTATGTAGAAAGAGTCAAAAATCTGTATATGACAAAACTAACAAAAAACAATGGAAAGCCATGAGGCCAACTTGAAGATTTTTCATGTGAATTCTTACCTTATCATGACAAACATTGTATCTTTGGAAAGGTCTGAGAATCTAGAATACATATTTCATCACTGTTTCATAAAGTCATTTATGTAGAAAGAGTCAAAAATCTGTATATGACAAAACTAAGATCAAACAATGGAAAGCCATGAGGCCAACTTCAATATTTTTCATGTGAATTCTTACCTTATCATGACAAGTATTGTATCTTTTGAAAGGTCTGAGACTCTAGAATACATATTTCATCACTGTTTCATAAAGTCATTTATGTAGAAAGAGTCAAAAATCTGTATATGACAAAACTAAGATCCAACAATGGAAAGCCATGAGGCCAACTTGAAGAGTTTTCATGTGAATTCTTACCTTATCATGACAAGCATTGTATCTTTGGAAAGGTCTGAGACTCTAGAATACATATTTCATCACTGTTTCATAAAGTCATTTATGTAGAAAGAGTCAAAAATCTGTATATGACAAAACTAAGATCCAACAATGGAAAGCCATGAGGCCAACTTGAAGAGTTTTCATGTGAATTCTTACCTTATCATGACAAGCATTGTATCTTTGGAAAGGTCTGAGACTCTAGAATACATATTTCATCACTGTTTCATAAAGTCGTTTATGTAGAAAGAGTCAAAAATCCCTATATGACAAAACTAACAAAAAACAATGGAAAGCCATGAGGCCAACTTGAAGATTTTTCATGTGAATTCTTACCTTATCGTGACAAACATTGTATCTTTGGAAAGGTCTGAGACTCTAGAATACATATTTCATCACTGTTTCATAAAGTCATTTATGTAGAAAGAGTCAAAAATCTGTATATGACAAAACTAAGATCCAACAATGGAAAGCCATGAGGCCAACTTGAAGAGTTTTCATGTGAATTCTTACCTTATCATGACAAACATTGTATCTTTGGAAAGGTCTGAGACTCTAGAATACATATTTCATCACTGTTTCATAAAGTCATTTATGTAGAAAGAGTCAAAAATCTGTATATGACAAAACTATGATCCAACAATGGAAAGCCATGAGGCCAACTTGAAGAGTTTTCATGTGAATTCTTACCTTATCATGACAAACATTGTATCTTTGGAAAGGTCTGAGACTCTAGAATACATATTTCATCACTGTTTCATAAAGTCGTTTATGTAGAAAGAGTCAAAAATCTGTATATGACAAAACTATGATCCAACAATGGAAAGCCATGAGGCCAACTTGAAGAGTTTTCATGTGAATTCTTACCTTATCATTACAAACATTGTATCTTTGGAAAGGTCTGAGACTCTAGAATACATATTTCATCACTGTTTCATAAAGTCATTTATGTAGAAAGAGTCAAAAATCTGTATATGACAAAACTAAGATCCAACAATGGAAAGCCATGAGGCCAACTTGAAGATTTTTCATGTGAATTCTTACCTTATCATGACAAACGTTGTATCTGTGGAAAGGTCTGAGACTCTAGAATACATATTTCATCACTGTTTCATAAAGTCATTTATGTAGAAAGAGTCAAAAATCTGTATATGACAAAACTAAGATCCAACAATGGAAAGCCATGAGGCCAACTTGAAGATTTTTCATGTGAATTCTTACCTTATCGTGACAAACATTGTATCTTTGGAAAGGTCTGAGACTCTAGAATACATATTTCATCACTGTTTCATAAAGTCATTTATGTAGAAAGAGTCAAAAATCTGTATATGACAAAACTAAGATCCAACAATGGAAAGCCATGAGGCCAACTTGAAGAGTTTTCATGTGAATTCTTACCTTATCATGACAAACATTGTATCTTTGGAAAGGTCTGAGACTCTAGAATACATATTTCATCACTGTTTCATAAAGTCGTTTATGTAGAAAGAGTCAAAAATCCCTATATGACAAAACTAACAAAAAACAATGGAAAGCCATGAGGCCAACTTGAAGATTTTTCATGTGAATTCTTACCTTATCGTGACAAACATTGTATCTTTGGAAAGGTCTGAGACTCTAGAATACATATTTCATCACTGTTTCATAAAGTCATTTATGTAGAAAGAGTCAAAAATCTGTATATGACAAAACTAAGATCAAACAATGGAAAGCCATGAGGCCAACTTGAAGATTTTTCATGTGAATTCTTACCTTATCATGACAAACATTGTATCTTTGGAAAGGTCTGAGACTCTAGAATACATATTTCATCACTGTTTCATAAAGTCGTTTATGTAGAAAGAGTCAAAAATCCCTATATGACAAAACTAACAAAAACAATGGAAAGCCATGAGGCCAACTTGAAGATTTTTCATGTGAATTCTTACCTTATCGTGACAAACATTGTATCTTTGGAAAGGTCTGAGACTCTAGAATACATATTTCATCACTGTTTCATAAAGTCATTTATGTAGAAAGAGTCAAAAATCTGTATATGACAAAACTAAGATCCAACAATGGAAAGCCATGAGGCCAACTTGAAGAGTTTTCATGTGAATTCTTACCTTATCATGACAAACATTGTATCTTTGGAAAGGTCTGAGACTCTAGAATACATATTTCATCACTGTTTCATAAAGTCATTTATGTAGAAAGAGTCAAAAATCTGTATATGACAAAACTAAGATCAAACAATGGAAAGCCATGAGGCCAACTTCAATATTTTTCATGTGAATTCTTACCTTATCATGACAAACATTGTATCTTTGGAAAGGTCTGAGACTCTAGAATACATATTTCATCACTGTTTCATAAAGTCATTTATGTAGAAAGAGTCAAAAATCTGTATATGACAAAACTAAGATCCAACAATGGAAAGCCATGAGGCCAACTTGAAGATTTTTCATGTGAATTCTTACCTTATCATGACAAACATTGTATCTTTTGAAAGGTCTGAGACTCTAGAATACATATTTCATCACTGTTTCATAAAGTCATTTATGTAGAAAGAGTCAAAAATCTGTATATGACAAAACTAACAAAAAACAATGGAAAGCCATGAGGCCAACTTGAAGATTTTTCATGTGAATTCTTACCTTATCGTGACAAACATTGTATCTTTGGAAAGGTCTGAGACTCTAGAATACATATTTCATCACTGTTTCATAAAGTCATTTATGTAGAAAGAGTCAAAAATCTGTATATGACAAAACTAAGATCAAACAATGGAAAGCCATGAGGCCAACTTGAAGATTTTTCATGTGAATTCTTACCTTATCATGAAAAACATTGTATCTTTTGAAAGGTCTGAGACTCTAGAATACATATTTCATTACTGTTTCATAAAGTCATTTATGTAGAAAGAGTCAAAAATCTGTATATGACAAAACTAAGATCCAACAATGGAAAGCCATGAGGCCAACTTGAAGATTTTTCATGTGAATTCTTACCTTATCATGACAAACATTGTATCTTTGGAAAGGTCTGAGACTCTAGAATACATATTTCATCACTGTTTCATAAAGTCATTTATGTAGAAAGAGTCAAAAATCTGTATATGACAAAACTAAGATCCAACAATGGAAAGCCATGAGGCCAACTTCAATATTTTTCATGTGAATTCTTACCTTATCATGACAAACATTGTATCTTTGGAAAGGTCTGAGACTCTAGAATACATATTTCATCACTGTTTCATAAAGTCGTTTATGTAGAAAGAGTCAAAAATCCCTATATGACAAAACTAACAAAAAACAATGGAAAGCCATGAGGCCAACTTGAAGATTTTTCATGTGAATTCTTACCTTATCGTGACAAACATTGTATCTTTGGAAAGGTCTGAGACTCTAGAATACATATTTCATCACTGTTTCATAAAGTCATTTATGTAGAAAGAGTCAAAAATCCCTATATGACAAAACTAACAAAAAACAATGGAAAGCCATGAGGCCAACTTGAAGATTTTTCATGTGAATTCTTACCTTATCGTGACAAACATTGTATCTTTGGAAAGGTCTGAGACTCTAGAATACATATTTCATCACTGTTTCATAAAGTCATTTATGTAGAAAGAGTCAAAAATCTGTATATGACAAAACTAAGATCCAACAATGGAAAGCCATGAGGCCAACTTGAAGAGTTTTCATGTGAATTCTTACCTTATCATGACAAACATTGTATCTTTGGAAAGGTCTGAGACTCTAGAATACATATTTCATCACTGTTTCATAAAGTCATTTATGTAGAAAGAGTCAAAAATCTGTATATGACAAAACTAAGATCCAACAATGGAAAGCCATGAGGCCAACTTGAAGATTTTTCATGTGAATTCTTACCTTATCATGACAAACATTGTATCTTTGGAAAGGTCTGAGACTCTAGAATACATATTTCATCACTGTTTCATAAAGTCATTTATGTAGAAAGAGTCAAAAATCTGTATATGACAAAACTAAGATCCAACAATGGAAAGCCATGAGGCCAACTTGAAGAGTTTTCATGTGAATTCTTACCTTATCATGACAAACGTTGTATCTTTTGAAAGGTCTGAGACTCTAGAATACATATTTCATCACTGTTTCATAAAGTCATTTATGTAGAAAGAGTCAAAAATCTGTATATGACAAAACTAAGATCCAACAATGGAAAGCCATGAGGCCAACTTGAAGATTTTTCATGTGAATTCTTACCTTATCATGACAAACATTGTATCTTTTGAAAGGTCTGAGACTCTAGAATACATATTTCATCACTGTTTCATAAAGTCATTTATGTAGAAAGAGTCAAAAATCCCTATATGACAAAACTAACAAAAAACAATGGAAAGCCATGAGGCCAACTTGAAGATTTTTCATGTGAATTCTTACCTTATCGTGACAAACATTGTATCTTTGGAAAGGTCTGAGACTCTAGAATACATATTTCATCACTGTTTCTTAAAGTCATTTATGTAGAAAGAGTCAAAAATCCCTATATGACAAAACTAAGATCCAACAATGGAAAGCCATGAGGCCAACTTGAAGATTTTTCATGTGAATTCTTACCTTATCATGACAAACATTGTATCTTTTGAAAGGTCTGAGACTCTAGAATACATATTTCATCACTGTTTCATAAAGTCATTTATGTAGAAAGAGTCAAAAATCTGTATATGACAAAACTAAGATCCAACAATGGAAAGCCATGAGGCCAACTTGAAGAGTTTTCATGTGAATTCTTACCTTATCATGACAAACATTGTATCTTTTGAAAGGTCTGAGACTCTAGAATACATATTTCATCACTGTTTCATAAAGTCATTTATGTAGAATGAGTCAAAAATCTGTATATGACAAAACTAAGATCAAACAATGGAAAGCCATGAGGCCAACTTGAAGATTTTTCATGTGAATTCTTACCTTATCATGACAAACATTGTATCTTTGGAAAGGTCTGAGACTCTAGAATACATATTTCATCACTGTTTCATAAAGTCATTTATGTAGAAAGAGTCAAAAATCTGTATATTACAAAACTAAGATCAAACAATGGAAAGCCATGAGGCCAACTTCAATATTTTTCATGTGAATTCTTACCTTATCATGACAAACATTGTATCTTTGGAAAGGTCTGAGACTCTAGAATACATATTTCATCACTGTTTCATAAAGTCATTTATGTAGAAAGAGTCAAAAATCTGTATATGACAAAACTAAGATCCAACAATGGAAAGCCATGAGGCCAACTTGAAGATTTTTCATGTGAATTCTTACCTTATCATGACAAACATTGTATCTTTTGAAAGGTCTGAGACTCTAGAATAAATATTTCATCACTGTTTCATAAAGTCATTTATGTAGAAAGAGTCAAAAATCTGTATATGACAAAACTAAGATCCAACAATGGAAAGCCATGAGGCCAACTTGAAGATTTTTCATGTGAATTCTTACCTTATCATGACAAACATTGTATCTTTTGAAAGGTCTGAGACTTGAAGGGTTTTAAAGTTATGTTTTGTATTACAATGTTCATTTAAGTATAATCTACGTTTTTATACATTTTATTTCTTCCTATGGATTACATATAATCAATAATAGAATAGGGTATCATTGTGAGCAAATGTGTGTGTTAAAAGGGTTGAGAGACTAAGCAGGCATATTATTAGATTAGATTAGATTAGATTCAACTTTATTGTCATTACACATATACAAGTACAGTGTAACGAAATGTAGTTTAGGTCTAACCAGAAGTGCAATTAGCAAGTGCAGATATACAGTGTGAATAAATACAGAATACAATATTAGGAAAATACTATACAAATGTTGTATGAAAATATGACAGTCGGTATGTACTATGAACAATATATACAGAAGGCTATATACTGTGAACATTAATGTACAGGTGGTTATGAACAGATAACAATATAGACAATACAATAGTGCAAGTGACTTAAGTGTGCAATAGTTACAGACATTAGCTATTAAAGTTACAGTGCAGTAGATGAGTTAATGCGGTTATTAAAGGTACAGTGCAGTACATGAGTTAATGCAGTTGTTGAAGTTATAGTGCAATACATGAGTAGATGCAGATAATACAGTTACAGTGTATTAGATGAGTTAGTGCAGTTATTGAAGTTACAGTGCAGTATATGCGTTAATGCGGTTATTAAGGTTACAGTGCAGTAGATGAGTTAATGCAGTTATTGAAGTTACAGTGCAATAGATGAGTAGATGCAGTTAGTTATGCAATAAATGCAATAGATGAGTTACAGTGCAGTAGATGAGTTAATGCAGTTATGGAAGTAGTTTATTAGTGCAAATGAGCATTCAGTGTAATATTCCTGGTGTGCAAGTGAGCAGTATAGAGTGGAAATGATGCTATGTGTGTGTAAACAGTCCGGTAGAGCAGATAACATGAAGTACTGGTGTGTACAGTTCAGTCATGGATGCAGCCCTGTTATGCAATGTAAACAATGTAGTAGCAGCATTAAAGTTAAAGTTATGAGGGTTAGTGGAATCAGTGGGGAGCAGAGTTCAATAATGAAACAGCTCTGGGAAAAAAGCTGTTTCCTAGTCTGCTGGTTCTTGTCCGGAGGCACCTGAAGCGCCTACCGGAAGGCAGGAGAGTAAACAGTCTATGAGCGGGGTGAGAGGAGTCCTTGAGAATGCTGCGAGCTCGACGCAGACAGCGTTTCCTCTGGATGTCCTCAATGGAAGGGAGTGTAGTCCCTGTGATGCGCTGGGCTGTTTTCACCACCCGCTGCAGTGCCTTGCGCTCAGCAACAGAACAGTTCCCGTACCAGACTGTGACACAGTTGGTCAGGATGCTCTCTATCGTGCAGCGATAGAAGTTCACCAGGATAGTTGAAGACAGTTGGTTCTTCTTCAGTGTCCTCAGAAAGAAGAGACGCTGGTGAGCCTTCTTGACCAGGCATGAGGTGTTGGTGGTCCAGGACAGGTCCTCCGAAATATGGGTCCCCAGGAACTTAAAACTGGAAACACGTTCAACAGCCATCCCGTTAATGTGGATGGGGTCGTGTGTGCCTCCTTTCGCCTTCCTGAAGTCCACGATGATCTCCTTTGTCTTGGAGGTGTTAAGGAGCAGGTTGTTGTCTGAGCACCATGTGGCCAGGTGCCGTACCTCCTCCCTGTAAGCAGTCTCATCGTTGTTGCTGATGAGACCAATCACTGTTGTATCGTCTGCGAACTTGATGAAGGAGTTAGATCCATTCACAGGCCTGCAGTCGAGTGTGAAAAGGGAGTAGAGAAAGGGGCTCAGTACGCAGCCCTGTGGTACACCAGTGTTGAGGGTGATGGTGGTGGAGCAGATGTGGCCTAACCTAACAAGCTGAGGCCTGTTCGTCAAGAAATCCATAATCCAGTTGCAGGTTGAGTTGTTAATGCCTAGGTTTCCAAGTTTGCTGATTAGCTTGGAAGGGATGACGGTATTGAATGCAGAGCTGAAGTCTACAAACAGCATGCGTGCATAAGTGTCCTTATTATCCAGATGTGTGAGCACGGAGTGCAGCGCCATTGACACTGCATCATCTACGCTCCTATTGCTGCGGTAGGCAAATTGGTATGGGTCCAGTGTGGATGGTAGAGAGTCTTTTAGGTGTGACAAGACCAGCCGCTCGAAGCACTTCATTACAATGGGTGTGAGTGCTACAGGGCGGTAGTCGTTCAGGCATGTCGGGCTGGAATGTTTTGGAATGGGAACAATGGAGGTGGATTTGAAACATGCTGGAACAACTGCTTGGGCGAGGGACAGGTTGAAGATATCCGTGAAGACCCCAGCGAGCTGCTCCGCACATGCCCGGAGTACGCGACCAGGGATGCCATCAGGGCCAGCAGCCTTACGTGCGTTTATCCGGCTTAGTGCAGTGTAAACATCTGTGGAGTTAAGTGTGATGATTTGGTGGTCAGTAAAAGGTGTGAGCCTGGTGGCGGGTTCCTTATTGTCTCTCTCAAAGCGTGCATAAAAGTCATTAAGCTTGTTCAGAAAGGCAGCATCTGTGGCTATGGGGATGGAGTGGTTGGGTTTGTAGTCACTTATGGCCTGGATGCCCTGCCACATGCGTCGAGGGTCAGAGTTGGTAAAATGTTCCTCTAGCTTCAACTTGTAGCAGTGCTTGGCCTTTCTGATGCCCCTCTTCAGATTTGCCCTGGAAGTACTATAGGCCTGTGCATCACCTGATCTGAAGGCGGTGTTGCGTGCTTTCAACAGGAGGCGCACTTCCTTGTTCATCCATGGCTTCTGATTAGGGTATATGGTGATCTGCTTCTGAGTTGTGACACTATCAATGGTGGTATTGATGTAGTCCAATACAGAAGAGGTGTAGCTGTCTATGTCCGTGTGAGAGCCACTGGTGGCCTGAGAAGCAAACATACTCCAGTCTGTGCGTAGAAACCTTTCCTGGAGTGTGAAGTCTGCCCCCGCAGGCCACACCTTGATGGTCTTCACTGATGGCTTAACACGATTAATGAGAGGTGAGTACTTGGGGGTGAGGAACAAAGAAAGGTGATCAGATTGACCCAGGTGGGGGAGGGGTGTTGCGGCGTAAGCTTCAGCCATGTTTGTGTAGACATGATCCAAAGTTTTGTTTCCTCTTGTGTGGCAGGAAACATGCTGATGAAATTTAGGGAGCACTGTCTTTAAGTTAGAGTGATTAAAATCTCCCGCAACAATAAATGCAGCCTCCGGGTGAGCAGTCTGTTGTTTACTGATGGCTGCATGAAGTTCTTTCATAGCAAGCTTGGCATCAGCATCCGGTGGAATATAAGCTGCCGTTATAATGGTGGAAGTGAATTCCCGTGGCAGATAAAACGGTCTACATTTAACCATGAGAAACTCAAGGTTAGCCGAGCAGTGTCTCCCGACAATAACAGAGTTCGTGCACCAAGCTTTATTGACATAAATGCACAGTCCACCTCCTCTAGTCTTACCGGATTCCTCTGCCGTTCTATCCGCCCGGTGTGTGTTGTAGCCCGCTAACTCAATAGCGTTGTCCGGTATGCCGCTGTGTAGCCATGTTTCCGTGAAGATTATGACATTGCAGTTTAAAAGTCTTTTGTTGTTGATGATGCGGAGTCGAATCTCATCCATTTTGTTCACTAATGATCGTACATTAGCAAGGAAAATGCTGGGTAAAGAGAGCCGGTGTGGTGTTAGCTTTAGCTTAGCTCTTAGCCCTCCGCGCGTTCCCCGCCTTTGTTTACGATCTCGACGCCGCCGACGAGCACTTCCGCCCGGCCGTGTGGGGTGCGTAGCATCGGATGTTTTGATGATCTCAGGGACGAGTTGAATGTTGCTGATATAACTTCCGGGAATGCGCAAACCGATATCCAAAAGCTCCTGCCGGGTGTACGATGTGAAGGCACAACTGTTCTGTACGAACAGGCCCGAGATGAGCAAGAAAAACACTATATAATTGCTAAAACTGGAGAGACGCTGAGCCTCGCGATGTTCACGCGCCGCCATCTTGGTCATGGTGCAGTGAGACGTTTTCAACAGGATGTGAAAATGTGTGTGCGCGGCTATGGTTGCCCAACATTCCATAGCCATTGGGGCCTCAGGTCAGGGGTTAACAGATGTGATCAAGTTGGGGAAGTGTGTTGTTTTTCAGATAGTAAAAGAAGAAGGGCGTAGTCTACGAAAATATCAGATGAGACATCACTCCATTGGACACAAAGAAAGCAGCAAATGTGGAGGCGCTCAGGGGTTGGCCACGGTCCGGAGCAAGCTGGAAGATACACCCACAAATACAAATATAAATATGTTGTACACTGTTTAGGCGGGGCTGATCTCTGGTAGTACTCTGTGCGTAGAGTGAGTGTGTGAGACAGCCCAGCGCTGAGTTCAAATCAATAAACTTCAACTTTTGTTCATCCGAAGTCCAGTAAGTCCAATTTTTGAATACGCAGGACAGCAGATGTCCATCAGATGGTGACCGCCGACGTGATTGGCAAAAAGGGACATTTCTGACGATTTTAGAAGACTATGAATTGACAAAAAACAGAGAGGGAACATCTTTGGTTCAACACAACACCCGGGTGAAATAAAAAAGGTGAGCAGAGACCTGTTTTATCGAACATCTGCTGATTGACTACTCTAAATTGATTGTGTTGAATTGCAAATATTCCTGATCATTATTTAAACCAAATTTAACAACAATTGAAGTTTGTTAATTTGAACGAAAACACGGGTGGTTGGTCCCCCGAATACATGGGTGGTTGGTCCCCCGAATACATGGGTGGTTGGTCCCCCGAATACATGGGTGGTTGGTCCCCCGAATACATGGGTGGTTGGTCCCCCGAATACATGGGTGGTTGGTCCCCCGAATACATGGGTGGTTGGTCCCCCGAATTTAGAAGACGTGAGTTGAAAGTCCGCACGCATTTATTACACGGGAGGTTGGTCCCCCGAATTTAGAAGACGTGAGGTGAAAGTCCGCACGCATTTATTACACGGGAGGTTGGTCCCCCGAATTTAGAAGACGTGAGGTGAAAGTCCGCACGCATTTATTACACGGGAGGTTGGTCCCCCGAATTTAGAAGACGTGAGGTGAAAGTCCGCACGCATTTATTACACGGGTGGATGGTCCCCCGAACTGAAGGAATTTATGTGTAATTTGTGTGTATGTAATTGTGTGTTGGAAATTACGGAAAATTGGGAAAAATATTTTGTTTAGAATTTGATAGAGAATGTGATGAATATGGGTGTTTTCCTGTAAATAAACAATGGGATCGTATGAAAGATATGATATTAGCTCAGACAGAGGTAAAACACCATAAGAAAGAAACAACGATATTAGGCGAAAAATGGAGTCAGATATGTGTTGAAAACGGATGGGATAACCCACCACGTGTGCCCTTGGCACCTAAAAGTATGAGAAAGTGAACAAAGAACTCCGTGAAGAGTTAAGGCAGTGGACTAAAATTGCTATGACAGCCAAAGCCATAAGTCCTCTTAAGAGGAAGAAAGAGGAAGTGAGTGCGCCAGAGCCAAGGGAGTCAATGAGTGAAAAGGGAAGTGCAACAGCCAGTATTAAGCTCACGCCCCCCACAGACCCGCCTCTACCCATCACTAGAGGAGCTAAAACAGCCTCCTCCCTATGCCCTTCCCCAACAACAGGTACAAGTCACAGTAAAAGATGCTGTGGAAGTAGAAGTACCCATGTTAGACGTACGTATGGATGAGGTAGAAAAAATACGTTTGCAAGTAACCGAGTTAGAAACTATAAGAAATGAGGTAGATCACAATGAAATCAGGAGTCAGGGTGGAAGTGAAGCTAGCATTAGAATAAGAACCCCACAGAGAGAAGAGCCCAATGAACAGGAGGAAGAGAGGAGAAGACAACAAGATGAGTATGGGGATGCAGAGAACCAGGGAGAAGTTAAAGATATAATTATTAGGGGAACAATGGAAACAGGAACCACCACTAGTAACCAAGGCAGTTCAGTCTCCCACCACACAAGAGGTAAAGACATGTTGAAGAAGAAAAAGATATATATATAAAGTGGTTAGAAAAGAATAAACATAAAAATAAAGAAGTTAAAATGAAGGAAGAATTAAAATATGGACATGTATTGCGCTTACGGCCACTGCTCTGAGTCCGGTTAAAAGAGAGGGGGGAGAAAATGAGCAGACAAAGAAGTCAGGAAGTGAACAGGGAGACACCTCTGAACAAACAGCATATTCCCCAAACCCAAACTATATCTAGACTTGCAACTATTGACAAAACCACCACCGTATGACAAAAAACAGCAACAAGTTATGTTAACGGTTAAACAAGGACATCTAGATGTCGAATTGTCAGACACAACGTTTGATATAAATGAAATAAGAAAACAATTACACCAACTTACAAGATTAGTCAGTGAAACACCACAGCAGTCAGCCCCCGACAGAGAAGAAAAGGAAAAACACATTCCACAAGAGGAGGGGGAAGGGGCGTGGGGAGAGATAAACATCACCACAAACCCTGTTTCATTGCATAGCCGACAGAGTTTAGATAGTGCATCACATTGAAAGCACAATTGGCACATGAAACTAATTTGAATTGTGCTAACTGTCTTTAAGTTTCTTGCTAGATGTATCTGAAACAGGAAGCAGTGCACATGGGCACCTCACGAACATCACACTGTGTCCACCTCAAAGGAAAAGGCGACACGTGGTACCATTTGTCTTCTTGTGTTGCTTGTTATTACCCAAACAGCTCTTTGGAACAGACGGCTGTGGACCTGACATCTCAGGTCCAAGAGAGGGAGGGTGTTGAAAGTGAAGTACAAGGGAGCGCAGAAAAAGGAACATTGGTCATATAAAAGAAAGGTGACATTTGAACCTCTAGCGCACTGTGTAAGTGAAGATTGTGCATATGGGGCAGGCATTGCAGTAATATTTAAGAATAAATATGGTGAAAAGTGAAGCATCACATGCATTTCTAACTTTTATGGGTCAAACCCATTTAAAGACTCATAGAATTCTTCTATTTTTATTTCATTGGTCCACTACCCAGTGCCAAAAAGGGGGGGTATACTTTTTATACTTTTTCATTAACACTATAGATACCATGGCACAAGTAATAGTGAACCATCTGTTAAATATCACACAGAAATTCCCTAGTCCTTACAGGCCTCAAAGATCTCAAATGGACAGGTGTGGGTAGTGCCATAAAAAATGAATTGCTAAGCAGACAGCACCACAACATATGGACTGATATTTAACCCACAGATTTGACTGAATTGAGAGAAAAAATGTATCTCTGTCTGTTATCCTAAAGTCTTTCTTTTCAGGTTGATCACTATGACTCCTTATAGAGTCCAGATACCAGAGAGGTGTCTTAGAACCTGAAATGGAGGAGATGGGTGAGATTATACTTCAAGGGGTCATTCATACTTCACAGTTACATCACAGAAGTAGTTACACGGCCTCCCGGTGTAGCACCGGATCCAAATTGTGCAACACAGATTCTTGTAGATACCCATCTCCCAGACATGAACACATAGCCATGTGGACACACTTTCGCTACTACAACCTCATAAAATGATTATCTGGCATAACCTTAAAAGTTATCCAGACTCAAAACACTACACATCGCCTAGGATGATTAGTCTAGATTTCAAATATGATACATAAGAAGGATCTATAGCCTGTCATGCATATAGAAAACTATATAGCATCTCACACATAGGACAAAGTCATGATGCTAATTTAATTATAAGATAAAACCTGTTATTACAATTCTGTTGATTTAGGTGAAACCTTGCAATGTACATAGGAGATCTGCATGGTTACAGTTGTATGGAATAGGAAATGGTTTAATTTCTGATGAAGAGATGTGAAATTGAAATTTTGTGCAATTTTCAATTTTAATCATTGTCATTGTTCCAAACCAGATAGCACACTGGTTTTTTAACATATGTCTAATGATATTTTTAAAGAGTGGTTAGATCTGAAGTGCTGGCGCTTATTCAATCGGCCTCGCAATTCTCAATCAGATTTTTGCCAGTGAACGTGACGTAGCGTACTGTACACATCAACATTCACAGAATTTTTTGACAAAAGCTATGTTAGAGATTCGGAATATGTCCTAATACTTCTTTGTAATGATAGATCTGCAGGGTTAACTCGTATTTGAGTATTCTGAATCACTATTATGGTTATTAAAATAAGTTATATAACTATATCATATTATGCATAACGTTGTATCTGGATTTTATTAATACATGAAAATACATTTATATGCATACTGTAGATTTGTATTTTGGTTGCAATATATTTAAAAGATATAATTATAAACTATTATTGTATGATGTATACCACTGGAGAATATGCCAGTTAAATTCACTTTTGCCACTCTTCCTTTAAAATACTCAAAGTATCTAAATTCCACCATAGTAGTGAAGAATCAGGTAATCAAATGGGATTACTTTATGTGGCTTTGGATGAAATTGAGACCTTATTCACCACTCGCACCAGGTACCGTGAATTTTTTTATTTTTTTATTGTTGTAACCCTTTATCATCTTATCCCAATGTTACTAAAATCATCAGTGTTCAGTTGTTGTATGGTTATGAAGATGACGTTGAGGTGTCTCATACACAATGGTGTGTTATTAGTGAGATGAATTCCTTAACCTATGGAGCTGCGCTGCAAACCATACCTTCTACTTAGATGTAACTAAGGATAAATGGGTCAGATAAATATCATGGGGAGGATACTACTACAAACAGATGTTTCTCTTCGGTGGGAAGACACCTTCTACGAACAGAGCACATGGGCTCTGACTGAATGGACTTGGTACAACAAATTATATTGCAGACTATCAGACTTAGGTGGAAACCAACCTGGGCAAAGAACAGCAAAGATCCACCCGCTCTGTACCGTGCCAGCTCTACAGAAACTTCTGCAGTAATTGATAAACAATGACAAAGAATGCCTAAAAATGTCCCCTTAGGGACTGCTCTGAGATTGCCCCAAGGGGTCAGGGGAGGAACTGTAAGGCAGCTGTGAAAGTGCAAAGAAATAAGGTTGTTTGTAAAGCTGGGACTAAACAATAAAACCCCATTTGTTGTTAGAACCTGAGGAATGATATCCTACCCTCCCCTCAGGGGTTGTTGATCCCCAGGAATTGAACCCCCTATTCTTATCACACCTGTGCCCTTGATCTCTTCAGGACCTTATCACTAGGAAAATGCTTACGCTTTTTATTCTGTGTATATCATTTATTGTCAGAGTATGAAGTTTTGATCATCATGTTTGGTATTGTTTTAAAGATCATGGTGCGATGGGTGAAAGGGTCTAGTTCTTTCAAATCTAACAGAGAGTATATTATATGTATATTGAGATCTTATTTGATGTTCTCTTCAGTGAAGAGAAAACAAACAAACCAAATTTCTCGCTGACCATTGGCTTTGTTACATCTGGGTATAAAAGGTGAATTGGCAAAAGACTCGAGCAAGCATCTGTAACCAGAACTTCCCATACTGTAACTGAGTCTTGATTTTACCAGATCACTCTGTAACCGACTAATTGTCACAGCTATAGAGAAAAGAGACCCCAACCCGCCCCCTTACGAAATGCCATTATTAGCAGCAGACCACTATCAGGATGACAGTGAGGAAGAGGAAAGCCGTGCATAGGGATGTTTTACGTATTTTTTTTTATACCTTTGATTTTTATGTTCTTAAATTTGATGTCTTTGAATTTTTAATATAATTGTGTTGTACCCTATATTATGAAGAGGGACTAAATATGTGGGATATGTGTTTGTGACCTCTTTCAGAGGTCAAGAGAGGGATTGAAGGGTTTTAAAGTTATGTTTTGTATTACAATGTTCATTTAAGTATAATCTACGTTTTTATACATTTTATTTCTTCCTATGGATTACATATAATCAATAATAGAATAGGGTATCATTGTGAGCAAATGTGTGTGTTAAAAGGGTTGAGAGACTAAGCAGGCATATTATGGTGCAGTGAGACGTTTTCAACAGGATGTGAAAATGTGTGTGCGCGGCTATGGTTGCCCAACATTCCATAGCCATTGGGGCCTCAGGTCAGGGGTTAACAGATGTGATCAAGTTGGGGAAGTGTGTTGTTTTTCAGATAGTAAAAGAAGAAGGGCGTAGTCTACGAAAATATCAGATGAGACATCACTCCATTGGACACAAAGAAAGCAGCAAATGTGGAGGCGCTCAGGGGTTGGCCACGGTCCGGAGCAAGCTGGAAGATACACCCACAAATACAAATATAAATATGTTGTACACTGTTTAGGCGGGGCTGATCTCTGGTAGTACTCTGTGCGTAGAGTGAGTGTGTGAGACAGCCCAGCGCTGGATTCAACTTAATAAACTTCAACTTTTGTTCATCCGAAGTCCAGTAAGTCCAATTTTTGAATACGCAGGACAGCAGATGTCCATCAGACTCTAGAATACATATTTCATTACTGTTTCATAAAGTCATTTATGTAGAAAGAGTCAAAAATCTGTATATGACAAAACTAAGATCCAACAATGGAAAGCCATGAGGCCAACTTGAAGATTTTTCATGTGAATTCTTACCTTATCATGACAAACATTGTATCTTTGGAAAGGTCTGAGACTCTAGAATACATATTTCATCACTGTTTCATAAAGTCATTTATGTAGAAAGAGTCAAAAATCTGTATATGACAAAACTAAGATCCAACAATGGAAAGCCATGAGGCCAACTTGAAGATTTTTCATGTGAATTCTTACCTTATCATGACAAACATTGTATCTTTTGAAAGGTCTGAGACTCTAGAATACATATTTCATCACTGTTTCATAAAGTCGTTTATGTAGAAAGAGTCAAAAATCCCTATATGACAAAACTAACAAAAAACAATGGAAAGCCATGAGGCCAACTTGAAGATTTTTCATGTGAATTCTTACCTTATCGTGACAAACATTGTATCTTTGGAAAGGTCTGAGACTCTAGAATACATATTTCATCACTGTTTCATAAAGTCATTTATGTAGAAAGAGTCAAAAATCTGTATATGACAAAACTAAGATCCAACAATGGAAAGCCATGAGGCCAACTTGAAGATTTTTCATGTGAATTCTTACCTTATCATGACAAACATTGTATCTTTGGAAAGGTCTGAGACTCTAGAATACATATTTCATCACTGTTTCATAAAGTCATTTATGTAGAAAGAGTCAAAAATCTGTATATGACAAAACTAAGATCCAACAATGGAAAGCCATGAGGCCAACTTGAAGATTTTTCATGTGAATTCTTACCTTATCATGACAAACATTGTATCTTTTGAAAGGTCTGAGACTCTAGAATACATATTTCATTACTGTTTCATAAAGTCATTTATGTAGAAAGAGTCAAAAATCTGTATATGACAAAACTAAGATCCAACAATGGAAAGCCATGAGGCCAACTTGAAGATTTTTCATGTGAATTCTTACCTTATCATGACAAACATTGTATCTTTGGAAAGGTCTGAGACTCTAGAATACATATTTCATCACTGTTTCATAAAGTCATTTATGTAGAAAGAGTCAAAAATCTGTATATGACAAAACTAACAAAAAACAATGGAAAGCCATGAGGCCAACTTGAAGATTTTTCATGTGAATTCTTACCTTATCATGACAAACATTGTATCTTTGGAAAGGTCTGAGACTCTAGAATACATATTTCATCACTGTTTCATAAAGTCATTTATGTAGAAAGAGTCAAAAATCTGTATATGACAAAACTAAGATCAAACAATGGAAAGCCATGAGGCCAATTTCAAGATTTTTCATGTGAATTCTTACCTTATCATTAGATTAGATTCATCTTTATTGTCATTACACATATACAAGTACAGTGTAATGAAATGTAGTTTAGCTCTAACCAGAAGTGCAATTAGCAAGTGCAGATATACAGTGTGAATAAATACAGAATACAATTTTAGGGAAATACTATACAAATGTTGTATGAAAATATGACAGTCGGTATGTACTATGAACAATATATACAGAAGGCTATATACTGTGAACATTAATGTACAGGTGGTTATGAACAGATAACAATATAGACAATACAATAGTGTAAGTGACTTGAGTGTGCATTAATTACAGACATTAGCTATTAAAGTTACAGTGCAGTGGATGAGTTAATGCGGTTATTAAAGGTACAGTGCAGTACATGAGTAGATGCAGATAATACAGTTACAGTGTATTAGATGAGTTAGTGCAGTTATTGAAGTTCCAGTGCAGTAGATGCGTTAATGCGGTTATTAAAGTTACAGTGCAGTAGATGAGTTAATGCGGTTATTAAAGGTACAGTGCAGTACATGAGTAGATGCAGATAATACAGTTACAGTGTATTAGATGAGTTAGTGCAGTTATTGAAGTTACAGTGCAGTAGATGCGTTAATGCGGTTATTAAGGTTACAGTGCAGTAGATGAGTTAATGCAGTTATTGAAGTTACAGTGCAATAGATGAGTGGATGCAGTTAGTTATGCAATAGATGCAATGGATTAGTTACAGTGCAGTAGATGAGTTAATGCAGTTATGAAAGTAGTTTATCAGTGCAAATGAGCATTCAGTGTAATATTCCTGGTGTGCAAGTGAGCAGAATAGAGTTCAAATTATGCTATGTGTGTGTAAACAGTCCGGTAGAGCAGATAACATGAAGTACTGGTGTGTACAGTTCAGTCATGGATGCAGCCCTGTTATGCAATGTAAACAATGTAGTAGCAGCATTAAAGTTAAAGTTATGAGGGTTAGTGGAATCAGTGGGGAGCAGAGTTCAAAAATGAAACAGCTCTGGGAAAAAAGCTGTTTCCTAGTCTGCTGGTTCTTGTCCGGAGGGACCTGAAGCGCCTACCGGAAGGCAGGAGAGTAAACAGTCTATGAGCGGGGTGAGAGGAGTCCTTGAGAATGCTGCGAGCTCAACACAGACAGGGTTTCTTCTGGATGTCCTCAATGGAAGAGAGTGTAGTTCCTGTGATGCGCTGTGCGGTTTTCACCACCCGCTGCAGTGCCTTGCGCTCAGCAACAGAACAGTTCCCGTACCAGACTGTGACACAGTTGGTCAGGATGCTCTCTATCGTGCAGCGATAGAAGTTCACCAGGATAGTTGAAGACAGTTGGTTCTTCTTCAGTGTCCTCAGAAAGAAGAGACGCTGGTGAGCCTTCTTGACCAGGCATGAGGTGTTGGTGGTCCAGGACAGGTTCTCCGAAAAATGGGTCCCCAGGAACTTAAAACTGGAAACACGCTCAACAGCCATCCCATTAATGTGGATGGGGTCGTGTGTGCCTCCTTTCGCCTTCCTGAAGTCCACGATGATCTCCTTTGTCTTGGAGGTGTTAAGGAGCAGGTTGTTGTTTGAGGACCATGTGGCCAGGTGCCGGACCTCCTCCCTGTAAGCAGTCTCATCGTTGTTGCTGATGAGACCAATCACTGTTTTATCGTCTGCGAACTTGATGAAGGAGTTAGATCCATTCACAGGCCTGCAGTCGAGTGTGAAAAGGGAGTAGAGAAATGGACTCAGTACGCAGCCCTTTGGTACACCAGTGTTGAGGGTGATTGTGGTGGAGCAGATGTTGCCTAACCTAACAAGCTGAGGCCTGTTCGTCAAGAAATCCATAATCCAGTTGCAGGTTGAGTTGTTAATGCCTAGGTTTCCAAGTTTGATGATTAGCTTGGAAGGGATGATGGTATTGAATGCAGAGCTGAAGTCTACAAACAGAATGCGTGCATAAGTGTCCTTAATGTCCAGATGTGTGAGCACGGAGTGCAGCGCCATAGACACCGCATCATATGTGCTCCAATTGCTACGGTAGGCAAATTGGTATGTGTCCAGTGTGGATGGTAGAGAGTCTTTTAGGTGTGACAGGACCAGCCGCTCGAAGCACTTCATAACAATTGTTGTGAGTGCTACAGGGCGGTAGTCATTTCGGGCATGTCGGACAGTGCTCCCTAAATTTCACCAGCATGTTTCCTGCCACACAAGAGGAAACAAAACTTTGGATCATGTCTATACAAACATGGCTGAAGCTTACGCCACGACCCCCCTCCCCCAACTGGGTCAATCTGATCACCTTTCTATGTTCCTCACCCCCAAGTACTCACCTCTCATTAATCGTCTGAAGCAATCAGTGAAGACCATCAAGGTGTGGCCTGCGGGGGCAGACTTCACACTCCAGGAAAGGTTTCTACACACAGACTGGAGTATGTTTGCTTCTCAGGCCACCAGTGGCTCTCACACGGACATAGACAGCTACACCTCCTCTGTAGTGAACTACATCAATACTACCATTGATAGTGTCACAACTCAGTAGCAGATCACCATATACCCCAATCAGAAACCATGGATGAACAAGGAAGTGCGCCTCCTGTTGAAAGCACGCAACACTGCCTTCAGATCAGGTGATGAACATGCCTACAGTACTTCCAGGGCAAATCTGAAGAGGGGCATCAGAAAGGCCAAGCACTGCTACAAGTTGAAGCTAGAGGAGCATTTTTCCAATTCTGACCCTCGACGCATGTGGCAGGGCATCCAGGCCATAAGTGACTACAAACCCAACCACTCCATCCCCATAACCACAGATGCCGCCTTCCTGAGTGAGCTTAATGACTTCTATGCACGCTTTGAGAGAGACAATAAGGAACCCGCCACCAGGCTCACACCTTCTACTGACCACCCAATCATCACACTAAATTCCACAGATGTTTTCACTGCACTAAGCCAGATAAATGTGCGCAAAGCTGCTGGCCCAGATGGCATCCCTGGTCGCGTACTCAGAGCATGTGCGGAGCAGCTCGCTGGGGTCTTCACGGAAATCTTCAACATGTCCCTCGCCCAAGCAGTGGTTCCAGCATGTTTTAAATCCACCTCCATTGTGCCCATCCCAAAAATTCCAGCCCTACATGCCTAATACATAGCAAATGAGAAAACAAAACATTGTCAAGTATAAAAATGTTTGACAAGTCAAAAAGGGAAAGTACAGAAAGTTAAATGTTCCTGACCTGGTGGTTGGTAAGGACTAAAGAGGGCTGGTTCCTAAATTCTACAAGATACTCTGCAAGGCTGTCGAATCTGTCCATCCCTGGCACACCGGAGTTATCCACAGCCTAAAAAAACAGTGATTCACAACAATTTGGGGACCATGGAGTGAGATAAAGCACAGACACTCATTTACAGTAATACTGTATATAACCGAACACCTCGTTGAGTTCTAAACTGCCCACAGAACAGACCACAAGTATTTGAGCGGCAATCTTGCAGTTTCTATTGACCCATTTTCAGCATTTTGTCAGATAAATCGTTTTTCAGACATGTGAGTGTTATCTATAAGACACAGGTGATTGAACAAATACAAATATATAATTATGCAGCAAATGTTACGCATTATAAAAGAGTTGTCTCCAGTTCTTGATTGCGATTAGTCAATAGCTGTGTTTTATTCTAAATTTGGCCTTTTATATAGATCATTATACATATAATATGATATTTACATACCGCAAACAGATCAGCAGTTTTTGAGGCACCTGACTCTGGATTGGAATCAACAGCCAATGTGGAGGAGTCAGCAGCCAGGGTGGAGGCAATAGGCTGAGAGGACGGAGTATCCAGAGTGGAGGCAATAGGCTGAGAGGACGGAGCAGCCCGGGTGGAAAAGTCAGCAGCTATGTTGGAGAAGTCAGCTGGCGGGGAGGTGGAGAGAGATTCAGCAGAGGGCAAAAAGTGGGAGGAAACAGAGAAGCTTGGTTCATCTGAGAGACTTGACACAGTAATATCAAGGGTCTGTTCTTCACTGAAACCCTCATAGTCCTCGTTCTCTCCTTCATCCACATCCTCAAGCATGTTCTGTTCTCTGTCTCCTCTGACTCGGGATCCATCACAAGCGGCTGGCCAGTCTGACTCAAAAGGTAGTCAACACCAAGCGGCTCTCCTACGAAAAATAACAGAAATGCACACACGTCATTATCTAACTATTCAATAACTATAACAATAACTATTCAATATAGATAAATGCAATTGTTATTAGACTTCTGTATTTGCAATTAGAATAATAAATGGAAATACTTAAAGGGTTTGGGTCAAAAATGAAATGTCTGTCATCGATTATTCACCCTCGGGTTGTTCCAAACCTGTATTAATTCCTTTGTTCTGCAAAACACAAAGGAAGGTGTTTGGAAGAAACTCAGTAACCAGAGCTTATCCCCCATTCACTCCCATAGTATTTATTTCACTACTGTAGTAGTAAATGGGGGATTAGATATGTCTGGTTACTGACATTGTTCCAAATTTCTTTCTTTGTGTAACATAAATGTATACAGGATTTCAAACAACCTTAGGGTGAGTAAATGATGACAGAATTTTTGTGTGAACTATCCCATTTATTCTATTATCCTCACTTAGTACCTACACCTACTGGTAAAAATAATATTTAGTTAGAACATTGGAAACCCCTGAACAAAAAGTATAAGGTAGCTAGAAAAGCTAAAACATACCTGTGTATTTGGCAGGTGACCTAAAAGTTGGCACAAAACCACGGCAAATCACCTTCAAGCTGTTTGTGTTAACACAGTGGGCCATATCCCCGGAGTAAGTGAGGAGAGATGCTGGTTTGCTTGTCACTGCTGCATTCGCCCGATCTTGATTCCACCTGTTCAAGCCTTCTAGGAGGTAGAGCTGGAAATTCAGTGCATTGGCACTGGTTCCTAGAAGAAAAAATATGTATCAATAGAAAACGACATGAGTTTCTCTTTAAATAATATATAAATTATATAAATATCAAACATTATTTGAGAAACCAACCTGGAATGAACCTGTTTAAGTGGCAGTGGAAAGACTCCAGGGATGTGTACCCTCTGGCACAGCGATATCTTGTCAGGGTGACCCCTGCCTTTGAGGTGATGCCGACTTCGGTGTAGAGTGGCATTTCTGAAACATCCTGGATGCACCTGACACGACGTTTCTGCACACTCCAGATGTGCTCCATGCGCACCTCATCCAGCAGTGGCACACCCATAAGGTCCCTTCCATTTGCCCCACCCAGCTCCTGGAGTAGCTTGTCGATGAGGGGTATTGTTGCGTCCTCTCCGCATGTCCTTCTGCGGCAGTAAAGGCTGAGCTGACATTTACTGATGCTCCTGTCCACCAGAAGGTCAGTAATAGCTGGCATACCCTCCTGCACCAGTTGCCGTTTTTTTGCCTGCCGCAACAGGGTGAGGTCTCCTGCATCCCACTCAAAGATGCAGGCGGACAGGCATCCCATGAAGGTGGGGTAGAGAGGATGGGCATCTGTGGTGCAGCCCACTGCCATCCTCCTCATAAAGTGCCAGATGTCCACTCGTATGTGGAGGTCTGGCCACTTCCCGAATCTGTTCTGCAGCATGCTGGTTCCGCCCTCATGCATGCAACAGTTACAGTCCACATACAGCAGTTCTGGGGGCGGAACAGCTGCCTGGCGGTACCGCTCCATGACACCTGCAACCATCCTGTCCAGTCCTGGCCCCTCCTGCACTGATAAGACACTGGTGAGTATCTGTCCGACCTCATTGCCAATGGAGGTTAGCCAGAGTGCTGTCCCCCTTCCATGACCAGCCAGCTTCTTTGTGATCTGCTATTTACAAATGTAACAACATATTCATGAAGTAATGTCATCACTGACAACAATGTAAACATTATCGGGACTGTTAGACCTTACCAGCCATTTCTAAAGTAATATATTGGCAACATTGTTGCGTGTTGGGATTTTACAGTAAACAAAGATAGATACTAAAATCTATTAACTCACTTAAGTCACACAGTCTTAGATGAACCTCAATTGGAAAGGAGAATAAAACGCAAACACCATTTACATATTTACTTATTACAGACATCACCTTCACTTTTTGTCTGTCATACTTCTACAAAAGCTCTTATTGAGAATTAACAGAGGTTAAGCTCTTGTACATAGTGGTTTCGTTATTATTTCACTTTCGAGTTGTTCCAAATCTGTATAAATGTATTTGTTGTGATGAACATGGAGATATTTGGAAGAATGCTTATAACCAGACAGATTTTTCCTTCCATTGACTCCCATAATAGGAAAAAATACAATAGTATTAAAAAGAGACAAACCTGTTTGCTGTCCTACATTCTTTAAAATGTATTTGAAATACCCAAAAAAATTCTTCCAAAATATTCTTCCAAATATCTTTCTCTGTATTCATCAGAACAAAGACATGTATGCTGATCTCTCGGTGTGTATTACTGGTGCAGAAGTTTAATATGTTGTGTATTTAACAAATTAGCACTTTTGTAAATTAATAAAGCTTTCGCACATCATTAATTTGACTGAGTCACACCACTTCAAAACAATTATCCACTATAAAGTTACATTGTATCTTACATTGTAAGAGACAACAGCTCAACTACAACAAACACTGATAACAACATCTAAACCACAAAAGGAGCCAAGAGAACTAGCTGGCAACTGTGTTGCCAGTGTATTGCTGTAAAAAATGGCTGGTAGGGTCTAACAGTGTGGTAGTATTTGAGAACATCTCTGTGTATAACATAGCCTGTTTATTACCTTTTTGGTGGAATCCATCTTTAAAATGGTACCAAAGATGGATTTGATCCTGGCCTTGATGTGACCAATTGCCATATACAGACAGCAGTCATCGACTGGTGGGGATGTCGATGGGCTCAGGAGGCACCTAGCACACCACCGGAAAAAGACTGGGTCGATCCACAAAATTGGCACACTCCCCAAGACAGGGCGCCAACCGATTCAGCCATTCCTCCCCATGGTTCTCCTTTAATTGCCGCACCAGTCGAGCTGGACTGTTGCCCAGCGTCCGGTCCCGAAGCAGCCTAATGACACGGATGTCACAGGCAAACCTGAAAGGCACGTTTTTGCTGTGATTAGTTACATGTTCATTGGAGTGTCATTCCAGTGATCTAAGTTCTCACAATCTCCATATTTACTACACTGTTTCACTCACTTTCGTGTTAGGATCAGCCGGAACATTTTCTGGTGCGTCAGGTCAAGCTGGTCCCGGACAGTCTGGCTTGTCGACAGATAGTTAAGAGAACACACAGTGCACATTAGTGTCTCTGTCACCATCAGGTAATACCTGTCAATGTCCAGGACCTTCCTAGCCCTCTTATGGACACCGTAGCCCGTTAGGTTCTTGCCACAAGCTGGACAGGACACCCTCACCTTCCACAGGTGATATGGCATCCACACCATCAACCGATGAGTAAAGAACCGGTCAGGTGTTGGTATCTGGTAGTAAATTAGGGCTGGGATAGGGGGCTCATACCAAAGCTTCAAATCTGGCCGCAGTTTACCAGAGAGAAACAAGGTGTTGGCAATCAACCTCTTGTCCTGCACAGCGACGGTCTTGTTCCATTCACCTGGCAACCAGATTGTAGCTGAGGCATCAGCAGGTGCTGGCTGGACTCCTTCAGACTCCTCCTGTTCGGAAGACAATTATAAAATAATCCTTTTTACAAAGGCTTCACTAAGACAGATTGGTGTTGTTATACTCAGGATGGAGAAGGGCTAGGGATCCTCACAGACGATGGAGAAAGGGAAGCGGTCCTCACAGAGGATGAAAAAGGGCTAGGGATCCTCACAGAGGACGAAGAAGGGTTGCTGGTCCTCACAGAGGATGAAGAAGGGTTGCTGGTCCTCACAGAGGATGAAGAATGGCTAGGGATCCTCACTGAGGATGGAGAAAGCTTAGCGGTCCTCACAGAGGATGGAGAAGTGTTAGAGGGCCTTGCAGATGGTGGACCAGGGCTGGGGATCCTCACAGAAGGTAGAGGAGTAGGGCTGGGGCTCCTCCGATCTACTAAGTTGGGTTTAACCAACTGGGACCCGCCAAAGCGTGACTTAGTGAACTATAAAGGAACGTACGCGCTTCCTTCAATGAAGGTAAGGTTCGCACTCACTGTTTTCCTGGCGCCCGTGTTCTCGATGTCTCTGCGCAGGTAACTGCGATTCTGAAGGACGACAAAAGAGTGGGAGCCATAGTCCTGCACGTGGGGGTAAATGACATGAGAATGCAGCAGTCGGAGATCCTGAAGAGGGACTTCAGGAGTCTGGTCGATACTGTTCGCAACGCATCGCATCGCCCACGGCGAGGATCATCGTATCAGGGCCTCTTCCTATTTACCGACGATGGAACGAAAAGTTCAGTAGACTATTTACGCTTAATAATTGGTTAATGTCATGGTGTATTGAAAAGAAGCTTCTCTTTGTAAATAATTTTGATCTGTTCTGGGAGTGACCAAGGCTTTCCGCCCCGACGGGCTGCACCCCAGCAGCATTGGAGCGGAAATTCTGTCCGACAACATCTCAAAGACGCTAAGCACCATTTGACTAGTTAGTACAAATTTTAACCATAGTCTGTGTTCCTCTCACCCAACTGTTAAGAACGTTACTGTTAAGAATGTTACTGCTTTCAAATGCATAGAGACTGTGTCTGTCCCCACGAATAATACAACCAAATAATAATTTATGTAAAAGTCAGAGAAAAAACCTTATCATGATTAAACCCAAAGACAATATATTTAATGAGCAAAACCAACACCTAAAGTTTGGGCTACTTAATATTAGATCACTAAATCCAAAGGCAGTTATTGTAAATGAAATGATCACAGACAACAGTTTTGATATACTTTGCCTTACTGAAACCTGCCTTAAGCCAAATGATTATTTCGGTCTTAATGAGTCTTTATCCACCAAGCTACGGTTATATTCATGAGCCATGTCCGGTTGGTCGAGGTGGTGGTGTCGCAACCATCTTTAGAGACTTTCTTACCGTAACTCGGAGAACAATGCATACGTTTAAATCATTTGAAATGCTTGCGTTGAACATAACTGTTCCAAATAAAAGTAAAAAACCATTGGTCTCTCTTACATTGGTTACTGTGAATAGACCCCCTGGGCCTTACACTAATTTTCTGATAGAGTTCGCAGACTTCTTATCGGATCTATTGGTTAACTGGTTAACAGAATCTAGAGTTCATTAAATATGTTGGTGAACAGATAGATATGTACTTTAAAATAAATACGTCCCAGACTTCAGCGGCCTCAAGATGAGATAAAATATTGGAATAAGAAGAGGTTTCCAATGCTATTCTTGGTATGAGGGGCGGTAGAGCGGCGGGTCCAGATGGACTTCTGGTGGACATCTTTAAGGAATTTAAAGATAAACATAGCACCCCTACTGGAAATGTATGCAGAAGCTTATGAACAGGGTAAGCTTCCACCATCGATGAGAAATGCCATGGTAACCCTTATACTGAACCCAGGAAAGTTTCCAGTGGAATGCGGATCATATAGGCCAATTTCACTTTTAAATACAGATGCCAAAATCATTGCAAAGGCACAAGCAATGAGACTCGAAAAGGTTCTACCCCAAATGATACATATAGATCAAAATGGATTTATTAAGAATCGCCAAGGGTTTTATAATGTGAGGAGAGTACTCAACGTTATATATGCTGTAAATGGAATCCCTGATACGTATTTATTAGAGGTGCTTAAAGGGTTTGGAGTAGGTGACTACTTTCGCAAATGAGTGAAAATTTCGTTAGCCAATGCATGTGCGGAACTACTCACTAATAACCAGATATCACAACCATTTAAACTAAGTCGAGGCTCCAGACAAGGCTCTCCACTATCACCCTTACTCTTTGTTCTAGCTATGGAGCCATTGGCCATAGCAATAAGATCACATCACAACCTCTATGGTATCTTTACAGGTGCATTAGAACATCGTATTGCGTATATATGCGGATGATACCATTGTATTCTTATCAAAACTTGATAAATCAATCCCTTCCCTTATAAAGCTTATGGGCCGATTCGGTGACTTTTCTGGGTTTGAAATAAATAGGGACAAATCATTAGCTTGTTTCTTAATGAACAAGAGCGGTTTAATCCCAAAGTAATACACCCATTTGTAAATGCTCAAAAGGGATTTGAATATTTAGGAATTAAAATATGCCCAAAATTTTTTTCACTCAGCTCAATTAATTATGAACCCCTGTCAGCTAAAGTTTCAGAAGAGGTGAAAAGATGGATGACATTGCCCTTATCCTTAATGGGAAGAATAAATGTGATTAAGATGAACATATTACCCAGATTTCTTTATATTTTTCAATCGCTACCACTTTCCAGTCCGCATACGTTTTTTCCAAAAGTAAGAAAACTGATTGCCAATTTTACATGGAATAACAGAAAGCCAAGACCTAAACTGTCATTATTATATTTGCCATATGATAGAGGAGGGTTACAGTTACCAAACTTATTATGCTACTTCTGGTCCGCTCAGCTAAGGGCAATAATGTTCTGGTTTTCTAGTGATGCCAATCTACAATGGTTACAGGTCAAAAGGATGTCGGCAAATGGTCTACCACTGGATAGTTTTTTTATATTCAGCACCCCTTAAAGAATTAAATCAAAAGACAGACAATCCGTTTGTGAAAAACTCCATTATAATCTGGCATGAAGCACATAAATATCTTAAAGATTTCCCAGAAATGTCCTGTTTCTCCCCTATTTGGGGTAATGAACAGTTTACCCCTGCAAGAAATGATTTGGGGTTTAAATTATGGCAGATTAGAGGTATTGGTAGAATGATGGACTTGTATGAAGACAAGACCTTAGTGACATTTGACAATCTTGTAACAAAATATAGTATACCTCAGAAACATTTTTTTTTTAAATACTTACAACTTAGAAGTTTCATTTTCACGAGTTCACCCTCGCAGATAATCAGCTAGGTTGTAGGATGAATTGGTAAAGCATGGATTTGAAGGTTATGCGTATTTGGCGTGCTGTGCTAGGAGTGGGCTCCGAGCTCACCGGGTCTATCCGAACCCGAAGCACTGTACCCTGGTTAGGGCAAGTGCGCCGGGCTCGGAACCGGCTCGAGCCCAGAACACACCCCCCCGGGGTCCTGCGGGACTAAGAGAAAAATGAGAGGAGCTGGGGTGGAGGAGGGATGTTGAACTAGCGAGAATCATCAGGTAAGACTGCTTGTCTATTTATGATGGAGCTTGCTTGAGCTGATAGGGTAAATGCTATGATTGTTGATGTTGTACCAGCCGAGATGATTGTGATGAGGTCACATGCTCGAGCTATATTTGATTGCTGTTGATATACAGGCGTGCTTGATTATATGCTTAGGTTCCTCCCGTACTTTGTTAATAAAACTTAATTTTGCACGTTCAAAAAACGTCTTGGTTACGTCTGTAACCTCAGTTGCCTGATGGAGGGAACGAGACGTTGTGTCGAGAATGACAGATGGGGTTCGCCCTTGAGAACCTATCAACTCTGACTACTATAGAAAAGGCCAATGAAATTTGGCGAATGAAATTTGCATGCAGGGCTCCGCCCCCGGATATCCGGTATAAAAGGAAGCCGGCGTGCAGCATTCATTTACCTCTTGTTCTGAAGAGCTGAGAGCCTCTCACAACTGCAACAGAAAAGATACAGGTTTGTGGCATAAGGGACACAACATCTCGTTCCCTCCATCAGGGAACTGAGGTTACATACGTAACCAAGACGTTTCCTTTCTGTCGGTCTCTCGACGTTGTGTCGAGAACGACAGATGGGGTTATCTATGGAAAACGCCACAAATGCTGTATCGCATCACAATCTAAGCGAAGCAACGGTGACAAGCCTGGGCGTGTCAGCTCGAAGCTTTCGTGAAACTTGTAACCTTCCAGTGTGGTGGTCGGGGGGTTCCAGAGCTTTCTAGGAAAGATGGATACAGCCCTGACCGGTAACCTTACACGGACGGGGCCTTAGCTCTCTACAGGCGAGAGGCCGTCTGGTTCGGTTTACACCGGGAAAGCGCACTCTTAATCAGAGAAGCGCTGCAGAGGCCACCTCCTACCCGTGGGGAGGAATATGGTGGAGAATGTATGGTCTCGTCCTAGGAGGAGAACGCATGGGTTACCAAGTGTGGGAACCAAGTCATGAGGGTATGACAGACGGAACAGCCCGCGGTGGGGGTGTTACTGCGTCTGATAGCACAGGTCCGGTTAGAACTATGTGTGATAGGTCATGATATATCCCGGCCTAAGGGGGAAGACTGCTCTGCTCAGCCAACCCCCAGGAGGTGCTTGCTTAGTGATGGATGGAATGCCTGTTCTTAACCAGGGTCTGGGTAAGAAGGAAGGCTGGTGAGGTACCAATTTTCTTAGCCATGTGTTTGGGTAAGAAGAAACGGGTAGATAGCACACTGACCCAACCTCGGGGAGGGTGGGAAGATGCTTTCGCAGGCAAACGCCCTCCCGGATGCCAATCCTACATGTAGCCACGTAGGACGTGGGCTGACACCGGGTTTACGCGAAGATTGTAAAACCTTGCGAAGGTGGTGGGCGTTGCCCAACCCGCAGCTCTACAAATGTCTGCCAGAGACACGCCTCTGGCCAGTGCCCATGAGGTGGCTATACCCCGCGTGGAGTGAGCCGTGACCGCCAATGGACATGGCAGATTCTGTGATCGGTATACCGTCGTAACGGCATCCACGATCCAGTGCGCTAATCTCTGTTTGGAGACAGCCTTCCCCTTCTGTTGTCCTCCGAAACAGACAAAGAGCTGATCAGAACTGCGGAAGTTCTGTGTGCGGTCCAAGTAGAGGCGCAGTGCGCGTACTGGACACAACACGGACCGGGTTGGGTCTTCCTCCCCGGTGGGGAGCGCCTGCAAGTTCACCACTTGGTCCCGAAAGGGAGTAGTGGGAACTTTGGGCACGTATCCGGGCCTGGGTCTCAGGCTAACGTGAGAGTTGCCAGGGCCGAAATCAAGGCAGTCCGGGGACACAGAGAATGCATGGAGATCCCCTATCCTCTTGAAGGATGCGAGCGCCATTAGAAGAACCGTCTTACACGTTAGGTGAGGAAGATCGGAAGCTTCAAGGGGCTCAAAGGGGGGCTCGGATAGGCCCCTCAGGACCACGTTCAGGTCCCATGAGGGTATGGAGCGGAGACGAGGCGGGTTGCGTCTTCTCGCGCCCCTTAGAAACCTAGTGACCAGGTCGTGCTGCCCTAGAGACCTTCCGTCCACTGAGTCGTGATGAGAGGCAATTGCGGCTACATACACTTTCAGTGTGGAAGGGGAGAAGTTGGTCTCCAATCTCTGTTGTAGAAAGGACAGTATGATCCCGACCGAGCATCTCTGTGGGTCTTCTCTTTGGGAGAGACACCAGGATGAGAAGAGGTGCCATTTGTAGGCGTATAACCGCCTATTGGATGGCGCCCTGGCCTGTATGATGGTTTCAGCCACAGCGGGGTGTAACCTACTCAGGATCTCCTCGTCCCGTCCAGAGACCAGACATGGGGTTCCAGAGGTCTGGCCTGGGATGCCAGAACGTGCCCATCCCCTGAGAGAGCAGGTCCTCTGTCAGGGGAATGGGCCAGGGGGGAACTGTTATCAAGAGCATCAGCTCCGAGAACCAAGTGCGGTTGGGCCAGTAACACCTGTTGCTCCTCTTCCCTGACCTTGCACAGTGTCTGTGTCTGTGCAAGGAGGCTCACTGGGGGGAAGGCGTACTTCCGCTTGTCTCGTGGCCAGCTGTGCGCCAGGGCATCCATGCCGAGGGGGGCCTCGGTCAGGGCGTTCCAAAGCGGACAATGGGTGGTGTCGCGGGAGGCAAAGAGGTCTATCTGTGCCTGTCCGAACCGCACCCAAATAAGCTGGACTGCACGAGGGTGGAGTCGCCACTCTCCGCAGGGTGTGTACTGGCAAGAGAGCGCGTCGGCTGTCTCGTTCAATACGCCTGGGATGTAGGTGGCCCGCAGGGAGCGGATCACCTGCTGACTCCACAGGACGAGGCGTCGGGCAAGTTGTTAGTTGCCGTGAGCGCACGCCACCCTGGCGATTGATGTACGCTACGGCTGTGGTACTGTCCAGGCGAACCAGTACGTGCTGACCTTGCACAAGAGGCCGGAGCCTTCTCAGTGCAAGCAGTGCAGTCCACAACTTTAGGCAGTTGATGTGCCAGCGCAGCCGGGGGCCCGTCCAGCACCCCGCTACTGCCTGCCCGTTGCACACTGCACCCCACCCCTGCAGCGAGGCGTCCGTCGTCACCACGACGTGCCTCGTAGCCTGTCCGAGGGGAACTCCCGTTTGGAGAAAGGTCATGGAAGACCATGGGGTTAGGGTGCGTCGGCAAACAGGAGTTACCACCATACGCCTGCTGCCGGTGTGCCACGCCGTCCTCGGAACTCGACTCTGTAGCCAGTGTTGAAGCGGTCTCATGTGCATCAATCCGAGGGGTGTTACTGCCGCGGAAGATGCCATGTGTCCCAGGAGCCTCTGAAATTGTTTCAGGGGGACCACCGATTGCTTGAAATTGTCCAGGCAATCCAATACTGACTGGGCGCGTGCTGCGGACAGCTGCGCCATCATGGTGACAGAGTTGAGTTCCATACCGAGAAAGAGGATTCTCTGCGCTGGGGAGAGTTTGCTCTTTTCTCGGTTGACCTGAAGACCCAATCGATCTAGGTGCCGGAGCACCATGTCCCTCTGTGTACACAACAGATCTCACGAGTGTGCCAAGATAAGCCAGTCATCGAGATAGTTGAGTATTCGCACACCTCTCTACCGGAGAGGAGAGAGGGCGGCCTCCACGATCTTCGTGAAGACTCGTGGAGACAGGGACAGACCGAAGGGGAGGACTCTGTACTGATATGCCCGACCCTCGAAAGCGAACCGTAGGAACGGCTGGTGTCGAGGAAGAATCGAGACATGAAAGTAAGCGTCCTTCAGGTCAATTGCCACGAACCAATCCTGACACCTGATTGATGTCAGGATGCGCCTCTGGGTTAGCATCTTGAAAGGCCGCTTGTGGAGGGGCCTGTTCAGGGTACGTAAGTCCAGAATGGGGCGCAACCCTCCGTCTTTCTTTGGAACGATGAAGACCTTTCTTTGGAACCCGCTGAACATCTCGGCTTGTGGGACGGACTCGATCGCCTGTTTCGCCAGGAGGGTGGAGACCTCTGCCCGAAGGCGTCACTGCCTCTGAGAGAGGGGGAGATGATGCCCCAAACTTGGGAGGGGCCCTGGCGAAATGGATCGAGTAGCCGAGACGGACCGTCCGCATTAGCCACCGAGACAGTGTGGCCAACTTCTGCCAAGCTCCCAGGGACTGTATGCCCCTTATTAGAATACATACCCCTCTCTGTTTTGTACTGTAGTGAGCTGAGAATAAATTACTGTACTTTAATGTTTTAATTTTGTCATGATCAGATTCTGATAGATGTGCTTCTTGCAAAAGGCATATGTCAGCTTGTAGTTTATTTAGATGATTTAAAACTTTTATCTTTTTTGTCTGAGAACCAAATCCACGTACGTTCCAGGTTACAAAATTGATAGTGGCATGATTTAATGAAAAGTGAACAGAAATATATATTGAAGTCTTCTGTAAAGACCACAACTATCAACTTAATTAACAATTTTTGTGCAGAAAAATGGTCATGTTGATGTAGATTATTATTCATATAGTAAAAGTTTGCACAATGAAATGGCGCTCACATTAACTAAATAGAGAAGTTACCTTCGGCATTAATAGCAGATGACGTCTCGTTAGCTCCGCTGCCTCTTGACTCACTTGTTGTTGCTGTGTCGCTACGTAATAGTGTATCAAACACGCCACAGTCCTGCAATTGAATTGCGTGCTGTGTGGCCAAATGTTTCTGCATATTGGAGCTAGTTCCTCCCTTTGCCGAAATTAAACTTTTACAGTTGTTGCAAATGACCGCATTGACGTCTTTTCTAGTGAAATATAACCACGCTTTAGATCGCTTCTACCTCGATGACATGTTTGCTGCGTAACCAAAACAAGGCAGCGCGTGTGTGACATCATGATGATGACACAATTGCAACGAGCGGAACTGATAAGCGGAATCGTTTAGCAGGTACGCTTATGGTTCCAAGGAATCGATTCACTGGGAACCGGTTTAAAAGAAGAACCGGTTCTCGGTTCCCATCCCTACTGCTGGTATAGGATGCTTTGGTCCTTTTGGCTTGAGGTGATCCTAAGCAGGTGATCTGGCTCTTGTGGTCACACTGGGCAGTGTTAATGCCTAAGGGTCAATGTTTTGCAGGTAGGCATTTGTTGTGGCCTCCTGCAGTGTTCAGGGTGACAGCATTTAGTGGTGACAGCTGTCATGTTACGGGCCAGCTTGCTGGGGTCTGTGTGGACCATGCAGCGTGTGTGTCTGCAGGTTCTTATGGATGGCTCCTGCCTCACCCCCTTGTGTTTGCTGGCTAGTAAGGTGTGAACAGTGGGGTTCCCCGCCCTTTAGCAGCTTTGGGCTTTTAGCTGGGGGACTGGACAGGAAAGAATCTGTTGCATTCTCCTGTCTGTTCACATTGTAGTCTGCAAGCCAAGTTCAGTTCATTTAAATTCCATTGAGTCATGGCTTGGACTTCAGCATGGACTGCTTGCAGTGGACCTTTACAGGCCTTGGCTGTGGCATTGTGTTGCTGTCTGCCGGGCCATTATAGAGAGCTTCTGCATCTTGGAGATTCCTACCAGCTCCTCTCTGGCGTCTGCTCCAATTGCTCTCTTCGCTCAGTCTGTGTTGCAAATGACTCTTGTAGCTTTTCACCTCCTCCTGTAACTCCTGGTCCTCTTCATCCACTGTCGTTTGCAGGTCCAGCTGGTCTAGGCGGTTCTGCACGTGCTTCTGGCTCATCCCGGCTTCCTTCGTCCTGGCTCTAGTAGGATGATCTGGTCATGGGCGTGGTCACCGATGATCCTGGCTGTGCGCTTCAGATGAGTTTTGGCTCTATGTAGTTGTAGCTCTGGTTCAGATCAAAGTCCCTTCGCCGGATTAGGTCGTTTAGATACATTTACATTTAGATACATTTACAGAAAGGGATGGTTTAAATCACATAAGTTCCTATTTGTCAGAGAAGTTTCTCTGGTTAGCCTCATCTGTAAAGTTAGAGATGAGACACAGACTTATCACCAATGCTTTGAAGCTAAGGTGTCGTAAATATCCTACAGAGGAACCAAATGGTAATCACTCTCTGTGAGAGTTCAAAACCTAAAACCAGACCCCATGGAGCCAGGTTTGCTGTGGTCTTTTGATGATGGTATCTAGAAACCAGGACAAAAGGAAGTGAGGGAGTTTATGGCTTTTCTCTCAATGATCCAGTCTCTACACTATGCTACCTGTCGAGGCTGACCGCTGCAGAAAAAAGGTCTTCTTGTTGAATCCCGCTCATATGTTCAGTCACAAAAAGCCTCCAGGGCCCGGTGTCTCTACTCGCTATGGCACATGGACACACGTGACAAGAGTCTCCCATATGGTGTGTGCATTGCTTTTACCCAGAGCAACGTGATGCAGGGCATTTCAAGTTCAAAGACAATCAAGTTGTCACTAAAGATTCCACAAGTTTACTAGCAGTGTTACTTGCATTTTCAATAAACCTGTGTGGACGTGTGCTGTGGTGCGTCTCCTTGCCCTTCTCTTGCAGTTTCTTGTAAATTGTTATCTTCAGTTATGGTTGGGCAAATGTCAAAATAAGTTAGCCCAGGGCATGAAAAATCTCTCTCCCCAAATTTTCTTTTTTATTTGTTTATGTTTGTATGCAATCACATTAACGTTTCAGGCAATTTGTTATATTTATTTTCCGCTTTCCCTTGGGTGTATTGACCTTTGGCGCATTGTGTACCGTTGGCCTGTTGTCAGTGTGAAAAGCAGGAAATGCTACTTTAACTTGACGTTTACTGAAACCTAGTTGAAAACCTACCATTGTCTTACTTTATCATAACAAAGACCCTCCATCTTATATGTGGTTCATCGTTCCACAAGTACAACACTATTCCTAGACATAAACAAAGATGAAATTCACTTGGCTTGCCTGACAGCGGAAACGTTGTCTGTAGCACTGGGCAGTCTGATCAATAAATTTCTTTCCTTTCCCAAGGATGACCAGACAGCTCAGACTAAGCACAAATTTTTTCAAATGGGGAACATGCCTAGAGCTAATGATTGTAATCACGTGCATGTCCAAGCACCTTGTGAAAGGGAGTGGGAGTTTGTAAATCGAAAGGGGAGGCACAGCATCAACATCCAACTTGTGGGTAATGCCGACCTCATTATAACCAACTGTGTTGTGAAATGGCCATGATCTGTTCATGTTGCCCGTATTCTAATAGGAAGCATAGGGCCTCATCATCAGTCTTCCAGCCAACTCGATTTTCAGTGACTCTCGTCATCTGGGCTGACGTCCCTCATCTCAGCTTCAGTGCACAGTCTCCACATCTGCCTTGGCCTGCCCGCTCCCTGTGGGTTCTACTCCAGTATCTGTTTGTGATTTACCAGCTTGCTGCCAACAATTGAAACTCTTCAGGATAACTCCGCTGCCCACTCTCAAACTGGTGTGAAGATGCCTTCTTTTGGATCAACAACCACCTGCTGCTCACACTGCCACAAACTTCTACAAAAGATTGCAGTTCTCGAAACAAAGCTACTCACAATATTGCTGTCCCTGCAAGAACACACAGCTGATACTCGCCGTGGACCCCCTCAGCATATAGCCGGTGAGTTCCGTGAACGCAGCACTTCTCATCAGATTATAGTGAGCTCAGACAAACCTGTACAGATGCAAACAAAGGTAGCTGAGGACACAAACCGCTGGCAAAAAAAGGGCGCAAGACCTAAAGATGCTCGTAATATCAGACTGTCAAGAGTTTCACAAATTGCCGCATTAGCTTCCTCTACCCCAGATATGGCTAAGACTCGACAAGACACTGTTGGTACTCTGCCACCCCCTATACATCTTAAAAATAGATTTGAGGCACTAATGAATATGGGTGAAGAATCCCCAAATGTGGTCAGGCAAAAATCAAAGGTGGACACTGCAGTTGGCAGACTCTCTGTGTCAAACAGGCAACGACACTCTGCTCAGAAAGCACCCGAGCCAAATACTCTGATAGTGGGGGACTCTATTATCAGAAACCTTCGTGGCAGGGCCATACGTACATACTTTTTCCCTCAAGCGATGATTGCTGATGTAAGCAAGGAACTGTCAAACATCCTGAAACAACACAAGTCTGTAAATCGGATTGTCATACATGTGGGGAAAAATGATACTCGAAAAGAGCAGTCAGAGCTCCAAAAAAGGGATTTTAATGAACTCTTTGAAATGCTTGGAAAGCTAAAAGTTCAGTCATTCATCAGTGGACCTCTCCCAGCTTGGGGAACGAATATGTTCTCTCGGCTACTCGGTCTGAACATTTGGCTGCAAAAAACATGCAACACGAGAGGACTGAACTTCATTGACAACTTTAATCTCTTTTGGAGTCAAAGACAACTTTTTACAACAGATGGCCTCCACCCAAACAATCTTGGTTCAAGAGTGCTAAAGGACAATATCCTCTTCTCCCTTCTTCACCCATCAGTAAAGTGTGCTACTCCACTCCTAAATGGCACAAATACACCTGGCCATAGTGACCCACCTCAGCAGTTGGATGGACATTTGGATAACACCACTCAGGCTGTACCCTGCCCAGTGACATCACATCAGTTAGAAGATGACGAGGACTCGACACCCAAGGACGTTTCTGTGGATAACAACCGGGAGAGCCAAAACAACATACTTCAGTCTTCAGAAACACCAGACTTGCAGCCCCTCTCACTACACACTTTCTCCCTCTCTACCACATCATCTCTTTTGAGCTTCTCAGAGAAAATGGAGGAACTAGTATTTGCTGGAACAAAACTCTCCCACTCTATTGTCGCGAGTCCACAGGTTTCAACTAAAAAGCGACGGGCCCCACAACCACCAAAGACTCTGGGTCAATCTGGCCAACCTGTTCCCTCTGAAAGAGCTCTCCGTCCTCTGCCACAACGCCAGGGATCACACAAACCCCCATCTGCTGGAGATGGACTAAACAAGACTGCAAATAGCACTGGTAACTGATATGAATTGGGTCCCTGCTATGATAACACCAGCAATCTCAAATATTTACAGAACAAGTGGGAACCCAGTGTTCCTTTAGTTTTCCCTATATCTGTCCTGACAAGTGATCGCAAAACTAAGGCCTTTTCCAGTCGTATGGCAAAGCTATCTAATCTAATACCTTTTAGACGTCACTCTGAGAATGACAGGGGTAAAAAACTAAAAACAGTTACTATTCAATTAGCACTTTTAAACATCCGTTCACTAAAAAACAAATCCTTTTTGGTCAATGACCTCATCACCAGTAACAAACTGGACTTCATGTTTCTAAATGAAACTTGGTTAGATGATAGTTGTAGTGCTACAATCCTCAATGAATCTGCCCCCCCAAACTTTACTTTTATAAATGTCTGCAGAGCTGTAAGGAGAGGTGGAGGAATAGCTGCTCTATTTAAAAATCTCTTTGACTGCAAGCAAGTTTTACTTGGTGACTACCTGTCGTTTGAATACTTGAGTATTGCTTTAAAAGGTTCACCACGCATTCTGTTTACAATTATTTACAGACCTCCCAAATACTCCCCAGTCTTTGTTGATGATTTTTCAGAACTGTTCAGAGCGATAACAAAGCGATAACTGGCAGGCATAAAGCACCCTGGAGAAACTCACCAGAAGTACAAAGCATGAAAAGAACATGCAGAAAAGCTGAGCGTATGTGGCGAAAAACCAAACTTGAAGTTCACTATAACATCTATAAAGACAGCCTGCATGCCTTCAATGTTGACTTAGGCAAAGCCAGACAGAATTTTTTCTCTAACATTATAAACAGCAAAATAAATAACACTCGCACCCTTTTTGCAACTGTAGAGAGACTAACAAATCCCCCTAGTCAAGTTCCGAGGGAAATGCTGTCTGATGACAAATGCAATGAGTTTGCAACTTTTTTCCTTCAAAAGATCAGTAATATCAGAATTGAAATCAGCAAAGCTTCATGCGGCAGTCAGGTCATTCTGACTTCAGTACATCAGAAATTAGTTACTTTGTCTGAATTTCAGACAATTGATCTCAAAACCCTGGAGGAAACGGTCCAGCATCTTAAGGCGTCAACTTGCAGCCTTGACACACTTCCCACATCCTTTTTCAAAAGAGTGTTTAACTGTTTGGAAGCAGATCTCCTAAAAATAGTTAATACCTCACTGCTCTCAGGAACTTTCCCCGAGTCCCTAAAAAATGCAGTTGTCAAACCTCTTCTAAAAAAGGCCAATCTAGACAAAACCTTACTGTCTAACTACAGACCAATATCAAATCTTCCTTTTATAGGCAAGATCATTGAAAAGGTTGTCTTCAATCAGCTGACCAAATTTTTGAACTCAAATGGCTACCTGGACAATTATCAGTCTGGTTTCCGTCAGCATCATAGCACAGAGACAGTGCTCATAAAAATAATTAATGATATTCGATTGAATTCTGATTCAGGCAAAATATCAGTTCTGGTTTTACTAGATCTCAGTGCTGCATTTGACACAGTAGATCACACCATACTCCTAAATAGGCTGGAAAACTGGGTAGGGCTTTCTGGATTGGTACTTAAATGGTTTGGGTCATACCTTAAAGGGAGAGGTTACTATGTGAACATAGGCAACCATAAATCTGACTGGACACCCATGACTTGTGGTGTTCCACAGGGCTCAATTCTAGCTCCGCTCCTCTTCAACCTGTATATGCTCCCACTTGGCCAAATAATGAAAAAGTACCAAATTGCCTACCACAGCTATGCAGACGACACTCAGATCTACCTAGCCCTCGCACCCAATGACTACAGGCCTATTGACTCTCTTTGCCAATGCATTGATGAAATTAACAGCTGGATGTGTCAAAACTTCCTTCAGTTAAATAAAAACAAAACTGAAGTCATTGTTTTTGGTAACAAGGATGAAACTAACAAGGTAAACACATACCTTGACTTAAGAGGTCTAAAGACACAAAGCAAGGTAAAAAATCTTGGGGTCATTTTGGAGTCTGATCTTAGTTTCAGCAGTCATGTCAAAGCAATAAGCAAATCAGCGTACTACCATCTCAGAAACATAGCCAGAATCAGATGTTTTGTCTCAAGCCAAGATTTAGAGAAACTAGTTCATGCTTTCATCACCAGCAGGGTGGATTACTGTAATGGACTCCTTACAGGTCTTCCCAAAAAGACCATCAGACAGCTGCAGCTCATACAGAACGCTGCTGCCAGGATTCTGACCAGAACCAAAAAATCTGAGCATATCACTCCAATCCTCAGGTCCTTACACTGGTTACCAGTTACTTTTAGAATCAACTTCAAAGTATTATTAATAGTCTATAAATCACTCAATGGTCTTGGACCCAAATACATCTCAGATATGCTCATTGAATATAAACCAATCAGACTTCTCAGATCATCAGGATCAAGTCAGTTAGAGATAACAAGGGTTCACTCAAAACAGGGCGAGTCAGCGTTTAGCCATTACGCCACCCATAGCTGGAATCTGCTTCCAGAAGACATCAGACGTTCACCAACAGTAGATACTTTTAAGTCCAGATTAAAAACACACTTGTTTAGCTGTGCATTCACAACCTGAGCACTGTGCTACTTTACATCAACTGCACTTCTATTTCTAATTTATTTTTATTTTGCTCTTATTCTTTTTATATATACACTCACATTTTTAATCAATTTTATTGCTGTTTTATTGTTTTAAATAATTTGCATTTTAAAGATACGTTTCAATCATTTTATGTAAAGCACTTTGAATTGCACTTGTGTATGAAATGTGCTATATAAATAAACTTGCCTTGCCTTGCCTTGCCTTGTGTGACATTTTCATGGCTCTAATGGAGGGTCTGACCTATCCAACTCCATTTCCTCTTGCCTCTTTCTTTGTCAATAGGCAGTTGGTTTGTTTTTTTCCACAAGCTTGAGTTGAAGCGGAGGGATCTGTTGATCAAAGTTTGGAGTTTGTTTGTGGCGGTCTTCGTCAGTCTCCAGTGGTCTGTGTCATGAAGCAAGGTGAACAAACACTGAGTTTCGGAGTAAGTTTTGAGTTGACAAAACCAGACAAACTCCAGCTGGATTAGATCAGGTTCAGCTGTAGCACAACACTTGCTATAAACTTTCTGTGTCAACTCCAGTTTGATCCAGAGTTTGTGAGGCGCGAGCACCTGAAAGTGTGACACGTGAGGCAAACAGCCAATCACACGGCATCATCAGTTTGACTGACATCATGCCACTATCAGCGGCAGTCACTTTTCTGTTGAAGATGACGAGATCATTATGAAACGTGTCATGAACTGAAACACATTAACAAGGCAGAAATAAACCTGTCTGCAGTGAAAGTTTCACAAGACAGCGACTGACTATATCAATACTTGATTATAAAGGTTTACAAGATCTAAAGATAATATGTATACTTCATTACATTAAATTGCTTTATTTATTGAAGTTTGTTTTTATACAAATATAGTTATATTAATTTAAATGCTGCGTTTAATATTTATTAAACTAATACGAATTATCAACTCATGCAATAATTTAATGAACATGTTTGAAATTATAATAAATAAATGTAAATACACAATACAAATAAACACTTCGGATCTAACATCTTATCACTTTAAAATCGTTTTATATGCAGTGAGAGATACGAGGGGAGTGGCTCATACACGTCAGTTTTCTCAGAGCTGATTGGTCCAGTTTTAGTTTGCCATAACTAGCCCAGAATAAAACCTCCTCCGGAGCAGTGTAGCCATGTAGCGCAAGTTACCTTGCAACGAAACCCCTCAAAACCAATCCACCTTCTTGAGCCTTAAAATTCCGCATATGCTCAAACTAAACGCAGGCTTACCTGGGGAAAAACACAAACCATCTTTGTGATACAGGTCACAGGTTTCAGATCCATACAACAAGACTGCCTTTACGTTGGTACTGATGATGCAGACTTTGTCATCCTCAGAGAGCGCTATCGAGTTCCAAATGGAGCATAAGGTGTTGAAAGCATGTCTCCTGATGTCATCCTCCGCTCCTCCATCCTAACTTACCACACTGCCCAAGTAAATTATCCTGTCAACATCACTGATGTCCACACCATGTAGTTGGGTTTGGTCCTGTTTTAGGCTGTTTACTTTCATTATTTGTGTTTTATTGATGTTTATTTTGAGCCCAACTTCCTTTGCTTCCTCTGGAAGCCGATCTTGTCCCCTACGTGACAATAGGCAGATAATATCTGTGAAATCGAGGTCCTCTAGCTGTTGAGTGAGGGACCAGGGGATGCAAGTGTTTGCATTGCTGTGGACATTTTCAATATCCAATCAACTACAAGCAGAAAGACGCTTGGTGGCAGCAAGCAACCTGCCTAACTCCAGACTGCTCTTCAAATGGTTGGGTAAGTTTTCCTTTGTCTACAACCTGGCATTTCGAGTGGCTGTATAACTGCTGGATGATAGACGGATCCCATAGTCTGCCATTACCAGGAGAAGCGAAAAAGTCATCAAGTCTGCTGTAGTGCGCGAGTCTGCTTTCTACCCTGTTACCTTGTTTGAAATATTGAACTGGACTGTTGCTAGTTAAGATTATTTGAACTTGTTTATTTAATCACTCGTTGACTGATAGTTTAAGCTTGTTTGTTTAATTATTCATTGACTGATTGCTAAGCTGTTAGCGTTTTTGTTGCGTTGGTACTGAAGTGAAGTTGCCGTTAGCCGCTCGTTACGGCTTGACATTAGAAGTTTGCACTTAAAAGCACCGGACTAGTTGATTGCTGTTTGATCCGTGGCCCATTCAAGTCATTTCAGACTTTGTTTTGCTAATCGAGAAGGCGTGTTCCAGCTGTATTCTGTTCGCGCTAATCTCATCACATACTTAAGCAGTGCCTCTGCGCTGGCGCGATAAGCATCAGCGGTAGCGTCAGCCCTCGTGTTCAGCCCCCTCGTGTTCAGCCCCCTCGTGTGAAGACCAACGCGTGTAAAGACCTGCGACTCTACCTGCGCGACTCCACCGAGCAAGGACACCGCAGGGCTCATAAGCATATTTAACATACCTTTGCTTTCATTAAATTGTCTACTAACATGTGTTTCGAGTTTATTCCTGTACTCCACCGTTGGCAGCGTTCTCACGCAAGACACGACGCGCTCACTCTCACGCGCGTCCCATTCACATCTCCCCTTTTACACCTCTGTCTCTCACTACGGGTCTCTGGAACTGCCAGTCAGCTGTGAACAAAACTGACTTCATCCATGCGTTTGCCAGCCAGTCTGACATTCACATTCTCGGTCTTACTGAGACATGGATTCGTCTTGAAGACTCCTCCACACCCGCTGCTCTCTCCACAAACTACTCCTTCTCTCACTCTCCCTGCCAAACCGGAAGAGGAGGAGGCACAGGTTTGCTTATCAAAAATGACTGGATATTTCCACCCAATCTCCCTATGTAACAACTATTCATTTGAATACCATGATGTTAATATCACTTTTCCCATTCAACTCAGCGTTGTTGTAGTTTACCGCCCCCCAGGTCCTCTTCACAACGTCATTGAAGAGTTAGATGTGCTGCTCTCGTCATTCCCGGAGGATCGCGGCCCTCTTGTTGTCTTTGGGGACTTCAACATCAACCTGGAGAAACCCAATGCTTCTGACTTCCACACCATCACAGCCTGTACTCACAGATCAGGAAACCAGCTGGATCTCATCTACATCCGTAACTGCACCACAGATAACATTCAAGTCACACCTCTTCACATCTCGGACCACTTCTTCATCACTTTCAACATGCTGCTTCCTACATGCACTACACCAACACCACCACCCGTTTACTTTAAACGGAACCTTCGTTCTCTCTCCCCTAGCACACTCTCTGCTAAAGTGACATCCTCTCTTCCCTCCAACTTTGCATCTCTAGATGCTGACACTGCTACCGACACCTTATGCTCAACACTTACATCCTGTCTAGATAATCTTTGTCCTCTGTCCTTTGTCCTCCAGACCAGCTCGTTCCACCCCCTCCTGCCCCTGGCTGTCTGACATCATCCGTGAACAACGTAGTACACTCAGGGCTGCTGAAAGGAAATGGCGCATGACCAAGAATCCTGCTGACCTAGAGGACTACCAGGCATTACTCTCCTCTTTCTCTGCTAGTGTTACCAAAGCTAAAATGTCCTTCTATACCAACAAGGTGAGTGTAGAAGAGTAGGCGGGGCGAGACCGTGGTTCGAGTCCGGTGAGTAATTGTGAATTAGTGCCAGATGTGCGCACACCGGGCTCGAATCACGGAGGAGATGGGAGCATATAAAAGAACGAGCGACCGGACCATCGAAGAGAGAGTACCGGGCCCGAACATGTTTGTGTATGTATTTGTTTTACTGTGTTATTGTTCGCCGGCGGTCGTCCGTGAGGGGCCGCCGGCTGTTATTTTACTTTAATAAATGTTTTAACATGTCTTCCGGTTCCCGACTCCTTCCTTCCCTATCTTGAATCTTGCTACACTGAGCAATGCACCTCACAGTCGACAGCTTTTCAAGACATTTAACTCTCTTCTTTGCCCCCCTCCTCCCCCTCCCACTTCATCTTTGACTGCCGAAGACTTCGCTGTGTTTTTCACTGAGAAACATCATCAATCAGCCAACAATTGTCGGTACCTCAGACCTTGGTACACACCTCCCACACTTCACCATCGAACTCTCCTCTTTCACCCCACTGACGGACACTGAAGTAACCAGACTTCTCTCGAGCCACCCCACCACCTGTCCCCTTGACCCAATACCCTCCAATCTCCTTCAGGCCATATCCAGCACACTCACACCTGCACTCACACACATCATCAACACCTCACTGCTCACCGGCACTTTTCCATCCACATTCAAACAGGCCCAGGTCACGCCCCTCCTGAAGAAACCCACATTGGACCCCTCTACTCCTGACAGTTACAGACCTGTCTCTCTCCTACCATTTATTTCAAAAACACTGGAACAGGCAGTGTTCAACCAGGTGTCTTCCTACCTATCCCAGAACAAACTACTGGATGACAAACAGTCTGGCTTCAAAACAAACCACTCCACCGAGACTGCACTGCTATCGGTCACAGAAGCACTATGGCTAGCCAAGGCGGAATCTAAATCCTCGGTCCTGATTCTGCTAGACTTATCCGCAGCGTTTGACACGTCAATCACCAGAAACTGCTAGCAGCCCTGTCATCGTTAGGAATCTCAGGCTCTCCTCTCCGCTGGTTCAAATCCTACCTCTCCAACAGATCCTTCAAGGTGTCATGGAAGGGCTCGCTGTCCACTGCTCACCACTTGATCACTGGGGTCCCTCAGGGATCGGTACTTGGACAGCTGCTTTTTTCCATCTATATGACATCCTTGGGACCCATCATACAGGCTCATGGCTTCTCGTATCACTGTTATGCTGATGACACCCAGATCTACATCTCGTTTCGACCAACGATGCCACTGTAGGAGCTCGCATTACAGCTTGCCTTGAGGACATCTCAGCTTGGATGAATGGGCATCACCTCCAGCTGAACCCTGCCAAGACTGAACTATTTGTTTTTCCGGCGCACCCTACGGTGCAACACGATCTCAACATCCATCTTGGCAATACCACAATCACTCCTTCTAAAACAGCCAGGAACCTCTGAGTCATATTTGATGAACAGCTGTCCTTCAATGGTCACATTGCAAAGACAACACGGTCATGCCGATACGCCTTATTCAACATTAGAAAGGTTAGACCTTATCTCACTGAGCATGCGGCACAACTCCTTGTCCAGGCCCTGGTAATCTCAAGGTTGGACTATTGCAATGCTCTCCTTGCTGGTCTTCCAGGAAGGGCTATCAAACCGCTCCAGCTGGTCTAGAATGCAGCCGCACGCACGCCTCGTCTTCCAACAGCCCAAAAGGGCTCATGTGACACCCCTTTTCATCTCTCTTCACTGGCTTCCCGTCGAAGCCCGCATCAGATTCAAGTCACTAATGCTCACCTACAGGACTATCACTGGATCTGCACCGGGGTACTTTCACACCCTCCTGCAACCCTACACCCCATCAAGATCCCTGCGTTCAGCAAACCAGCGGCGTCTTGTATTGCCTTCTCATAAGGACAGTAAATCGCTTTCCCGCTCATTCTGTTTCACAACTCCTTCCTGGTGGAACATTCTTCCTAACTCTGTCCGGTCAACCACATCTCTCACAACATTCAAAAAACTACTCAAAACTCAACTCTTCTGTGAATATCTGACAGACAAATAAATATTTTTTTTTTTAAAAACTCACCAACCCTTTCTCTCAACAGGTAGTGGTCTAGCTTTTGTTGAAACTAGTAACTTTGTATTGGCACCTAATGTATTATGGCTCCTTTATGACGAATCGCTTGTTGCTCCCTAACTCTATGTAAGTCGCTTTGGATAAAAGTGTCTGCTAAATGACTAAATGTAAATTACCTTCTACACACCCTCTCGAAGTCCACAAAGACTCTATTTACATTTACATTAAGTCATTTAGCAGACGCTTTTATCCAAAGCGACTTACAGGTGGGGTAAGCAATGAATTGGGACAGCATAAGTACAACAAAAGCATAGGTGCAATCAAAAAAAGAAGACTGGTCTCAATAGCGGACACTGCCATTCCAAGGACCGCTCGTGGATGATCATGCGCAGTTACAATAAGGTCAATACAAGACTTATCCCGCATGTATCCAGCCGGCTCATCTCTCCGTCAAGACCCTCCTTCAGTCTTTCCTGCATGATGATTTTGATAATGTTATATGGATACAAATACTCATTGTAATCATTCTAAATAAAGGCATGTCAAAATTTAAGCCAGTCAGTCATTCATTCATGAAAGATGAATCCTTCAGAAAGAGTCAAGTTTAGTTCAGCTGTTGCTGATACCGCTAAAAGAACAAATGTGTACATCCCACTCTTACCCTATACTGTAGAAACAAAGGTTCTCACACACTAAGCATGGGTACACACATACTTGTGCGGGAAACCTGCGTACAAACGTTTTCACGAACAAATCTTGATTCACTTAAGCTTTCATACTAAAATTGACTCTAAATATAAGAAAAAAACATAGGAACTGCTGAAAGCACACGATCGTAAAAATCACCAGTCTCTCTCTCATTCTAAGATCAAATGACAAAATATATGTTTCATCTTAGGATAATAGTTATATACTTTAAATAATATATATATATATATAATTATGCTTAGAAGTACATTTAATTTTACAATGATTTCATCATATACAGTGAAAGAGTAAGTAAAAGCTGCTTTAGACTGTAGTTCGAGCAGCGAGGTTTCTCTGAATAACGGCACTTTTACAGCCGGCTAACAAGAACTCTGTAAACTGTGTGCCTGTATAAAAGGTGTTTTATTGTGTATGGAAACTTTTTATCTACTTGTGTGTGATGGATTCTATTGGTGGGAGGGTAATTCCTATTGGAATAAAACACGATCAAAGAGGAATTTAAGAGACAATTCTAATTCACAGATTCAATGTTTTCAGCAGGGAGACTATTTGGCATAAAACCACAGTATCAACAAATTTACAATTTTCTCTACATAGTTACTATACTCCTATTAAGCTACATTTACTAAAACGAGGGAAATAAAAAATTTACCAGTTTCATCATAGTAGCTATACCTTATGTTTGTAGTTAATCTATGGTTATACAAATGGTAATAAATCCAACAAACACGTGCTTCTAAACTTCACTATATACTGTATAAGAAACTTACAATACTTACTGGTAAACTGCAGCCAAAACTGGTAAAGGGAATAAACAAAAAGCAAAACACCGCTCATGAATACACATAGGCCTAGAGCGTCTGAGGATAAATAGGCAAAATGATCATAAAGTATTATATCTAAACGAAACATATATGTGTATTCATGAGCGGTGTTTTGCTTTTTGAAATTATCTACTCCTTTAATACCACTGATCTGTACTTTCACTCAGCTTAGGAAGTTGTGTACTTTGACTACTCATCTCAACTCAACTTTATTTCTATGGCGCTTTTTTACAATTTTCATTGTTACAAAGCAGCTGTACATGAGACACATTGAATATAAGTAAACAACTAAAGTCATATACCTGTAAAAACAAGAAAACAACAAAGACAGACATACAAATGCTCCACACACACAATATGCAAACATACACACACACATTGCCATAGACGCACACACACTCGCGCACACACACACACACACACACACACACACACACACACACACACACACACACACAATTCATTCAAGAATGAAGCAAGTGTCTTGATGAATGACTCACTGAATCATTATCTCGTCCAAATACACGGATTCATTTAAGAGATAAAACACCGCAAAGAGACAGATGAGTGTGTTGAAATGAACGTTAACGCGCATAAGCAACATGAGTAACTGTACTACGAAACTACCGTTTAAAAAACAGATCTGCATCGTGGGAAGTTTGAAGCTTTAGCATCGCGATGCTACTGAAGCACAGGTCAGGGGCGCAACAGCACATTTTGTGAGGGGTATTCGACATCTGTATTGGCGACATAGTTGCCAACTCTCGCGAGACAAATAAGCAATCTCAGCTTTAAAAACAAGCCCAAAACAACATAATTCGATAATTTGTTTACCATCGTTCTAATTTTTCTTTAACTATAATTTACACTAAATGAGCCTGAGATACTTAAACTGGATATTCTCGTTCATTTTAAAATGAAGAGCAGAAGATATTTAGCCAAAATCAGCAAACGGCAACAAAACATGAGGGCACACGCTCTAACTACTCATCTTCTATGACCTGTGAGCAGGATAGGGTTGGAGAGATGGAAAGAAGAAAAAGATTAGAGACTTAAAGGGCTATGTTGTACTTTTTTCCATGCTTGGACCACTTTGTTGGTGCCATTATCTTCTCAAATTTACATGTTTTATTTATGTCATCACTTGGATTACAACGTCACATGCCTGCACTTTGAATTAGATTTTTCTCCAATGAGGGGAGAGGGTGAGGAGGGGGCTGAATGTTTTGATGAAATACGGTACAGATTTGATATTACTTCATTGATTGGCAATTAGCTGTAATCTGAAAGTGTCAATCAAAGCATGAGAGTAAAACAGTGACCATAAATTTAAAGAAACGAAGTTGCTTGTCAAATTTTCCTAACAGGCAACAACTACTTTTTGAATAAGGCCAAAAAAACGCAACTCACGATTTATGATTGTAGTAGAGTAGGCGGGGCGAGACCGTGGTTCGAGTCCGGTGAGTAATTGTGAATGAGTGCCAGCTGTGCGCACACCAGGCTCGAATCACGGAGGAGATGGGAGCATATAAGAGAACGAGCGACCGGACTGTGTCCGTGAGGGGCCGCCGGCTGTTATTTTACTTTAATAAATGTTTTAGAATGTCTTCCGGTTCCCGACTCCTTCCTTCCCTACTTGAATCTCTCTATAATGATTTTTTAACGCGACTTGATAAAAAAAACAAGCCCAAAGTCTCGGATTATTGACGGACTTGGCAACTATGATTGGTGCCCCCCCATCGCCCACCCGCCCCCATTTAGAAAACACAACAAATAGAAAATCCAGAAACAAGTTGAATTACCTTTGGAGTCATTCTTGATATATTTAACATCATATGAAGATGAAAATCAGATTTCCATCAATAACAGAAGCATAAAGGTTTCCTTATACAGAAACACTTTTCAAACTTCTTCGTGTAACAGATATAAAATTCTGAAAAGATAAATAACAATCTGAAAACTAATGAAACAAAGGATCAAAAAGTAGCACAAGTAAATAAAGCTTATGTATCGACATACACAATAAATTAGGGCTGAAACTAATGATTAATTTCTTCAGTTTTTTTTTATTAATCGGCTAGCATTTTTTATTTGATGTTTTGCTTATGATTACTTAAGAACCCCCAAATAAGGCTATTTATTGTATTCTTTGAAAAGTTAGTTTCAGTTGTGTAGTTAAGGCATTTATAACCTCTAACAAAAAATGTTGTCCTGTTTTAAACAATAACACTTCGTTATATATCCCAAATACAAGTAACAATCGAGTTGTAGCCCATTAGAGATGTACCGTTGAGGAAATAAACTTATTTTAATCTTCAATGTAAGACAATTAGATTATTATTATTCCCTTTCATTAAACAAATAGTATTATTAACATTATTTATAATTATCAGATTAAGACGATCACATGACATACTCGTGTTGTATAACCCAAATAAACAAACAGGCTTTGCTTTTTTCCACTTAGGCCGACTTTAAAACGAATGCCTAGTGAAGGATTGGAATTAGAAAAGACGATTTAAGGACTGTAGGAGATGGCACACTTTATCCTGGTGGACCGAGTCAAACACCGTTCTGATCTTGTTGATTCTTTACTGTAAATGAGTGTGGTTTTGTTTGATGCACGCACACTAACAGAAACGAGGCCGGCAGGTTTCTTCAATACTTCCACTTGTGTCATCTCTGGCAGCACACTCTTAAAGGGGCCATGCACGCAAACCATTTGAACACCTAGTTTGTGGATCTCTCTGGAGCTCTGAATGCAGGAGACGCATCTGCTCGAGTTATATGAAGAACACGGACCTGACGTTCAAACTGCACCGATCACGTCATCTTATGTTGAGAACGCGTCAGACTTTTGAAGAAGAACCCCATAAATATCTTATATGCGTGATGAAGGGGAAACTTATCAGCTTTAACATCGTCTCAGACTCTCCCGACTGTAAGAGAAAGCTCCTTCACAAGCACACATTCACTTTATAAGCCCCAAAGATGTAGACCTAGAGGTGAAGTGATATTGTATTATGATAAACTACCTCTAACACAAGATGAACAGAGATGAAATAACAATATATATTGTTTTTACTTGTTTTTCATGTTCTGTGCTTTGGGAAGTTTCTCTGATCGATCCATTTGGTCATTTGACAGTCAGAGAGTGATTGGTTGACGTAAACAGGAGAATTAGATACAATATATATTCATTGAACTTGTTTAAAATGCAACTAAACCGTTTAAGATAATGACTTTTTCTGCTATATTTTTCAATATTTAACCCTAGCTCAAGGTGTATGTGATGTTTATTTATAGTCTAGACACTCTTTCTATGATCTTTGACTGATCGTAGCGCTCGTTTGAAGCAATGCATCACACATAGTTGAGCATACAGATGATAAGAGCACACTTTAACATCTTTCCTCTTCTATTCATCTCTTTGACTTCTTCGAGCACGTTCAGCCATGTGGTAGTGTGACGTTTATATAAGTTTAGCGGAGAGGATCCAAGGGTTGCCAGATTTGCGTAAAAACTAAAATCAGCCAAATTGCCATTCTTAGCTAGCCGGAAAAGCGCGAGCTTAGAAAAACTGAAATACTTGGCAACTGTGAAAGGTCCGAACTCAAGCCAGAAAAATTGCGCGAGCAGGAAAACCGCTGCATAGAAACGACTTATGGACCTTTTTATAAATAAAGTGGAGTAAAAAGTAGAATATTTGTCTTTAAAATGTGGAGAAGTTAAAGTCACTAGTGCTCAGGTACACTTTTGGAGTATTATTTAAGTACAGTACACGTCCACCACTGGTAAAATGTGCTACAATGCACAGAGCGAAAAGCTCGATGTCAATCAAACTGAAACCAAAAGCATATTTGAAGACCACTGTCACATTCTGCTTGAATAAGAATCCACACGTTGCTTTGTGGAAAAGCAGAAGATTTATTCAACATAAGACATGCTATGGACAGTTAGCGGCCACGTTTCGATTGGCCACCCCGACCCCTCCCTCCTCGAAATGATCCACCCTTGACCTTCTTCCTCACTCCAGTTGACTGCTCTTCATCATCGGCCGCTTCGTCTCTGGAATGACCTCTTTTTCTCTTGTCACCTTGTTCTTTCATCTCCTGGAAGAAAGAGAAAGGAAGATTCATCAATTCAACTCTCCACAAGAATCTATGAGCATGTTTTTAATGAAGAGAGGAACTTACGATCCGTGCAAATCTCTGCGCTTCGCTCACTCGCTCCATCAGCATCATAACTTCCTCTTCCTGAGTGGGGAAGACGGGCAGTTTTTTACCAATCAACGTTTCTATTCGCTGAAAGAGCTCAACATCATACCTGCGTAAACAAAACACACGCAAAAAATCTCCACATTAACATGAATTCCTCACTGTTCATTGGTGATCATGACAATTCAACAGTCTTTTATCAAACTCAACACTAACAAACAGACCAGTTATTAAATCTAACGTCTACTGACTGTGTGACAAATGTGATGGAATTTCCAGATCTTCCCGCTCTCGCCGTGCGGCCCACACGATGGATGTAGTCCTGAAGAAGAAAACAAACACATTTTCACTTTCAGAAAAACATCAGAGAACATCATGTGAATGTGTGTTTGGGGCGGGGGGTTCACTACCTTCGAGTGTGTTGGGATGTCAAAGTTGATGACGCAATCCACGTGTGGAATGTCAAGTCCACGAGACGCTACGTCAGTGGCCAGCAGCACAGAGCGAGACTTTGACTTGAATTTGTTAAGAGCTCCAAGACGTTTACTCTAAACACACAACCATTAACAACAGAACATTCACGTTTATTCTTTTGGCAGAAGCTTTTTTCAAAGCCGCTTTCAAGTAGGAGAGAATTGAACATTTTGTCAACGCCCTAAACCCTAATGCTGGTATAGATCATGATGCCGAGAGGAGAAAAGCTCAAGCATGAACAACCTGATTTTAACCTGAAGTTCCAGTGCTGTGCGAGGCTGAGGTACAACACACAGGCTAACAGTCTCGCTCTCCTCGGTGTGTCAGTGAGTCTTCACGGCCTCATGCCCCACCATTTTTCTCAAGTTTAAGTTTGAACAATTTGCTGTTTTATAAGTGTATTCGTTTAAATTGATAATTGCAGGAAAAACTAACCCTATTAGGCAAGATACATGTAACATATCATGCCTGTAAGCGGCACATTCGCACATTAACCCATTCCACAAAGAAATCCATGTCTGCTCGCGTCAGCCACGCACTGCCTATTCATTGGTAAACGTTTACGAGCGGCACATTTTTAACCAAATCAGAATAACCATGAAGTTAAATCCTGCCCATCAGGAGTGGACTTTAGACTTGAGCTCACGCATGCATAATAGTCCAGTGCACAATACCTGCGAGTTGTAGACGCAACACCTGGCCCTTTGCTTTTCGTCCGGTGCGCACTGACGTTTAGAAGTCTCAGAGATGGAGATTCTTAATGTCGAGGACAGCATTGCATATTTCACATGGCCTTTTTAAAGCTGATGTAGTGAACTAAAGACTCATTTAAATGCTTATTAACATCAACTTGGAGGAGAGCAAATGTTGTAGGAAGTTTTGATCAAAAGAACTGTGAATTCACTGGTCACAGATAAATTTCAGGGGAAGTTAATAAATAAAGATGATTCATTTAGACGGAGATGTCAAAAGCAGGCTTTGAAGAAAAGTAACAGAGGTCTGTCCTCCAGTAAAGGTTTGTGTCTGACTAACCTAACCCATCATTAGAACCTCTCACTTTCTGCTGCAAACTTTGAATTATGTTGACTGAAACTCTCTTCCATTTCACTAGTGAAGCACTGATAGACAGCCTGTATCTCCACTTTATCAACATGCGCAGACATATTTCAGTCGCCATAACGGTAAACACGCCTGTTTCTTCTTCAGTGATAAATAAAGAAACGTGCCGGCAGACGCAAGCAGCCAGTTAGCTTGTGTTTTTGAACATCTCACATAAGGACTGCACAAGACTCTGTTGACAAGTAAATAAAACAGATGTCATACTTGAGCCCTGTAGTATTTTGAAAACTCTGCTTCTTTAATCAATATTCACTCATTTCATGGGCACGTTGACTGAAGTGGCTGAGATAAGCCCCCTAAGTGTTATTTCTAACAACAGATTTTGATTGATGTGTGTGTATGTGTGTGTGAGTGTGTGTGTACCTGACACATCTGTCCATGCAGAGGGATGGCTGTGATGCCGAGGTTTCTGAGCAATAGTGCCACCCGTTGAGTGTTGTTACATGTGCTGCAGAATACCATGAAGGAATTTCCAGCCAGTTCATTGAGAATAGAAACCAGATAACAATCCTAAAACACACACACACACACACACACACACACTAGCACTTGCACAACTTACTTGATCATGAAACTTAATGGAAGTGACTTTATGAAAAACAATCGGCAGAGTACAACTGAGGTCTAACCCATTTTAGCAGATACAATCCAAGAAGAGTTAACAGAGCTGATGTTTGTATATTATATTTATACTTGTGTTTATTCCAACATAAATCACCAAGCATACTATAATAAAAGTGTGTAACCTAACCCCCTGTACCCTAAGAGGATATCCATTTTTATTGGTGTCTAAAATCCTAGAGGAAATTATTGAGTGCACAGAAATAACAAGTTCACTACCAAGCAGCTGCTAGACATCGATCATAATATTTCTGAATTCACTCACTTGTTTTCATTGGCTGATTCAAGTCCACTATATTAGTCAATGAATAGTGAATGAGGGTCTTATTAAACAGATAGTCCTGACTTTAATGGATTTACACAAGTCCACATTCACTAATATTATAACTGATGATATTTATCTATTATAACACATGATTGATATTTAACACAATGATTCTTTTCTTTTGTTGCAGTTTTCACCCTTGATTGAGAACATCACCAATAGCTCTGAATCATTTCTACACAAACCTTGTACTTTGATGGAATGAAGATGTAATACTGCTGCAGTTTTTCTACAGTGGCGTATTTGCTGGACACAGAACATTTGACAGGATCTAGTAGAGCCGCCCGCTGGAGCTTTTGAACCTGAAACAAGACGCACAAGAAGAGTTCATTCAAGTTCATTTCAATACTACACAATGTACATGACTAAGAAAGATCAGAACACTCGCAGCGGCACCCTCACAACATCTCGCTGCTTCAAACTCTTTCTACCTTTTTCGTCATTGTTGCTGAAAAGAGGAAAGTCCGTCTCTCTCGAGGAATCACTTTTAGAATCTTATCCACCTGACAACAGAGAAACACTCAGCGTGAAAGATTTGTCATTAATTTATAAACATTTGAATTATAAAACATGAATAATCATAATAAACATAATTGTGTTCTCAACCTTGCACAAAGCATCATTTAACACAATGAATTGTGTATTTTATAACTTTTCCTGTTGAAATTCTCATTACTGTAACGCGTCCTGATTTGTCTGAGTGCACAATATGTTGATATTTAAACAAAGTAAGATTAAGACATTCTTAAAACAACAACAACTTGATGTACTTTTAATTAATATTGAATATAAATGAAGAAATGATTGAAAAAGAAGTGTCCACGAATGATAATCTCATCCTCTGTATCATTTAAGGGAAGGTTCTTGGACAAGGATTTCCAGAACTAGATCTTAGTTAATTCAGGATATTTAAGTCATTTTAAAAACCTTCTTTACAAAAAAGCATAATTGTGTGCATCTTGAGACAAAACTATGGCACTGATGTGTTTTAAGATATGTCAGTGCAATAGTGTTGTCACGATACTGGAATTTCTAACTTCGATACGATACCTTGAAAAATATCGATACTCGATACCATTTTCGATACCACAGAGAAAAAAACTGCCACAACATTAAGGGGGTAATTTTTTTTTTATTATTATTTAAAGATAAATATAACATATATAATGTATTATAAAGAGTTTTTAAAGGGTAAAATGCATTATAATTCTTCATAATGTGTGTTGTAACGCATTATGTACGGTTGCAGGTCGAGTCTCATCTTCTTTCTGGTGCTACAAGAGAATGCCAAACTTTAATAAACATATATATTTTTTTGACCGCACTTTTAAAATGAACTGAACTATGTAACTAATCTCAGAACTTAAGTAATTGGTTATAGATATTTGTTAACATAAATAAACAATGAAAAATACTTCCAAAACATGTATTAATCTTAGTTAAAAGTTAATTTAAACTAACATTTACTAATACATGTACTACTTAAAATCCAAAGTTCTATCTGTTAATATTTTTTTTCATTGGACCAGATCAAACATGATCCGTTGTATTTTATTACATACTGTCATCAACGATTAAAATATACTGTAGCAAATGCATTGCTCATCGTTCATAAATGCTGGTCAATACATAACATTATTTGATGAACATATTTTAATGCCGGATTCAAATATCACCGATCCACACACGTAATCATTTTTTGAATTAAGTTAATTAAGCACAAGTTAATTTACATTTGACCACAGTTAAAGTCTTTAAAGATTCACAGCTAAAGATTCCTCAGTCGGATTATATTAACTTTAAGAACTACGCTGAAAAAACGAGACAACACTCATATTGCTCTATTAGAGGTGTTAGCGCCTTTTGTTAGCACTGCTCTGTAGCAACTCTTGCATATCGGCTTGTTTGTGTCCTTCGGCTTTCCATGTTCATTTGCTTCATATCCAAAATATTTCCAGATAGCACTCCTGCTGTGTTCTTTATCAACCAAAGCCGGTTGCGAAGGCGCCGCACACGCCATATTTATATTCACTTCACTCTTGCTATTTAACCAGAGCGAATGAGACGAGACACGTGACAGGCACTGCGGTCACATGTGGTGTTTGTCAACGCGCCTTTGGAGATAAGTGAAAGTGACAGCTCGGCTAGGATCGGAGTATCGATACTTCGGGAAATTAGTATTGGTACCGTTCAGATATTTCAGTATCGATACTTATCGAAATATCGATATTTTTGACAACACTACAGTGCAAGTGTTATTTGATCAGGAATCCTTTATCATTTAAGTTAGTCTGGGACAAGGCTTACAGCACCAGTGAAATCAAAATGAATGAAGTTGTTTTCCTTTTGTTATAAATAAGTCAATAAGCTGATATGCTCCTACGTTCCCATATAGAAGATCTGATCTTTCAAGACTGACCGTCTGCCTGCGTGCCAAACAAATCTAGAAACACCGCTGTGACTATCACGCTGGTAGGGTTTGCCAGGTGGACTGTGCCGGAAAACAATCGCTATTGGTTCTTTTAAAAGGGGGAGGAGCCACACAGCATTTCTCAGTTTTCCGCATTTTTTCAATTGAGATTATGTCCCAACATCAAATAATGCTGCGTGTTCTTAGGCATGTCAGTGGGGCTTTAAGCCCTGTGGGGGACACCGCCCCTAACTGTTTACACACACAAAGATACTAATATCAAGTTCATTTATAGAGCACTTTCAACACCACTCTAAAGTACATCAATATTGAACTGATGCTACATCACTACAACAGTAAAATCCCCAAATCAAAACCTACTACAAAGTTGGCCAATCAAACGCCAAAAGCCTGAGGAAATGGCCAAAGTCTTCAATTGCTTTTACAAGAGGTCCAAACTATGAGATGATTTGGAGATGGAGAGAGCAGAGGCTCAGCTCAACTGAGAGCGTGACACAGTAACAACAAACTCTGGAGGACCGTGATGAGATCAATGTCTTCTACACAAGCATCAGCACTTTGTGTTGTATTCTGAATGACACAGATAGCACAACAGGGCTTATATCATCCCATTTCTTATCTTTTGTTAGAAGTCTCTAGCAGCATTAAGAACATACTGAAGACGAGCTGTCAAAGATGCACTTAAACCCAAATATAAAACATTACAATTCATCCTCGTAGAAATAAAAGCATGTATAACAATTTGATGTTTAACATCAACTTTGAGATTATGTGAAGAAACACATCTAACAGAGATGTCTTGATATTATTCTAGTTAAAAGTTAAGTCTTGTCTTGCTTTGTTCACACTTTTTACATTCTAATTACAGATACAAGTTGTTTTCTGCTTTTTAAGAAATGTTACATGAATAATGATCTTTTCAAATATACTTCATTAATGTCATATTATATACAGTCTCTCACAAGGCAAGGGTTAGGCAAGTTTATTTATATAGCACATTTCATACATAAGTGCAATTCAAAGTGCTTTACATAAAATGATTGACAGAAAGAATAAAACGTATCTTTAAAATGCAAATTATTTAAAACAATAAAACAGCAATAAAATTGATTAAAAATGTGAGTGTATACAGTATATAAAAAGAATAAGAGCAAAATAAAAATAAATTAGAAATAGAATTGAGTCCACTCCTCACATTTCAGTCAATATTTGATGATATCTTTTGATGTGCCAACACTGAAGAAATGACACTGTGCTGTAAAGTAGTGTGTGTACAGCTTGTGTAACTTTGAACATGTGCCGTCAAAATAACTCAACACACAGACATTCATGTCTAAACCACTGGTTATAAAAGTGTATCATGTGTAAGTGTAAGCACAAACACCTACAAAAATGGGTCTGAGCAATTCCAGCTTTATGGACGTGACAAAAGTGTTCAGAGAATGAATTTGTTACGATTATATCCAACCATCTGTTTATATTTTACTGAATCCTTGTTGATAGAGTCTAAAGTCTAAAACTTTAGTCTGAATTCACTAAAAATATATTAAGTCTGAGTCTAAAAATATATATTTAAAAAAAGGGAAATAAACATGACGCAAGAAAGGAAGCGTTTTTGGGAGATAAACTTTGTAGGATTTCTGTGAAATAAAAAGCACAACCCTGAAGCAATAATACACAATGAATGGAGAAGTGATGCCTCTTTATAGAACATCAAATAGTTACTTTATATTAATTTTCATGAATATATCAATTTTCAGCTTTCCTGTAGCTCAGTGGTAAGAGCATTGTGTTAACAACGCAAGGTTGTGGGTTCGATCCCAGGGGATTGCAAATACCTATGTAAAAAGTATAGGATAAAGTAATGTAAGTCACTTTGGATAAAAGCATCTGCCAAATGCCTAAATGTAAATGTAAAATGTAAATGTGTCCATTTATGAGGAATAGTTGAGGTTGAGGGTAATGTGTTGTGTTGTATTGTCATGCCATACTGGACGGGGCACATTAGCGGTGTGGGTAGTTGTGGCCTAATGGTTATAGAGGCAGACTCGTGACCTAAAGGACGCCGGTTTGATTCTCAGGGCATCAGAGATGAAGAGATGAAACATAAACCATCTCAGAGTTCACTACTCACTACAGGACGGATTAAATGCAGAGGTCATCAGAGCTGACAATAGGTCACTCTCAGAGGACAGGTCCAGTGGAGGATAATCAAGAACCGGCCAAAGGTGCGGAGACAAGACCCCATCATGAGCTGCCAGATGACCTTGTAACAGTGCGACACACTCGGGTCTGATCAACCTGCGCTGGGCCTCTAAGAGCTGAAACACCCAATGAGGCTGAGGAACCCAACTGACCATGTGTCGCAGTGATGGGAACCATACCAAGGGCATTATCAGCAGCACCTCACCTCACTCAGGATAATGGATGTGATGAAAGAGGACCGGACACACAACTCATGAGATCTCTCTCTGATGATGGGAAATCTCGCTTCTCGTTTGGCTCTCAGTGGAGGCGGTCGCATTTTCTCACTCCCCGTCCTTCCCCATATCTTCCCTGCTTTGTCTCCTGTCTCGTCTCATCTCATCTATTGAGAGACTCTCTCTGCACTGCTCTCGAAACTTGGAAATTATGGATCTGATCAACTGGTCTCTCAGCGCAATTGACACCATTTTCTCGACGAGAATACACAGGCTCGGGTGAACCTGACTGCCCTGACGGAACGTTCGCAGCTGGCTACACGATGGACGGGTGGGAGAGATGGCGGATCGTGTGTCTGGCGGCTCTTTCCGTGGAGGACATTGAAGATATCTACCTTTTCGGAACCATGATAACAGGTATTATGCTGATTGGATTATGCTTTGCCCTGGGTTATCGAAAAATTCTTAAAACAGGAACAGCTGTCCAAAGCCTCACAAGGCTGCCCGTTTTGACGGAGGCCGTGGGAAGAGCGGTCAGCATTGAGACTGAGACTATTAATCGCAATATGGATTATATCTTGAAAAGCTCACGGCTATGGAAAGAAAAATTGATGATGCTAGAGACCAAAATGGACAAAGAGAGTAGCCGTGGAATTGGAATGCGGTTTACTCGCCCAAAGACGAAACAACTGCAATCTTATCTTTTCGGCCCCCCTTAACCAGGACTGGCCTTGGCCAAGGCTGATACTGGTAAAACAACCCTGAAGAGCAATGTGGCGAGACGCTCTTGCGTTCCCTCACCCATCATACATACACACACAAACAGACTTTTGGACCTTATCGCTCATACACCCACACAAAGACTCAGAACTATCACACACACATTCATACATACAATTCGCCTGACCGATTCAAAGCCTCCATCGCTTTGACCCGCCAGCTTGGCAAGCGGGTCTGTGTAGAGCGCCTTCATGGCTGCAGGACCGGATGGCTGCTTGCCGGAGCTGGATTACTTACCCTGTTGCAAGTCATGTCTATGTGTACTGTTTGATTGTTTTTCTCCCCACCTTCCTCATGTTATGCTGTATTTCCTTCTTGATACATTTCGTTGCATAGTACTTGTACATGTGTAATGACAATAAAATTGAATCTCATCTCATCTCGAAAGAAAGGCAAGTACGTATTTCTATAATCATTTATCCATAAACCCAGAGGATACAAACTCAGAGAAAGCTCAAACCTTCTTCACTCGGATCATATTCTGTCATGTGTAAGGTGTGGGAAATGTCCTATTGGGCAACTCAACTGTGGTGAAATAGTGGGATTATAACACCTTATCCTATTAAAGACTCATCGTATGAGCACGTTCAACAAGTTGGTATGATTTATTAGGATCGTCATGAAATATATCACAATAAGAGCCCGTGTCTATGTCACAACACAAAATCTGAACAGCTGGATTTCTCACATGCTTGCAGGGCAAGGTACACCAAAACAAACTTACTGAGTTCTTGTTTTTCATGTTTTCTGTGATTCACTTGGGAACAGATTATAGCACCTAAATGCGGAAATAGTCCGATTGTCATCCGATGAGCCCTTAAACCCAATCAAACCTCATCAGACTGAAAAGAAAGACTCAGGGCTGTTTGTGAAGCGGGATAAATCCAAGGAGGCCAATAATAGCGACCAACATGTTTGGAGGAGAATTTTATTTACAATGTGATATTCCCTCTACCTCAAATTGATTTCCTTCAATGAACTGTTAATTGAACTGGAATTTTGTAGATTTTTTAAATAAAAGATCAAAACGAGAAAAGGTGCAGATTCATTTTTACAGCATTCTTTGCTCATATTTACAAAGTACCAGCTGTCCTGTGGCTCAGTGGTCAGATCATGATACTAGAAACGCCAAGGTCATGGGTTTGATCCCAATGGATTGCACATAGTCAGAAACACACAACGTATAACCCAATGCAGTGTAGGTCGCTTAGGATTAAACCATCTGCCTAATGCATAAATGTAAATAATAGTGGAGGGCACTGTATGTATGAAGAGAAAACATTGGAGCAGAAGGTAAACTCTGAATGAGGTGAGAATGAACACACCTCACTAGTGTGTGTGTGTGTGTGTGTGCGCGCGTGCGTACCTCAGACTCAAAGTCCATGTTGAGAATGCGGTCAGCTTCATCCATCACCAGGTATTTCAGTGCTCTTAGATTGAAGCCTTTTGTATTCTCCAGGTGATCTAACAGACGGCCAGGAGTTGCTATTCAAGACAAAGTTCAAAAGAAGCATTGAGAGCAATCCATGGCACCTTAATTCATATATACATCAATAATATATAAATACACAGTATATATATTAGTGCTGTCAATCAATAAAATAAATAATCAGGATTAATCGCATATAACATCAATGTTTTCAAAACTAGTTTTACATTTTAATAATTTCACATTTCATCTACAAATTTATGTAGAAATAACAGATTTCTTTGAAATCATTTTATGATTGAAAGGCAACATGCTGATATTAGTACTGCAACCGATGTCTCTATTAAATTGATGATTTTTATTTATTTTAACATTAATAATAGCCATTTAACACTGAAGTAGAGTATAACTGAGCTCTGTAAGATATATACAGAAATTGAATGAAGTTCTCTTACATTTTACAGTCTTTTAATGCCAAATTCTCAATTTAACCCAGAATTTAAGTTCCACAACACATTGAAGTCCTCTTTCCTTTTGTTCTTTGATGACTATTAATGACAGCAGTCAAAGCAGCAGGTATATTTATTAATATAACTCTAAACCTTTTTCTGGAGCTGTGTGGACAACAAGAGACTGATCAAATGAATTCTTACCGATGACAATATGAGGTTTCTTAGCAAGAACCAGTGACTGAGACATCATATCAATCCCTCCGACAATAACAGCTGAAACACACAAATCATATCAATGCAGGGCATTAATGCTTAATGTCAGATGCATTAATGACAGAATATGACTTGTCCGACCCAACAGGCCATTGAAAAAAGAATAATAATAACAGCGCTACAAAAATAAATCAATCTGTGTCATGTAATTGTTCTTGTGAGGTACATAGCAACACAGAACAATAAGAACATGTGCATTACACAGAGCTGTGTGTTTGTGTGAAGTGTGTTTATGTGTGTGTGACAATAATCAATGATGCACCGCATTGAGTCCATTTAACTAGAATCCTGTTTCTTTAAATGTCATCTGGCTGTTCTGCTTGTCTGAGATGCACAGTTTAACATATGACACGAGTGATGGTTGAGGATTTATCTGCGTCTGCACAGTATGAGGATATGAACACATCAACTGCATCTCCAGAGTGGGTTTTACCAGCATTTACTGTTTGACTAACCCCATCAGCATCACACACACTAAAACTCAGCCGTCTTCACCACTACACGTCAAAATAAATTCCCATTAACTTGAACATTACTGTAGTATTTGTTAAAGTAAACTGTAGTACCCTTGTAAACACTGTAGTGTACTATAGTAAGGTTCAAAAACATTATATTAAACTGCAGTAAAATTCCTTGATACTCCTGTAAATAACACTATAGTTTACTACAGTCATTTATGTGGACAAACATTCCTCTATTGTATAGTAAAAAAATGAAATACAACTTCTGAAAAATAAATCCAATTTAATTACACTAAAAATGATAAGGCCCTAATTTACCCATCTGTACCTAACATTTATGTTTTTCTGCCTTTTCACGTTATGAACTGCACTTGCATATGTTTTTTATGATCACAACTAGGGCTGCAACAAACGATTATTTTGATAGTCGACTAATCTAACGATTATAATACCGATTAATCGACTAATCGGCTATTATTTCAATGACTAATCAGTACGTTTTTAATGATTATTCAGCTTTTGCAACTATTTAAAACATTGAGTTATAGATAATTTACGTAATGAATAAAATCAATTCAGCTTTTGAAATTTGTTTTAATGAACTTGAACCAAATGGTTTCTCTCTTTTAGTTTGCTGATTCTGTCCAACTCGAGTCACACAAATACTCTCTACAAACTTTTAAATAGAAATAAAAATAAATAAATCAGGTACATTAAAGGCCGATTTTTTTTTAAATGTAAACAAATCTCTTGACAGAAGCATTAAGCAGCATTTCTATGACAACAGTTCAGTTTAACTCTTTCCCCGTCAGCCTTTTAAAAAAAAGTTGCCAGCCTACGCCAGCGTTTTTTTACATTTTAACCAAACTTCAATGGCTCACACTACATTTTCTTTAATGGATATATGGACAAACAATAGGTCCAATGAAAGATCAGAGTCTCTGCTTTGAAAAAAGGAAACCGTATTCTTCAATCTTGATTTGATCTTTTTTTATCACTCTTAGATGTGGGTATGTTTCTTCAAAAATGCATCACTTTGATTAAAAGATAATTTTGAGATAATACGTTTTTTTTTCAAAGATTCCGCACAGATTACACTCAGAACAATCATTAAAAACCGATAAGAAATAAACGTTCTAGGTTCTAGGATTCTGTATTTTCCCCAAAGGTGTGTAACAGCGCCACCTGCTGTACAACAGTATAAACACTGATTGCCGTTATAACTGGTTTGGTGGGGAACCGTTTTAATACGAGATAAATCATCAAAGTCGGTAAAAGAGTTAATGAAAAAGAGCAAGAAACAGAAGAAAATATTTAAAAAATAAAGTCAAGATATTAGACTCCTATCACTTAACGTCCCTCTCTTATAAATATTTTCCTCTCATGTAATACCTAATAGTGTTATAATAATCAAAACAGTTTGTTATAATAATAACAAACTTTGCAAAACAAATAATAACATAACTGTAATTATATGATTATTTTTGATATTATCATTACTGTTATTATTGCATTCTCTCATAAAAAGAATTACCGCTAAATTAGTGTTAGATTTAATTTCCGCATAAATGAATATACACATGCAAACTAATGAATTGTGAAGTTGTTAAGCTCACTGAAGACATTCCTGGCTAGATAGTTGGAGGAAGGGTTTCCCTCTGGCCATATGGGGGGATTCCTTCTAAGCTAAACATTCTTTGTCTTATCTGCTATACCTTATTTGGTCATTCTGTGAACCCTGGACATTTGAAACCATCCAGAGGTCTTTTGGTACCTATATAAAGACTTGTAGATTCTAAAATAAATGAGTTCAAAAGCTTGATGCCTTTGTGTCTAGTTCTTGTGCTCCCAGATCTGCAGAAGAATTCTCTCACAACATCCAACGTATTTCTGATTTGATTTTAAGTGTAATCCAAAACATAGAAAGAAACTTAGTGTTCGAAAGGAACCTGAAGTTTAACAATTAGTTAGTAAGGTCTAGATAGAGAACACTCGCCTCTCTTCTGCTCATTCTCAGGGATGTTTCCTTTATAAATGCTCCAGCATGCAAGGTTTTGCTGCCGTGAAAGGCAAGTTCCGCCTTGCTTGCATTTTTTTGTTTTCAATTTGGTACAGCTTTCCCATACTTCACTTTTTCGCATTCGTTTGTACTCCGCCATAATTCTCGCTGTGTGTCCTTCTACTGATAGCCTTCGGGAAGACTGCATTACACTCTAAGCCAGTGTTTCCCCTAAGTTTACAGCTTTGGGGGGGGTTGGTTAGTTGGGGAAAATTGACGAGAAATCTTATATCATTTCCTTTACATTCTTTATGTGCTATCTATCTATCTATCTATCTATCTATCTATCTATCTATCTATCTATCTATCTATCTATGTATGTCACATAAATTGGTTGTCTGGGAGGGTAATGCTATGTAAAAGTTAAAAAATGTTAACATAAGATATCTCTTTAAAAAAATAAATTAAATGTATTTAAATCTTTTTAAAATTGGTTTTGCAAATAACCTTTTTTAAATTTATAGAAGTATTTGTTAATATTAATGGACCAGAGCTTAAATAGTTTTATTTTTTAACCAACAACTAAAAAAGGATTTATAAATACTAACAAATATATTGCTCATTCATTGTTCGTTAATGTTAGTTAATACATTTATATGATAAACAAATTTTAAATGGGCTGTTTTTGTGAGATGTTTTTTATATGATGCATTTATTGGAGAATAATCCTGTCAATCACAGCACTGCTGTGAACGCGCGCTGTTCTGAACGTCATCACGTTGCGCTGTTCTGAACGTCATCACGTGCGCTGTTCTGAACGTCATCACGTTGCGCTGTTCTGAACGTCATCACGTGCGCTGTTCTGAACGTCATCACGTTGCGCTGTTCTGAACGTCATCACGTTGCGCTGTTCTGAACGTCATCACGTTGCGCTGTTCTGAACGTCATCACGTTGCGCTGTTCTGAACGTCATCACGTGCGCTGTTCTGAACGTCATCACGTGCGCTGTTCTGAACGTCATCACGTGCGCTGTTCTGAACGTCATCACGTGCGCTGTTCTGAACGTCATCACGTGCGCTGTTCTGAACGTCATCACGTGCGCGGTTCTGAACGTCATCACGTGCGCTGTTCTGAACGTCATCACGTGCGCTGTTCTGAACGTCATCACGTGCGCAGGACATTCCCATACAACACAGAGCGGCCTGCATGCGTATTAAATATCTCTTGTCTTATTTAATCAGCAGATTTACAATGTCCTGACTAAAAACATTTGAAACACACATATGTAAATAGTAAGCGCCATGTAACTCATTAATATACATTTTACCTGTCATCCGGTGATGACTGGACTTTTGATGCTTGTCAGGGGCAGGATGCGCAACACAAGAAATATTACAAGAAATATACAAGAAATATTTGCGAACAATATTTGCTTTAAGAAATAGACCGTCCTCTACCGCCACCACGCGCGCATTTCTTTTAAATTACTGCAAATTAGTGCCTGATTAAAAAGGCATTTAAAACATTTTCGTATTTTTGGAGAAATTATGTCATTATTGTATATGATAACGTCCACCCACGACCCACCCGCAATTAATCGGAATGTATTTTTTTATTACCCGACCCACCCGACCCGCGGATCATCTGCAGCGCCCGCGGATTTAACTGCCATCCGCGCATTACTACCGCGCGCTCTCTGTCCGCTAGTGTTTGTTTGTGTGTGCGCACTCATTGGGATAATTGTAAACGCGCAAACACAGACAGAAAAGACATGCCATCGTGGAAATAAGATAAATAACATATTACTTAAGGGGTATTTAGTTTGTTTAGTAACATAACAAATTGTAATCTGGCGCTATAAAGAAAATCAAATCAAATTTACTTGACGTTCAAGGGTGGCGGGCGAGCCGTTAGGAGGGCAGGGCGCCCCCCTTATATAATGGTAGGGGAAACACTGCTAGCGCAGGGGTCTCAAACTGCCGGCCCGCGGGCCATTTGCGGCCCCCACTCCCCCTCCCTCCGGCCCGCAACTAACGTAAAAAAATATAACGCAATCCGGCCCAAATTCTTTTAATTAAAAATTAAATATTAGAATTAAAATTATTATTAATATTATTTGTAGTGGTTTTATAGCAATTTAATTAAAATGAATTAATTAAAAACATGTTTAAAAAAAAACCCGCGCTTGCCGGAAGACGTGATAAGACGTTAGCTGGATTCTGGGCTTTAGCAGTTACTTTTTTTGTTTGGCTGTGAATAAAAATATGTCTAATTCCAAACCGAAAAGGAAAGTGGATGATGAACACAGACTGTTTCAAGAAAGATGGACACTAAAGTATTTTTTTGTGGAGTTTAATGGGAACGCAACCTGTCTGATATGCAAAGAAAAAGTTGCCGTTCTGAAGGAATACAATCTCAAGCGTCATTATTTGACTAAACACGGAGACCAATATGAGAAGTACCAGGAAGACGAGAGAAAAAAACGAGCCACACAGTTGCAGAGAGAGCTAACGTCCCAGCAAAGCCTTTTCCACAGAGCCAAAAAGGATGCTGATGATGCCGTTGAAGCGAGTTATGTGGTAAGTGAAATGATCGCTAAAGCAGGAAAGCCATTCACCGAAGGCCAGTATATGAAGGACTGCTAGTTGAATGTTGCTGATATTCTTTGTCCAGAAAAGAAGAACATGTTCAAAAATCTCTCTTTATCGGCTAATACAGTGGCAGAGCGGATTACAGAGTTATCAGGTGACATTTATAATCAGCTACGTGGGAAAGCTATAGTTTTCACTGCATACTCTGTGGTGACTGACGAAAGTACAGACAAAACTGACACAGCTCAGCTAGCTATTTTCATCAGAGGTATTAATGACCAGTTTGAGGAGACGGAATAAGTGCCGAGTTTGTGTCCAATGCACGGCCGTACAACAGCCAAGGATAGATTTCAGCAGCTGTGCGACGCGATTGAACACGTTAGTTTGTCGTGGAGCAGACTAGTAGGCATTACCACCGATTGCGCCCCATCTATGACAAGTAAAAAAATGGACTGATAGCGCTGGTACAAAGAAAGTCGGAAGAGGAAAATGCAGATCCAGCAGTTGTTCTGCACTGCATTATACACCAGCAGGCACTGTGCAACAAATGCTTAAAATATGAACAAGTCATGTCTGTTGTCCTAAGCTGCATCAATTAAATCAGGTCAAGAAGTTTACAGCACCGCCAGATTCAAGCCTTTTTGGAAGAAATTGAGGCAACATATGGTGATGTACTTTTCTTTACTGAGGTACGCTGGTACAGCAGGGGAAATGTTTTGAAGAGATTTTTTGAGTTAAGAATAGAGGTGAAGAGATTTATGAAAGATGGCAGTATGGATGTTCCTGAATTTGATGATCCTAAATGGGTCATGGACCTTTCATGCCTAGTGGACATTACACAGGAGCTGAACGTCCTCAACCTGAAGCTCCAGGGCCCTGGTCAGCTCATCACAGCAATGTATGAAAGTGTGAAAGCCTTCTCCACAAAATTGAGATTGTGGAAAACTCAGCTTTCTGCAAAAAATCTCAGTCATTTCACAACATGCAGATCTCTTGTGGAGAAGGAAATAGAATTCAATGGGGATGAATATGCCCCTGCTGTTGAAAACCTACTTCAGGAATTTGATCAGCGTTTTGCTGACTTCAAGGCACACCGTGACACTTTCCAACTGTTTGCAGACCCGTTCCCATCTGATGTGGAGAGTGCCCCAAATTTGTTGCAAATGGAACTTATTGACTTGCAGTGCAACAGTGAGCTAAAAACTCAATTCAGAGAGGCACAAGGTAATGCAGACAAGACTGCACAGTTTCTGAGAGAATTACCTCCACGCTTTCCAGAGCTTTCCAAAGTGTTCAGTCGGTTAATGTGCCTTTTTGGAAGCACATACCTGTGTGAGAACCTTTTTTCAACAATGAACTTCAATAAATGCAAATTCAGGTCCAGTCTGAGTGATGCTCATCTTGAATCTGTACTCAGGGTTTCAACTGTGAACTCCATCAGGGCAAACGTGGCTCAGTTGTGTGAGCAGAAGCGCTGCCAAGTGTCTGGCAAGAAATAGAATAGTTTGCAAATGTATTCAGAGATCGCATTTGTTCAGTGTAAGGTTCAGCACAGTTTAGATAAGTTACTTAAGTTAAAATAAAGTAGGTTACTGTTAAAAATGTAAAATTATATAAAAATCCTCAGACACTGTTGTTTGTATTTTTGTTAAGCATGACACAAATATGTTGGTAATGTTTTAAAAGATATGTGAGCTAACATCTCAGCAATTAAAGTAAATTTCCAGAACTTTTGTGCTATCTTTTTGTGCTTCAATGTTATAACGGCCCTCCTATGAGATGTCAGTCACAGCAATGGCCCCCAGCCAATTTGAGTTTGAGACCTCTGCTCTAGCGCTACAGTGCCGTAGCGGTCAAATTGTGATATCGCATGCCCTTAAATTAAGTCACGTAATCAAACGACAACAAGAATATTTGTCGACAATTTTTTATCGTTTCAGCACTTATCACAACAGACGTTTTATACTCTGAACATCTGTAACAGCTGTGCCATGTGCTAGAAGAGTGAGGTACAGGTCTGACACTCATCAACATTACTGCTGGTCTTTGATCTGGACCAATCATGAAGAGTATCAACACATCCAGGTAACGCACTGGACATTAGGTCAAACTCTTAAAGCTAACTTGACCAATCAGACAGAGTTATATTGACACTTCAATTGAAATATCATCTTTTTATCTTCGGACAAGTAATATTTGTATTCTGAGAAGTGACTGTCAACTTTACTTGTCTGAAGGAGAAATCAAGGCTTAATTGCAATGGTCATGTGTGAGTTTGTTGGTACCCGTCTTGACTCCGATGCTGGAGCCCAGAGCCTCAAACTGTTCAGCGATCTGAAAGGCCAGCTCTCGTGTGGGGGTCAGTATGAGCGAGTGCAGCCGCTGCGCAGACGTCAGCAAAGACTGCAGGATGGGAAGAGCAAACGCTCCGGTCTTCCCTGAGCCCGTCTCTGCAAGACCGATGACGTCACGACCTGGAACACACACATGTATGTACAGAGTCATAATGACTGAAAGAAAGATCAGAATATTAAAGTCTAACATTGATCATGTTGTACCGCCTTTATAAAACTGGTTTGCAAAGGAATGTGAGAATAATAAAGTGACTGGCGTGAAGTCGCTTGTCTTGAAACACAAAGACTGGCTTTAGACACATTCTTTATTAAAAAGCAGATACGAAATGACTTCTGCCAGAAGAAAACAATGGTGTGATATGATAACAATGGGTTGGATAGGGGACTTTTTTGCTGGATCTGATCTGTTGCTTTCCCCACAGGTGTCACTCTTGAGCTTCTAAAAGGAGTTATAATCATGAATCCACCGTTCATACACTATTTTCCACGTCATGTATTTCAATAGCTATATGTGAGGAATAAACTAATCCGACATTGTTAAGAGTCTGCTGCTGTCATCTGTCAATGTTCATCCAGCATGTGTGTCCTTCTCCCTCATGGATGTTTGCTCTGTGGCTTTTGGTCGAGGTCACTGAGTGCAGCTATGACACGTCAGAGGGGATCTGGCCCTCCCGGCTGAGTCTTGTCCAAGTTTTTTTCTCCATTAATCAATCATTGGAGTTTGGGTTCCTCGCCACAGCAGGGCAGTGTTGGCTTGCTCACCGGGAGACTTCATTTATTTATAAATTACTTTTTTAGATATTATTTATTAGAATGATCTTGCTTGTTCTATAAACACGATACACTGTGCTGTGTTTTTACTTAATGTTTTTTTCTGTTTGTCTTATTTGCGCCTGTAAAGCTGCTTTGGAACAATACACATTTTGAATAGCCCTACATAAATAAACTTGAATTGAATGTCAGGACGTTAGTCTTTCAAGATGTTTCTTTTATTATTCTTCATAATCCCTAGAATCTAGTGTATGTAGTGTATGATAGTCTATGACAGTCATCCTCAATTGGCAGACCTGATCCTGACCTTTGCTTTGTTCATCCGGACCGTGAGACGTAGCCTTATAAACGTTAGTGTTTTGGTTGTTGAAATAGAGCCACGCATCTTCACAACAGGGAATCACATCACAAGCGCTCAAAGAGGGAACATTACATTTACATTTAAGCATTTAGCAGACGCTTATATCCAAAGTGATTTACATTGCTTTATTCTATACATTTATACTTGGGTATATGCAATCCCCTGGGATCAAACCCACAACCTTGCGTTATTTTTGAGTAGTTTGTTTTTGAATCGAGAATCGAAAAAATTGTGAATCGATTTTTAAACGAATCGTAACCACAAGAATCGTTACGAATGGATTCCAGAGATTCCCACCCATACGGTTTAATGTTTGCTATATGTCTCAGACCTTTCAACACGTGGTCTGTGTCATGAAGCGAGGTGAACAAACACTGAGTTTCAGAGTAAGTTTTGAGTTGACAATATATTATATATTGATCAGCATCTTTTACATTTATGCACTTGGCAGACGCTTTTATCCAAAGTGACTTACATTGAATTATCCTTTACATTTATACTTAGGTATGTGTAATCCCATGAGATCAAACCCACAACCTCTTACCACTGAGCTACAGGAATGTTAACATTGTGTCTCAGTGAAAGCCACATGATGGAAGGAATGATTAGATAAAGCCTCAGACAGCGCTCACGACTAACACTTAAGAGAGGTGGCACTGGTGCCTCACAGTTATTCTGATGGTGGCATCAGCTTTTCATTTAATAGCACCAGAGTCGTGGGGTGAGTAACAATAAAGAATCATTAAAGCTTCATTGAAATCTATTTAATACATTCATAAATCAATTAGAAATTAATACAAATCATTGTTTAGGATTGAATTATTTGTATTGTATATGTAAACTCTCTTTCAAAACTTTTCCATATTTAAAGCACATCTTTCTTAAAGCTACTTTCTTCCTTTATTTGTTGTGAACCACTCGTATACGAGAACACAATTGCTTTAAAGTCAGTGTTTTTGGGCCCGTCCTTTATTGTTTGATGAACATTATAAACAGAGATCTTTATCATGCTGCTGCCCCTTTAAGAGCTTGAGCGCTATACTGACACACACATGTGTTTGTTTCCATGGGCGTAAATCTCATTTAACAGTAGGGGGGACAATACATGGAACATTTCTCAAGAGCAAATTTTAAGGGGACACAAATAATACAGTCAAAATTGTACTTATTACGAAACTAAGCGACAATATGCATTAGGTTTATAGGTTTATCATGCAGACTTACAGTCATATTATAACTGAACTGAACCGTCACAGGAAACGGCTTCGGCGTGTTAAGTTTCAGTTTGTGACGTCCTATGTAACAAGCTAACGTAAACAAGTTAACGTTTAATTGCAAACATAGAAGATTCATGGAAAAATACATCGGTAATCAGCATTTTTTGCAACAACTAATTTATTAATGAATCGGCATCAATTACATTAAAGAAAATCACTTCATTTAAAGTGAATAAAATAGACTTCTTACTGGAGTTCAACAACCGCAGATGAACTTAGCCGCTTAACTGACTTGAATGTGTTGCGCAAAGCGCAGTTGAGATGAACGGGGAGAGCAGGCAGTGGACCAAACCACTGTGAGAGGCAGCGGAGGGGGAACTCAACAGTTGTTTAAACTTTAAACATATTTTTTGCGTTTGGGTTTTCTTCTAATTACACAATAAGTTTAGGTAAACATAAATATATTTATGACAATAGCGAATGCAAATTTAATTGATCGAGGGGGATAGAGGGGGGCATGTCCCCTCCGTCCCCCCCGGGATTTACGCCCATATTTGTTTCCAAACTGTTTGCTTAAAAAACGAAATACCTTTACAAGGTTTCTTGTTCATATGGGAATTTTGAGGTTATTTTGTGTTTATATGTCCGTTTCAGAGTAAGAAAGAGGACTCGGTTTAGTATTTTGTCCTCTGACTCTCTGGGCGGATCTCAAACACCCCCTGAGACCTGAAGGCGTCTAGTGATTATTACTATAATAGTATTTAGCCTGATGTATAACGCTTTGTATGCTTTGCAGTGTTGTTAGTGAGCGTTATATTATAGTTTAAACACATAACATATTGTTATATTTTACTGTTATTGATTATTCTGTAGGATGCTTTTATGAAGGACTTTTGATGGGTTTTCACAAGCAGGGTTTCAATTGGGAAATGGGTTAAAGATAGAAGTAGTTCTGGTATGAATGGCATGTAAAGGCTAATTTAGTAAGTAACTATGTTTTCATTTTAATTCTTACATTACATTTGTTGTTTGTATGTTGTCAGTAGTTCTTTATTGTTGCAAATGATCAGACTTCTATTAAGAGGGCATTCCCCTAAAGCCACAGAGCCTACAATACAATCATACTGAGGCTAACCCTCCTGACAAATAAATGGCCTGATGAAAGATGACATCATCATACAGTAGATCCACCTGTAAACGGTTGTGTGTGTTCAACACATCACATCACACAACTCTTCTGGCTGGGTTCTAACTGTTATCAACTTTGGAGCAAAGATCCCCACGACGTCAGAAGGAGAAGCTGCTTTAAGCTCATCATTCTGTGCCTGTGATGCCCATAACAGTAAAAAACTTGAAAGTTGATCTGCTAAAGATAAAGTGGTCTGGAGGCATCACTAACCCATCATTAGATTACTGTGAGGTACTCACCCTCCAAAGCTACAGGAACAGCCTCGACTTGGATCTTTGTTGGTTTCTTCCATCCCAGATGTTCACAAGCTTCACAGAGAACCTCAGTGACTCCCTAAAACACACACAAACACACACACGTTTATATTACTACACTGGTGGGGACGTTACATAGACATCCATTGATTCAATATCAGGCTTATGATAGATTCAAAACCTAATAATCACACAAACATGTGCAAGATATAAGATAAATAGAAAAACACTTTTGACTGAATAATGGGCCATTTTATTAAGTGAGGACCAGTCAAATGTATGTTCACAAGCAGGCACACACACTATTATTAGCATTATCATTGTTGATTATTAGCTTTAGCTTCCGTTTAAATCGAAGTATACAAGAGATTAAAATGGAGTGACGTCAGCAGCGCTACGCATCGATCAGATGACGCAGATGTTGTTAGAGATCACAGCATCTCTTCCGCGAACGAAGCGATCATTTTATTATAGCGAAACTATATCCTGTGGTTATACAAATGATAATCGATATGCCAAACGACAGCCAGGTTAGTACACTTTCACTATAGTTAAAGGGTTAGTAAGTGAAGTGATTGTCATCGGTGTGTGAATGTTTTTGTCACCAGATCTCTGAAGCTCTTGTGTGTCTCTTCTGTGTCTTCATTCGGTTCACTGTGTGGTGTTTCGTCTTCGGTTGTTTGTGTGTTTATTTTCTCATCGCGTGTTTCTCCCTCGTCCGCCATGTTAGCTGCCCGTTACACACGTGTTACGGTTGAGGCTTTCGCGCATGACCGGAAGTGGGAGGTTTATTGTGTAGGAGAGTTCCGACACTCGTATGGTTTTGAATGAAAGGGATACAGCTACCTCCACTGGGCATGCGCACTGTAATAGCGCATCATTTTCTCACGCTGAAAACAGTTGATTCATATGTTTTATTATTGTAAGGTTAGGGATAGGCTCTCAAAGACGTCCGTTGGAAGAATGGAATGCGGAAGTTACTCGTGTCAGGGAGCGAGCAATAGTTCCAAACACAGCACTGTAGCCCAAAATTGCTTTTCTGTGTGTCTGAATGATTTTCTATAAAGACCGCTCATTAAATCAAATGTTTTCTACCCTGTCTCCGTATAAATTATATAATAACATCTCTTACTGACTGTAATGGTTTGTATTGATCATTTCTCAGATATCATTGATTTATTATCCATCTGTGGATGTCTGAACATAATTTAAAATTGCTATGTAGTGATGGTACACTCAAAACGGAATAAAACTGTCAATTTAATCAACATTATTTTGGTATTTAGTGAATTATGTTGCGCATTAAGCTGCCGTCTTTTCCGCTTAGACCCCTTCACACAGACTGACAGTTTAGAATCATTGAGAGCTCCATGAACCACGTGACCACGCGACGCCAAGTGTGTCGTAACTCAGTTTTTCAACAGCTCTGATTTGAGAGGGTTCAGCGCGCGATGCAACTGCACGAGTGTGAGTGTGTTCATAGGAAATATGTTTAATTATCTAAACACTTTGAACTTATAAAGTTTAAATGAATGTGCACATAAATCTAACAAGTTCATAACGCAATGGTTCCAGTTGCATGTGACTGTAGAGGCTCATCCTGACGATTGTCTGACATCTCTTTCAGCTGATCTAGAGAACACTTCTGACCGTCACACACATCTACATCAACAGCTCAATACAGTCCAGATTAAACACACGGACTCATGTGTTCTGGTTACAGTGCTGAGACTCTTCATCCTGCCATCAGAACCCTTGAGATGAACGTCTTCCTCTCCTTTAGCTCTTCATCACACACACTAACTGCTCTTGCTCGAGGCTTCTTCTCACTCATCTGCTTTGAGAAATATTACAATGGAGAATGGTTACAAATTGAAGTTCTTGTTTCTCCTTAATCACAAATGACTCCTCCTTCACTGTTTCAGATGATTCATTTGTGTTTGTTGTATTGAATATACCCCATTGCTTACTTGAAATCACTGAATATAGTATTTAAAGTCCATTATGATGATTTTTATTCATTTTCAAACGAAATATGTTTTAATTTCATACATTATAGATCTCAATTTGGAGTGTTTAATGACTAGAACCACAAAGGAGTCTTCCAACCAAATGGTGAGTAATTGAAGGTTAGGAGTGACATCAGGATCAATAATAAATAATAAGGCTTAAGGTGTTAAGATCACAGGAGGTTTCCTACGAAAGCAAAGAGATCAAACTAGAGAGTTCTTTACATTGGGTTTATTTTGGGAGAGACAGCATGAGCTGACAGCGCACGCCTTTCATTGGTCTAAAGTGATGCGAATCTCTCTTCTGTTTAGTTTTTCTTATGTTCAGGTGGACCATGATCATGACCTTGAGAAGACCAGAGATACTGTGCAGATGAGAGAAGACAGCAGAACACCATCTTGACATCTGTTGAAGTTTATTGATCTTTGAAGATGAAACACAGTCTTGTTTGACAATAAGCAACGTAAAAACATTGTCACAGTACACGCATCACAGCAGACCCTCCATCTCTCTCATGAAGGCCTCGTACATCTGGTCCTTGGTCTTCATGCTGGGCGGGGCCACGCTGGACATCTGGAAGGGGTGTGCGGGCACGTGCTGTCTGGGCGGCTCTCTGTCGTCCTCTCTTCTGCCCCCAGCTTTCTCCGGCCCGGTTCGATCTCTGCGCACGCGGAGCGCCGTGGGCACGAAGCGTGTCACCTCCGTCTTGGGGTTTATGATCTGGGGCTTGGCCGAGATGGTGGCGCCACCTGGCTGGGCCGCCAAGGGACCGGAGATGTTGGCCCGTTTCTCAATGGTAGGGGCAAGCAGGTTGGAGGTGGTGCCCGGGGGCGGGGGCATCTGCAGGCCGGAGGGACGGGTCAGCACGGATCCGCTCTGAGAGCTCTCGCCGGATGACTGCACCGGGGGCTTCTGACGAGGAAGGATGTTGGGAGGGGCGCTGAGCACATTGGGGTTGAGCGGAGGGGGGAAGAGAGAAAGCGGCGGGGCCATGCGGGGGGGTCCAGCGCGAAGGGGAGGTGGTGGTGGAGGCATTCCTACAAATAAAATACAAAAATCCCATATTAGAACCACCAAATAAAAAAAAGCTAACCATTGGTGTATCAACAGTCCATTGGAATAATTTGTCCAATCTGTCTGTGTGTGTGTGCGCACTGTTTTGACCGTTCTCTAGTGAAACAAGGCAACTCATTACCATACAGGACCAAACAGACAGATATTTTAAAGAGAAAGCAACACATTTGTCAGACATTTTAAAACTCCATTTCTTCATGTCATCTCAACATTTGCGCACCTGTTTTTAAAAGCAGTTGTTGTATACATGCACATGAAGAAGTGTAGTTGTACTGTCAGCATGAGGGTTCATTATTGGTATAAATCATCATTCACTCAAACAACATCGACTTTTAGGGTGTGGGAACGGGAACAGTGTTGTTGTGAGAGTTCACTGAACACATATGATAGACACTCAGACCTGGAGGAGCAGGAGGGGGCAGGCGAGGTGGGGGTCCTCTAGGGGGCGGTCCAGGAGGCAGACCAGGTGGTGGTCCTGGAGGAGGTCCCGGAGGTCGTCCTGGCGGTGGTCCCGGGGGCAGCATGCGTGGAATGGGCCCTCTGAGCGCAGCGGGGAGTCCGGGAGGTCTCAGGAACGGAGGCGCACCTTCAGACCCAAATGTACAAATGTTTTACTCCCGTCCTAATCTACCATCTCACTCATGATAACAGACAATGTCGGGAAAGATTACGGCCTCTTTAACCTTCTGTAAAAAGTCTGTGTTAATAACTTCAGGTATCACTAACCCATGCAAATAGACCAGCTACAAAGGCATCTTTTCTGTTATTTTCACATTTTCTTCAGGTCTTTTTTTAATTAGGGAGAAATATTGCAAGTAGTTCACAGAATGAAACAAAAATGATTATTTAGCTAAAACTTTAAAATCTGAAATGATCTCTTAATTTTATACTGTATATAAAGTCAATACATTTCCTTAAGGGGTTTCCTCACAGAAGAGATGTTTATAAATGAGGTTTCAAATTCACATGTTATATTTAATAATGAGGCAAGTAGCCGTGTAATAAACAGGGTTCAATCTCTTAATAATTATCTCTTAATAATTCTCTGCGCCTGTGAAATCACAAAGCAAGGAAACGGCAGAGAAGCATAGATCCAGTTACCCTCCACTCCTGGAAGTAGATTTCCTTAGATTTCTAATCCCATGTGAACTGGTCTGTAATATAACGGATGTTCTGTGGTCAAATGATTTATCCACCTCCCCATGTGAGCCTAACCCTGTCAGAATCGACTTTATCTTATGAATACAGACCAGCTGTTGATCAATCAGCAGCCGCACAACAACACCAGAAACGTTCTGCTCCAAAGCTGAAATAACGCACCAGGAGGCGGTCCTGGGGGCGGGCCGGATGGAGGCCTCATTGGAGGTGCGGGAGGCGGTCCTAAAGGCGGAGGCCCTGTGATTGGTGGAGCTTGCATGTGTGGGGGGGGCTGCTGAGCTGCCATCGTTGCAGATGAAACAGGAAGTCTGTGGTTAGCCAATGAGTGACCGGCTTCAGTATCCTCAGTGTCTGACAGCTTTGAGTCTGTGTACTCTTCGTCATCTTCCTCATCTTCATCATCCTCGCCGCCTTCCTCTGGGACAGACTGACCTGTTCAAAAACACACACAAACATTAATACAATACTAAAACACCACACGCACACGCGCGCGGGCACACACACGCGCGGGCACACACACCTGCCATCCTGAGCATCATAGCCTGCAGTGGTGTGATGTTGGTTGTTTTCTTCACCACCTTCTTCTTTCCGCTCTCTCTGGGTGGAGGCATATCAGCAAAGCGCACACTGCGACCTGAGCACAACAAACACCCTAATCAGAAAATCCTTTAGGAAAGAGTTCGAATAATAAAACTAATACAAGAAATCACAAATCATTGGTTTGAAAGAAGCGCATTATTTTATATTAACATCAATATATATGCATCCATTACTGTATATAGATCGTATCAAATAAAGATCCATTTGTTGAAGGGGTTGTGTAACTGTGACATTTAAGTTTAGTTCCCAAAGCTGCCCACATGAGCAGCATCTGCTCCGGTTCTTCTTCTGCTAGACATCATTTCTTTAGCTTGTAATGAGAAATAATCTGGATGGTCTCTATTGTTTGCAGAGGTCTGAGGGAAGGGTCAGTGTGGGCCAAAAAATGAGCTGTAGCCTTTGTACTGAATAAAACTAAGCCATCGGGGTTGTGAGGTACAGATCACTGTATCCTTTTCTTTAGCACGGACTGAACCCACACCTGTGTGTTTCTCACTTCTGTCTCTCTCCACCTCTCTGTCGTTATGATGATCGTCCATCTCCTCTCTCTCGCTGTCGTCCTCTGAGTCGCTGTCACCATCGCTCTCGCTGTCAGTGTCTCGCCCTCCGGTGTCCATCAGCTCAGAGTCTGACCCCCCGCCAGCATCTGGAATGAGACAAAGAGTTGTGTGTGTGTGTGTGTGTGACTGATGAACGCTCTCACTCTTATTGAAGCATGCTTGTAACTCATACACCTCTCCAAACTAAATCTCTCAGGTGCCTCTATTTACTGTGGTCAAAATAAGTAGTTTTGAATCAAATGATAGTCTTATCAATAAAATCATTTCTTAAGTTTCATGATATTATCATTGTGTCTAAAACAAAACTAGTGTTATGTGTGTACCTGATCGCCGTGTGTTTCCATACAGCTGCAGTATCTGTGGAGGGGGAGGCCCTGGCGGGGGTCCGGGGGGCTTCCGTCCGGGAGGCAGACGAGGGACTCCGGCCAGAGCGGCTGATGAGACTGCTGTCCCCTTCCTGAAACACACATTCACAGGACAATGAGCATCTATCTGTGTGTGTGCATGCGTGCGTGAGTGTGTGTTTACTGACCCGAGCACAGAGCTCTTCTTCAGGATTGACGGGGGTTGAGCACCAGGCAGTGGGATGTCTTGGATCAGGATGCTGGATGGAGCATGAGGCATGTCTGGAAGGGGAATACTGTCCACCTCCACAGACTCTGCATTCTAAAGGACACACACACACTTTTACTCACACAATGAAAGTGACATGTTGTGTTTCTTAGATTTCATTCAGTTTTTGTTTGGATAAATGATGGCACTTACGTCATGTCTTAAAAGCTCCGTGATCACACAACAAACAACAAAAATTACAGTAAAACTGAAGATGATAAGTGAACGTCAGACATCACTTCAGGCTGAACTGTGTGTGAAACATTTGTAAATCTTCTCCTGAGCTGAAGATGAGGAACAGCATCACATAGAGATACAACACACACTCTTCACAAACATCCACTGACAGCACACACCTTCACGGAGTCAAAGTAGAGCGACAGTTGGCCGCGTTTGGTCTCGTAGTCCACCTCCAGCTTGCGTAGCTCTTTGTAGGTCTCTGGGTTCTCTCGCTCATACAGACGGACGATTCGCTCGAAAGTCTCGCGAAGCTTCTTCCGTTTATCACGCAGAACTTTCTCGTTCAGAAGAGGCTGCTGGACCGGGTTAAATTCTGATAACACACACAATGTAAAACTGTTTCAAGACCTGCTCTCGTATCAACACCTCATATGGGAAGAAGCCGACTGCTGCAGATAGTTATAGTATGTCCTTTACGTGTGACACTACACACAGTATTGAGACAAACTAACACATAACAGAATGTAGCAGATGAGACCTGAAACTCACGCTTAACAGCAAGAATTGGCTTTCTTCATGCTTTCTCACTCATGTTATATTCAGTGGAGCTCCTCTCAGCACACTCATGTTAACACACCGTGACCTGTACATAAGATTTAGGACACACACAATAAAACACAAATACACACCCATCTCATCCAGTTTCTCCATGTCTTTGATGATCTGTCGAGGGTCTTTCATCTTGAGCACAGCAGCCCGGACCATCATCCTCTGCTTCTTGTTCTACAAACACACACACACACACACACACACATCAGCATGTGTCGTGCACATCAAATCCTTCTAACATACACACACACTTTAAACACACACAAACGCATGCAAACACACACATCTGCACGTGCACATCAAATCCTTCTAATACACACTTGAAACACAAACCTTCTTCAGCTCTCTCTTGCGCGCCTCCTTCCCTGCACACACACAAACAGATGAGATATATCAGGGTCTTTGGGGGGAAATGAAGGTTTGACATCAGTGTTTGACTTACTGGCCTGATCCGTGGGGTTCATGAACTTCCCACTCTTGGTGGAGGAGGTGGAGCGTCGCCCCATGACTGCAGAGTTTCACCTGAATAACACAAACCAACACTGATACATCACAGCAACACAAACTACACATGAGCAGAGACACTAACACAAACTGTCTCTGTTCTGATCACGTGTGAAGAACCAAGATCTTCTGCACATCATTCTTCTTCATCCAGTCTCATGACAGCTGATGCACACTTGAGTTCAAGTTCATTTTATTTGTATAGCACATTTACAACAGCCAGCAGGCTGACCAAAGTGCTTTACAGGAGAAAACATTTATTCTACATATACAAAAACAGACCATGCTCAATTTTAACACAACCCCATTGGCTATATCATTGTAGTCAACAGTTTAAAATAACCTGATTAAAAACTTGACTTTTCTTTAAAGTTTCTTTGGCCAGTATAGTTGTGTAATCTACTGTTGGAATGTGTGTGTGAAGTATAAAAGACAGAGATGCTTGTGTGTGTTTGATTATAGTTGCTCCTCGTTGTTAGATATTTCATCAGTAGATCTAACACTCTCAGCCGACTTTTAACATCTGACAGATTGATGAAAACACACAAACATTCATCACATAACCTCGACGGTCCTCTTCTTCAGTTCTACATGTGCAAGAGTTCTTATATTTCTAACCCATCAAACCAATAACTGCACGATTATGATCTGTTTGCTCATTCAATGAGCTCTTTCATTTTATACCTTTATTCTCTATTATGTGTCTGATCATGTGTGTGTTCTTCTGTGTTTTGTTGAGTTCAGCACTGTTGTGTAGCGTCTGTTAGATGTACATGTGTATGGACGCTCTTAAACTGGGCACAGTTGATAAGTTTGAGCTCTCGATTAGATTCTCTAAATGTGAACACTTCTGTATTCCGTTTATGACAAATTTCCCGTATTTGTGAACTTTTGAGCATAATATTGGTACAGTTTATCAGCTTCATGACCCGCCAGTACAGACAGCACATATACACGCGCGCGAGCGCTGGTTTCACTACACACCAGTCTCACAGAGCATGTGATTATTATATTCTGATCACTAATCTACAATCACACACACAATATAAACGTCACGTGATCGAAGTGAATATCAAACTTACCTCGATCACTTTAATCGATCTGATAAAATAACCGTGATCAATAAACGCGTCTAACAACAAGCCGCCGCCATCTTGCACTGAGACCGGAAACACATCTTCTTCTTCTTCTGTTGTTTTATGCGGGTTTGGCAAACCCACGAAAAGGCGCATTACCGCCACCTACTGATCTGGAGTGTGGAGAGTACTTCGTTTTGGAAGAGAAAAATACTAAGAGAGAAAAAAACCTTAATTTCTATATTCTATCTATTGTTCCTGTGTTTTTTAGGTATTTAAATAATATTTTGTGTACTCTTGATTCAGTGGCGGCTGCTGGTCTTTCAAAGAGGGGAAGCTCATTTCACAATGAATGAATGAACAAACTATCTAAAAAAAATATATAAACACAACGGAGGAAATGTGGGTATACATTAAACTGAAACAAGGAATGTGGTGTATAATTGTGTGAAATGTATGATGAAAATTGGCAAGCAAATACCAAGAAATAGGTTGCAGCAGTTTGTCTTTCAACTACACTTGAAAAATCCGCAATGGGACTGAGATTGAACAGCTTTAGCGTCAGCGACTTTTTATAGAACAAAATCAAGATTCAAGATTCAAGCTTCAAAGGAGCTTTATTGGCATGATAAAAGAAAATTTACATTGCCAAAGCACAAGATTAAATATAAACATGCACAAATACAGATTAAGATAAAAAAATAAGATGGAATAAAATTAAAAGTCTATAAGTAAAAATATATATATATAAACATCTCAATATAAAGAGAAAAAGAGCTTTAATTAAAGTTCTCAATGAGGGTGATAGTGTCAGTTTGTGTGTGTTGTTCTGTCAGTGTTGTTTTGTGTTGTGCTGCTTGTTCTTTGCTCGTGGCAGGACTTGACATATCTTGAGCAGGTTTGAGCTTCTTGAGTTTTCTCCCAGTATGTATGAGATCTTGTCCTTTTGTTGAAACTGGTCAAAGTCTTTGTGTAAGTTTGTAAACTGGGGGAAGAATGTTTCTCTGATGTGTGTGTAGTTGGGACAGGAGAGGAGAAAGTGCAGCTCTGTTTCCACTTGTTTGTGTGTGCAGTGTGGACACAGTCGCTCTTCTCTCGGTGTCCATGTGTGTCTGTGTCTGCCCGTCTCTACAGTGAGCTGCTGATCACTGAGTCTGTACATGCTCAACACTTTTCTTAGTTTAGGATCTGATACGCTTGTGAGGTATTCTGACACTTTATATTCTCTCTTTAGTGACAGATAGCATTCCAGTTTACTTTGCTGAGCTGTTGCTTCTGTCCAGTGCTGGAGATATTTCTCTTTTTGTCTTTTGATCATTTGGTTTAGTCTGGCTGGGGTTTGGGGTCGGCTTGGGCATGTTTGGGGTTGTAGAGTTAGTTGTGAGATCAGTTGGATGAAGGGGTTTCTCTCTGGGCTCAGCTCTTGATGTCTTAAGGCTTTGTGATGGAGTGTGTCTGTGTCGCTGTTCTTAAGGTGCGTGTAGAATTTTAAAGCTCTTTTTTGTATTTTAATGATTAGAGGATACAGTCCTAATTCTGCTCTGCAGGCGTTGTTTGGAGTTTTTCTCTGTACCCGTAGAATGTTTTTACACATTTCTGTTTGCAGAATCTCTATTGGGTGTTTGTCCCATCTGCTGAACTCTTGGTTGGCGAGAGGACCCCAAACCTCACTTCCATACAGCGCGATCGGTTCTATGATTGATTTTATTATTTTCAGCCAGATTACGGTTGGGATGTCAATTTTGATATTCTTTTTGATTGCGTAAAAGGCTCTTCGTGCCTTGTCTCTCAGGTCATTCACAGCCTTGTTTAAGTTTCCGGTGTTACTAATGTTTATACCAAGATATGTGTAGTTCTTGGTGTGTTCTAGGGGCACGTTGTTTAGTTTGAAACGGTTATGTTGGTTTTGGCTACTGGGCTTTTTTTGGAATATCATGACTCGAGTCTTTTTAAGGTTAACCGATAGGGCCCAGGTTTGGCAGAAAGTGTGCAGGGTGTCCAGATGTTTGATTGACCCTCTAGAAAATCGCTGTCAATCAAAACGAGATGCAGTCTTTCGACAAACCCTCCAATCATCACGCAGACGCTCGGAGTCCGGGCCAGCCCACTCCTCCATTCATCCTAGAGACGCTGAGCGTCCGTGGGCGGGACATAATCGCAGCATTATCCAATGACCGTCCAGATTTTTCAACTCGCGTGATCCTCGTCATTCGCGCCGCCTCATCATCTCATAACCAGGGCTTCATTCGCGTCATTCGCGCCGCCTCATCATCTCATAACCAGGGCTTCATTCGCGTCATTCACGCCGCCTCATCATGTCATAACCAGGGCTTCATTCGCGTCATTCGCACCGCCTCATCATCTCATAACCAGGGCTTCATTCGCGTGATTCGCACCGCCTCATCATCTCATAACCAGGGCTTCATTCGCGTCATTCGCACCGCCTCATCATCTCATAACCAGGGCTTCATTCGCGTCATTCGCGCCGCCTCATCATCTCATAACCAGGGCTTCATTCGCGTCATTCGCATCGCCTCATCATCTCATAACCAGGGCTTCATTCGCGTGATTCGCGCCGCCTCATCATATCATAACCAGGGCTTCATTCGCGTGATTCGCTCCGCCTCATCATGTCATAACCAGGGCTTCAGTCGCGTGATTCGCGCTGCCTCATCATCTCATAACCAGGGCTTCATTCGCGTGAGTTCGCTCCGCCTTCATCATGTCATAACCAGGGCTTCATTCGCGTCATTCGCATCGCCTCATCATATCATAACCAGGGCTTCAGTCCGCGTGATTCGCGCTGCCTCATCATATCATAAACCAGGGCTTCAGTCGCGTGATTCGCGCCGCCTCTCATCTCAATAACCAGGGCTTCAGTCGCGTCATTCGCATCGCCTCATCAATCTCATAACCAGGGCTTCATTCGCGTGATTCGCGCTGCCTCATCATATCATAACCAGGGCTTCATTCGCGTGATTCGCTCCGCCTCATCATGTCATAACCAGGGCTTCATTCGCGTCATTCGCATCGCCTCATCATCTCATAACCAGGGCTTCATTCGCGTGATTCGCGCTGCCTCATCATATCATAACCAGGGCTTCATTCGCGTGATTCGCGCCGCCTCATCATCTCATAACCAGGGCTTCATTCGCGTCATTCGCATCGCCTCATCATCTCATAACCAGGGCTTCATTCGCGTGATTCGCGCTGCCTCATCATCTCATAACCAGGGCTTCATTCGCGTGATTCGCTCCGCCTCATCATGTCATAACCAGGGCTTCAGTCGCGTCATTCGCGCCGCCTCATCATCTCATAACCAGGGCTTCATTCGCGTGATTCGCACCGCCTCATCATCTCATAACCAGGGCTTCATTCGCGTGATTCGCGTCATCATCTCATAACCAGGGCTTCATTCGCGTGATTCGCGCCGCCTCATCATCTCATAACCAGGGCTTCATTCGCGTGATTCGCGCCGCCTCATCATCTCATAACCAGGGCTTCATTCGCGTCGTTCGCGCCGCCTCATCATCTCATAACCAGGGCTTCATTCGCGTGATTCGCGCTGCCTCATCATCTCATAACCAGGGCTTCATTCGCACCGCAAGTAGGTCTCTCGCCTCTTTGCATTGACTTAACATGTAAATCACTCGCGCTTGACGCACCATTCGCGTTTGGTCTGAACACAACATAACGTTACTGTGAAATGACCACATCAAACGTGACGTGCTAACTTGGATACAGGTATGAAGCCGACGGGTTTGCTTCAGGAAAAAATTATTTTTAAAAAGCTTCCCAATGGAAACCTCGACAAGACTAAGGTTGTTTGCACCTTGTTCAATGTGGAATTGGTTTACTGAACGGAATTGGTTTACATACAGTTGGTTTAAAAAAAAAAAAAACTTTCTCTCAACAGGTCTAGCTTTAGTTGAAACCAGTAACTTTGTGGCACCTAATGTATTATGTCTCCTGTATGACATATCGCTTGTTGCTCCCTAACTCTATGTAAGTCGCTTTGGATAAAAGCGTCTGCTAAATGACTAAATGTAAATGTAAATGTACTGTAGGAGCTCTTCCAGTCTCAAGTACCACCTAAACACAAAGCATCCCTTAGCTAATACGGAAGTAAACACAAGTACATCTTATTGAACATAATTTAATTTTCATCACCAATGATCATAGTAGAACAGCTTTCTCAAGCAGTTTGTGATGCATTTTGGCTACAGGAGATGAGCCCCTGGTCTAATGCACCACCTGGCTTGAGCAACCCGTTCTCAAAGACTTACTTTTACTCATTATTTGGGTAGCACAAATATTCTGAATGCCTTCGGCAGAATTCAAATGAGCCATTTTAATCTAGATTAATTCCAAGATTAATTCCAAGATTAATCTAGATTAAAAAAATGAATCTATGCCCACCACTAGTTAATAGCAATATTTAGCTGTTCAATTAATTAAATAAACTACAATGTTAAAACATGTTCATTTCTCTCTCTCAGTTTGTCAATTTAAGTGACCGTTCACCCAAACTATGTGATGAACACAAAAGAAGATATTTAAAAAAATGTATGAAAGAAAAAGGTTCTGAGGCACTGTTATTTACCGTTTTATTTTTTCCAACTTTGGTTGTCAATGGTTGCCAAGAACGGTTTGTTATACGCATTCTTCAAAAAATATTTCCGTCTCCGTCTTGATCTGTCTCCTTTTTATTACACTTTGAATAACCTGGTCTATGAAACGTGCTGCATAAAGAAACTTTCTTTGCCTTGTTTAGTGTTTCTAACAGCGAAGAGCTCTTCTGCAGATTGTAATGTCTGTTTAGGGCCCAATTATATTCTTGTTTACCACTTTGGGCCATTTTGTCAATGACCCAAATATAAATTCTATATTTTCTTTAATAATGGGACTGGTTTTCTCAGCTGTTTGCTGTCCAGAATTTGAGAGAATGTTTTAGAATATTCATCTGCGTCGTTCAGCCGTGCATAGTCACCTTGTTAAAAAGCGAGTTGGACGTATGACGTAGTCTTTCTGTGCTTGATTCACTCCCCCAGCACTCTTTTTTGTTTCAGAAAGTTTTTGAAGTCCTTGTTTCGTAATATACTATCCATCCCATATTATCTATACTTATTATCTGCGAGGTGAACTTGTGAATTGGCAATCAGCACGTACGTCCATAATTGCGTTCTCATGCTGTAGTTCCGTCCCAAAGCCAGCTCCAGCAGCTCGTGTTTTTCCAGAAGTAATGGTTCAGATGTTTCTGTCTGTAGAAATTTGATGAAACGTAATACTCTTCGAAGATATGATGTATGTAATACTACTGTATAGGCACTAGGGGTTTAATGACCTCAGATTTTCGACTATTATGTGATAAAAGTTGCGTCGGTGTTGACTAGTCGATGACATTTAGTCATTTAGCAGAAGCTTTAATGACATTTACATGAGAAAACAATAGAAGCAATATGTAGAACAAAAGAACAAAAATACACAGGTGTCTTTAAAATGTTTCTACACAATTCAGCATACAGAGATTTAACCTCGCAGTCAAATAGAGCGATGGCCATAATACCACAATCAAAGTTTTACACAAACTGTAACAGGACTGTCTGTTTGGGTAAATTCATTTCAAATGTTTGGCTAGCATTCTTTTTCACTGCCAGACCGAAACCTACTGAACTGCTCAGCGAGTGTGTGTGTGGGTGCGTGTTAGTGCGTGTGTGTGTTTGTGTGTGTGTGTGTGAGTGTGTGTGTGTGTGTGCGTATGTTTGTGTGTGCATGTGTTGGTTGCGTGTGTGCATGAATGTGTGTGTTTGTGTGTCCTGTAATCATGATTTTAGGTTGTTGTTGTTGTTGTTGTTGTTGTTTTTCACATAAGCTGTCAGTATTTCTGGGTCAGGTGCATGTGTTGTTGTGAGTCTTTTGTATGCAGAAGACATTTCCTACAGTTGATGAATTGGTTCAGTTGACTGTGTATGTTTTTGTGATATGGAGTAAGAGCCTGTGAAAGGATTAGGCCTTTTCCCTTCACAGCAGCTGAGGAGAAAGCTTGAGTTCATGTGACTCATAATAAGAGCAATCGATCATCAGCTCATTTCAAATGATCAGAAATAATCAAAACAATCTGATGCAGAATGAAAGGCTTGCAGTAGTTTAATTATGAAAGTCATATCTTGATAACAAATGTGTAATATAAAACAGGTAAACTATTATAACAAACAGACTGTGTGATGACATAAGAAATACAGACACATCAATTCAGCTCTGAATGAATGTCATTGTGAATCTTAATATGAGCGCATGTAAATAATGACACAGTCGGTGTAAATGATGTCATGTGTCAGTATGGACGAAGGCGAGGGAAACTCGGATTTTGGTTAGCGTTGAGTTGCAGACCATTAAAATATGTTTGATAGGCCAGCGGGAAACCGTAGCGATGAGCAAAGAGTCGACAGGGTGGTATATCTTCACAAATCTCTGCCCTGCGCTCAGATGGAGATTTCACTCTGAAAACACAAAGACAAAACCATTCTAAATCTGTTTGGTAAAATGATTATGAGATTTGTAGTGAAACTGTTGCTCTGCAAATGATACTAAATCCCCCAAAACATGCTTTCTAACCTTTACTGTAATGAAACTGCTTATGTGTGAACATACCTTCTGTAGAGGAACTGTTTGGACATTCTGTCTCGTGGGCCGTTCATGAAAGTATTTGCTCGATATCGATTCACAAACATCTCTGAAAGAAAACAGTAGCTGTGATACTAAGAACATTATGAATAAAACACATGTGTGTGCTCATTTCAAAGTTTTCAAGAACTGGAAATCATCATCTTGATTTTTAGCAGAAGTTTCCACGTCTGTCCTCAGTTGTGTATGAAGTTCATAGCAGTTGTGTTAAATGTGACGCTTCAGAAGAAAACGGCTGCACCTTATAAAGCTGAAGCCAAAACAAACCATGAGCGCTTACCCTCAAATGACTCACGACTCTCTTGAGAATCTACAACACAGAGAATTCTGTTATACTCTGAGTGAATGAGAGAGAGAGTGTGTATTGTGTGTATTGTGTGTATTGTGTGTGTTGTGTTTGTGTGTGTGTGTGTGTGTGTGTGTGTGTGTGTGTGGATAAGACAGAGAGATTGTTTGCCATCTGTGGACAGTTTCATACTAACCGTAGCAAACACAGAGAAGCAGAGAAGCCCACAGTAAAACAATGTGAAGCATAAAACTCATGACGGCTGCTAGAACAAACACACAAACACACAGAAGACAAGGAGGCATTTAACACAAAACACACTGGACACTGACTGAGGAGAGTGTCTACAGGACACAAACACGACAGACACACAACAGACACACAACAGTTACGAGAAGCAGCAGAGTTTGTTTGTGACGTACCTGAAGAGTTGAATTTGTGTGAGAGGATCTTCTTCTAAAAGCTCAGAAACTTTTCTGACGTCTGTTGTTCTTCACATGCCCTTATAAACCCTTCAACACCCCAACCCATCTCTCTCTCTCTCTCTCTCTCTCTCTCTCTCTCTCTCTCTCTCTCTCTCTCTCACTCTCTCTCACTCTCACTCTCTCACTCTCTCTCTCTCTCTCTCTCTCTCTCCCTCTCTCTCTCTCTCTCTCTCTCTCTCTCTCTCACTCTCTCTCACTCTCACTCTCTCTCTCTCTCTCTCTCACTCTCACTCTCTCTCTCTCTCTCTCTCTCTCTCTCTCTCTCTTCTCTCACTCTCACTCTTCACTCTCTTCTCACTCTCTCCTCTCTCTCTCTCTCTCTCTCTCTATCACTCTCTCTCTCGCGCTGTCTCTCTCGCTGTCTCTCTCTCTCTCTCTCTCTCTCTCACTCTCTCTCTCACTCTCTCTCTCTCTCTCTCTCTCTCCGAGTGCATGCTGGGAGCGAGTGAAGGTTGGCGTGAGTGAGAACCTCTCTGTTGAAGTGAGAGCTATCTTTCTTTTTCTTTAAGTTTAAACCTTTTTTTTACTTTTTTAGTGTTAGTGTAGGGTTACAAACATAGCCTTGGCTGGCTTTTGTCAGCGTGTGGGTGTAATGGGGTCGGATGTAAGAGATTTCTCGCGGCTGACAATCGGGCATGGCTGCAAATGCATGCCTGATGCCGCGGTGTCAGTGGAGGTGTGTCTGATAGCCGTGAGTGCGGTGGTCGGAGGCGCTAACATAAGATCTGCATCCCGTATGAATAAGGCCATTGTGATTTTCTTGAGTAAAAGCCAAATGGTGGATGAATTAATTGAGACAGGACTAGTGATTAATGAGACCTTTGTACCCGTTTTACCGTTGTCAAGCCCATCGAAGAAAGTGGTTCTATCGAACGTACCCCCGTTTGTTAAAAATGAATGTCTAGAGCAGATACTTCAGAGGCATGGTAAAATAGTCAGTCCCATAAAAATGATCGCGCTCGGATGCAAAAACCCTGAAATTAAGCACGTAATGTCTTTTCGGCGGCAGGCTTTTATGATTTTGAACTCTCAGAGCGATCCCTTAAACCTGTCGGTGAAGTTAAACATAGAAGGGAAAGATTACACAATATTCATCAGCTCTGAGTCCATGAGGTGTTTCGTTTGTGGCGAATTTGGACATATCAGGCAAACTTGCCCGAATCGGGACAAACCAGCGAGGCCTGATGTGGCCTCAGATGCAGATGCGGTGAACATTGAGTGGGTGACGGGCGCGGGAGTTACTGCGGCCGCTGTGGCTTCGCAACCCCAGCCGAACGGAGCGATTTCTGCGCCGGCTGACTCGCCCGAGGTGAGACCGGTGCTGGTTGCCTCTAAACTCGGCCTGGAGAAGGCGGTTGAAGAGGCGGCCGAGCCGAGTCATACACCTGCCGCTGCGGTAGCAGAGACGAGCACTGAAAGGGTGTTCCCGCGGTCTGTACCTGAGACCGTTACGCTTCTCGAGAAACAAACGCAACCTGACAAAACTGAGATTCAAACCACGATGACTCAGAATTCAGTCAAAATGACATCTTATCTCAAGACCTCATGGATCAGAGTCTCAAATGCATGATTCTGATAATGAATACGAGGATATTGAGTTCAGTGGAAATAACGCGATGGATTTTAAAACCTGCCTCTGAAGGTAAGATCAAATATTACACTGTTCAGCAAATAAATCATTTTCTTGATGCCACAAAGGGCTTTCGCAAACCCAAAATAGAGTCTTATTTTCCTGACTTGAAACTGTTTTTAGTGTCTTGTGCTGTGGCTATGAGAAAGACTACGTTTGATGAGCTCGATAAACCTAAACGGTAACGGCTTAAGAAGCTGCTCAGCACTGTCAGAAGTATCCTGCATTCACGCAGTAAAAAATGAATATGGCCCGATTACTTCTGATGTATTTAACGGATTGTATTATTGAGTGTTTACTTTATTTCCACTTTTATGACACCGTTGAGACTCAGTTCTTTAAAACATAAATGGATGTCGTGATGCGGTTAAAACGGGCTTGTCTCTTTGATTATATAATGTTAAAGAGCGCCAGTGTAGTTTTTCTGCAGGAAACACACACTGATGCTAATAATCAGATTCAGTGGATGACTGAATGGAAAGGGCAGGCTATACTGAGTCATGGCTCCAGTGTGAGTGCAGGAGTCGCTATACTGCTGGCACCTGAGTTTAAAGACCTATCTCTGAGTGTTTTTGAGCTGGTTTCTGGTCGCTTGTTAAGAGTTGATGCAACAATTCGTGGTGTAAATTTTGTGTGAGCTGTGATCACTCTACTCCCCAAGAAAGGTGATCTCGAGGACATCAGATGCTGGCGTCCCGTCTCACTACTTGGAGTTGACTACAAGATACTCTCTAAGACCTTAACAAACAGGATCAAGCTTCATATCTCTTCCGTAATTCATCCGGATCAGCGTATTGCATTCCAGACGGTCTATTTTCGATAACATTTTCTGATTCGAGACCTGATTTCTTTTGCTCGAGTCATAAACTTGACATCGGTTTCGTTTCTTAGACCAGGAGAAGGCATTCGATCGGGTTGATCATGGGTTTCTTTTTAAATGCCTTAAGGCCTTTGGTTTTGGAGATTTTCTTATTTCCTGTGTGAAACTGTTGTATACTGATGTGTATAGCATGTTAAAAATCAATGGTTGTCTTACAAGACCTTTTAAAGTAAGCAGAGGCATACGACAAGGGTGTGTCTTTCAGGGATCCTTTATGCTGTTGCTATTGAACCACTACTGGTAGCTTTGAGGAATAAGCTGGGTGGTATTTCAACAGTGTGCCCATTCACCACAGATCTGACAACTGTTAAACTTAGTGCCTATGCTGATGACGTTACCGTTATTGTTAGATCTGTTAAAGACATAAGTATTTAAGTGAATCTCTTGAGGCTACCAGAAAGCCTCATCCTCACGAATAAATTGGCAAAAGAGTGCTTCTTTTTTACTGGGGGAATGGGAAGATGGGGGTCCTCCTGAACTTCCTCAGCAATGTTCCTGGAGTATGGATGGCTTTAAGGTGTTGGGTGTCTTCCTCGGAACTAACCAGTTTATGCAAAAGAACTGGGATGGCGTCTTTGAAAAAGTTTCTGGACGTTTGCAGAGATGGAGATGGATATTGCCTCAGTTGTCATACAGGGGAAGAGTGCTCATTGTGAATAATTTAGCATCTTCCATGATGTGGCATCGCTTTTAAATGTGTTGGACCCTCCAAAAGATCTGTTGCAACGCTTGCAGAAGAACTTTGTGGACTTCTTTTGGGATGGTTATCATTGGCTCCCTCCAGCAGTTCTGTATCTATCAGTCAATGAAGGGGGTCAAGGCTTAATTGATTTAACAGCTAAGGTCAAAGCCATGAGGTTAAAGACTGTCCAAAACTTACTGTACCCTGTTGAATTCAGGCCATGGGTGTCTTTTGGTCTGGATTTGCTCAAAACTGTTGGCGGGTTTCGTCTTGATATGCAACTGTTCTTAATGTCTTGTCAAGGTGCAGTTTTTTTGTCTGATGTGACCTTTTATGATTCAGTGATAAAATCTTGGGCACTCTTTAAGATTTTAAGGCAAGAAAATCAACATTATGGCCTAAATGAGCCACTGTTTTATAATTCCTTTTTAGGAGATGATTTTTGTGCATCCAACAAAATGGTGCAATCTTTTTTGAAAAGTGGATTGACCAAAGTGGCACATTTGGTTGATTTTTCCTCCAGAACTTGGAGGTCAATAGTGGACATCTGCGGTCAAGTGGGTTTCAGATCAGTCAGAACAGTAGAGCGGTTCATAGAGCGGTTGAAAGCAGCCTTTCCCCCCTCACTCCTCCAGTTTGTAAACTGCTTTCTGTCAGGAGGTTCCTCCAATTACTCTTTTCCCAAATTGGTTGTGTCCCCAAGAGTCTTTTGTTTAGAAGATGATCGCAAAGGGAAACTTTTAACATTTAAAATGCTGCAAGACTTTGATTTTCAGACAGCAGAAAAAAAAGAACTGTACTTGAAATGTGTTAAAGTAGATTATTTTGAGAGCATTAAGGACAGATGTGAGACAAAATGGAGGGATTTTTTAACAGTTTCTGCTGACCTTTCTCCTTCCTGGAGGCTTTTTTATAAAGGCCCACTTCCCAAAAGATCTGGAGATTTACAGTGGAGAATACTGCATTGTGCTTTGCCCACAAATAATCATGTTAGCAAGTTTAATCCTAATGTTTCAGCAGCTTGTTTTTTCTGTTCTGCACCAGAAACGGTTTACCATGCTTTTACTGAATGTTCTAGATTGGATTCTCTGTTTACATTGCTGGAAAGAATACTTGGGCAATTGGGTTTTCTGTTTAACAGGATACTTTTTGTTTATAGCTGTAAATACTCAAAAACGTACAAACAGCAGAGTACTGTTGCAAATTTTGTAATTGGCCAAGCCAAGCTAGCCATTTGGAAGTCTTGCAGGCTGGCTGCTGAAGGGCGAAATAGCAATGTTCTTCAACTGTTCACTGCTCTAGTTGAATCCAGAATTAGAGTAGAACACAGATTTTTTCAAATGACAGAGAACATTCTTGAATTTGAGCTCAAATGGTGTATAAATGGAGCATTATTGTCTCTCAGTGAAGAGGGGGATATATTGTTTAACTGGTGATATGTGTGATGCTGGGATTCTTTTATCTTTATATTTATTCACTTTTTGTTATTTATTAAAAGTTGTTTTTTAATCTTAATTTTGTCATTTTTTTTTTCCCTTGACATTATGTTGCATTTTGTCTGGGGGATAATTTAATGCCTGGTTTCAAGGAAACGTTATAATAAAGTGTGTTAAAAGTCAAAGTCTCTCACTCTCTCTCTCCGTCTCACTCACTCTCTCTCTGTCACTCTCTCTCTCTCTCTCATTCAAGATTCAAGATTCAAGATTCAAAGGAGCTTTATTATCATGATAAAAGAAAATTTACATTGCCAAAGCACAAGATTAAATATAAACATGCACCAATACAGATTAAGATAAAAAATAAGATGGAATAAAATTAAAAGTCTATAAGTAAAAATATATATATATAAACATCTCAATATAAAGAGAAAAAGAGTTTTAATTAAAGTTCTCAATGAGGGTGATAGTGTCAGTTTGTGTGTGTTGTTCTGTCAGTGTTGTTTTGTGTTGTGCTGCTTGTTCTTTGCTCGTGGCAGGACTTGACATATCTTGAGCAGGTTTGAGCTTCTTGAGTTTTCTCCCAGTATGTATGAGATCTTGTCCTTTTGTTGAAACTGGTCAAAGTCTTTGTGTAAGTTTGTAAACTGGGGGAAGAATGTTTCTCTGATGTGTGTGTAGTTGGGACAGGAGAGGAGAAAGTGCAGCTCTGTTTCCACTTGATTGTGTGTGCAGTGTGGACACAGTCGCTCTTCTCTTGGTGTCCATGTGTGTCTGTGTCTGCCCGTCTCTACAGTGAGCTGCTGATCACTGAGTCTGTACATGCTCAACACTTTTCTTAGTTTAGGATCTGATACGCTTGTGAGGTATTCTGACACTTATATTCTCTCTTTAGTGACACATAGCATTCCAGTTTACTTTGCTGAGCTGTTGCTTCTGTCCAGTGTTGGAGATATTTCTCTTTTTGTCTTTTGATCATTTGGTTTACTCTCTCTCTCTCTCCGTCTCACTCACTCTCTCTCTGTCACTCTCTCTCTCTTCTCTCTCTCTCCTCCGTCTCTCCCTCTCACTCTCTCTCTCCGTCTCACTCACTCTCTCTCTGTCACTCTCTCTCTCCGTCTCTCTCTCTCACTCTCTCTCTCCGTCTCTCACTCACTCTCTCTGTCACTCTCTCTCTCTCCGTCTCTCTCTCTCACTCTCTCTCTCTCCGTCTCTCTCTCTCACTCTCTCTCTCCGTCTCACTCACTCTCTCTCTCTGTCAGACATGGTGGTCTGTATTATATCCAGGAGAGCGAGTGATTAGATCTACATTTCATCACATTAATAACAGCACTCAAATGAGAGGCTCACACAGCATCCGTACAGTTTTCCTCCGACTGTCAGGCGTGATGATATCCCTCATTATGACATTAAATAGTCTGGAAAGCCTTCTGTTGTGTAGTTTTCCTGTTTAAAGAACACTTACATTGTGAAAAATATGACCAGCATTACTCACTTAAATCTACATTTCTCTGCCCTTAACAGATTCTTTATGAAGATTTACTTCCAGATGTATTTACAAACATGATTTTACAATCTGTTTTTATATCTGATGAGGTTTAGCTGAGTTGATGGTTTGACAGACAGGCCCAACCGATAATAACATTCCGACATGTGCCCTTGTCACCAGCTTCCATTTTCTCGAGCGTAAATTGCATTCTGATGTGAAATTGAAAAGCATCTTCTTACGTTCTCACAGAAAGCGGAGCGTTTAATGAAATGAGCAGATGACATAGAACTCCTGTGTTATCTGTGAGGAGAGAGGAGCAGATGGCGTGACATTGATCTGTGACAGCACGCTCATATTTAACATCGTTCTGACACCCAAAATATAAAACAGTCTGTAAACAACCTGCCTGTCCTCTGAAAGCATCCCGAGAGATGAGATTTCAGATATCAGAGCGGGGTCATGTTGGGATGGAGATGTGTTGAGTGGTCTTGTGTTAAGGGGATTATGGGAATCGCTCTCGGCATCCAGTGGCTGGATTAAAGTCTGTAGACGGATCAGGAAAAGCGGGAAAGCTTGTGTTCCGTCACACATTAAAGGGCAGCGGGGTCAATAGCACACACATACACACACATTTAATCAGCAAGACGGCTCACACAATACTTAAAGTAAAAACCTGAAGATTGATCTGCATCCCTCTGTGTTTATAAATGATGGTGAAGAAAAGTGAAAAACAAAACACAAGCTTGTAATGATCACATGACTCTCATCAGTCTGAACTGAGAGAGAGACATTCATGTTGTCTGAGTCACATCATATCTGCTGGATATCTTTCTTTTTCTGATGACACCGTCTGTCTGTCTCTTCATTGTAAGGTGTACCTTTTCCTACCCACTGTTGCCATGGTGATGGTGTCTGTGCCATCGTACCCTTCATCCTGCCTGTCATGGTTACCAGGCAACAGTCTCTTCTCTCGGCAGCAGCAGCCCATGACTTTCAACAGCTGTAGAGTTCATGCATGTACAGCTTGTGTGTGTGCGTATCTGTGTGTGTGCCTGTCTGTGTGTGTGCGTGCCTGTCTGTGTGTGTCTGTGTGTGTGTGTCTGTGTCTGTATGTGTGTGTGTGCGTGTCACACGTGTCTATAGAGGAGTGAGTGTGTTCTTATCATGAGTGTTTCAGGTTACAGATGTGTGATTTCATTATCAGCTCTATTTAATAAACGACTTCACACATCTCAGAATGACAGATGATTTGTGAAAGTGTTCACAAGCGCGTTTAAGATCTGAAACACTATTAATATAGCGTGAGATGTGAAACATATCCATCATTAGAGAGCTGTGGATGCTGTTTGACCGTCCTGCATCACACGAATTCCACCATTGGTGCTCATATTCTGATGATGTCATCATTGACGAGAAAAAAACTGCATAATTCACTTCGCCTGGCAACAATCTGCTGTTTGACTCAAACACTGTGTTTAGCAACTGAAAGACTGAGAGTGATGAAACGACTTGATGTGTTGGGCTCAGTAACAGCCTTGTAACAGTCATATGAGTTTTGTGAACTGGAAAATAACACATAGTTCCATTTATATTCACCATGAAAAAGAATAAAGTCCCAAACTAAACCAAACAAAACAATCAAACAACAGCTTTAGAAACGAAAGAAATAAAAGAAATATTCAATAAATATCCAAATGAATTGGTGAAGACACCTTGTCAATATCTCAGACTTCATCGGCTGTGTGTGTGTGTGTGTGCGTGCGTGCGTGCGTGTGTGAAACAGCTGTTTGAGTTTAAGTTCATCTGTAAATGATATTTATAGTATTTTAATATCTCTCTAATTCAAATCTCAGGATGATACGGGAGCGAGACAGACTGTATGTCACTCCTTTTTCTCACAAGAGATCAAAGAGATCACACAACCAGATGTTTTCTCACATCATTTTCATCTGCATATGATCTGTAGAGAGTGAACGACTGCAAACAAGACACGTCTGAATCAACAAATGCCCTTCTTGTGAATGTATTGTTTTTCTGTTTTTTTCCTGTTTGCTCCTGTAGATTAGATTAGATTAGATTCAACTTTATTGTCATTATACATACACAAGTACAGTGTAACGAAATGTAGTTTAGGTCTAACCAGAAGTGCAATTAGCAAGTGCAGATATACAGTGTGAATAAATACAGAATACAATATTAGGAAAATACTTTACAATGGGGATGTACAATGGAAATACTTTACAATGGGCATGTACTATGAAAATACTTTACAATGGGCATTTACTATGAAAATATGACAGTCGGTATGTGCTATGGACAATATATACAGAAGGCTATATACTGTGAACATTAATGTACAGGTGGTTATGAACAGATAACAATATAGACTATACAATAGTGCAAGTGACTTGAGTGTGCATTCATTACAGACATTAGCTATTAAAGTTAGAGTGCAGTAGATGCGTTAATGCAGTTATTAATGGTACGGTGCAGTGCATGAGTTAATGCAGTTATTGAAGTTAAGGTGCAATACATGAGTAGATGCAGATATACAGTTACAGTGCAGTAGATGAGTTAGTGCAGTTATTGAAGTTAAGGTGCAATACATGAGTAGATGCAGATATACAGTTACAGTGCAGTAGATGAGTTAGTGCAGTTATTGAAGTTACAATGCAGTAGATGAGTTAATGCGGTTATTAAGGTTACAGTGCAGTAGATGTGTTAATGCGGTTATTAAGGTTACAGTGCAGTAGATGAGTTAATGCGGTTATTAAGGTTACAGTGCAGTAGATGAGTTAATGCAGTTATTGAAGTTATAGTGCAATAAATGAGTAGATGCCGTTAGTTATGCGATAGATGCAGTAATGCAATAGATGAGTTACAGTGCAGTAGGTGCGTTAGTGCAGTTATTGAAGCTACAGTGCAGTATATGAGTTAATGCAGTTATGAAAGTAGTCCATTAGTGCAAATGAGCATTCAGTGTAATATTCCTGGTGTGCAAGTGTGCAGTATAGAGTGCAAATGATGCTGTGTGTGTGTAAACAGTCCGGTAGAGCGGATAACATGAAGTACTGGTGTGTACAGTTCAGTCATGCATGGCAGCCCTGTAGTGCAATGTAAATAGTGTAATAGCAGCATTACAGTTAAAGTTATGAGGGGTAGTGGAATCAGTGGGGAGCAGAGTTCAATAATGAAACAGTTCTAGGAAAAAAGCTGTTTCCTAGTCTGCTGGTTCTTGTCCGGAGGCACCTGAAGCGCCTACCGGAAAGCAGGAGAGTAAACAGTCTATGAGCGGGGTGAGAGGAGTCCTTGAGAATGCTGCGAGCTCGACGCAGACAGCGTTTCCTCTGGATGTCCTCAATGGAAGAGAGTGTAGTCCCTGTGATGCGCTGGGCTGTTTTCACCACCCGCTGCAGTGCCTTGCGCTCAGCAACAGAACAGTTCCCGTACCAGACTGTGACACAGTTGGTCAGGATGCTCTCTATCGTGCAGCGATAGAAGTTCACCAGGATAGTTGAAGACAGTTGGTTCTTCTTCAGTGTCCTCAGAAAGAAGAGACGCTGGTGAGCCTTCTTGACCAGGCATGAGGTGTTGGTGGTCCAGGACAGGTCCTCCGAAACATGGGTCCCCAGGAACTTAAAACTGGAAACACGTTCAACAGCCGTCCCGTTAATGTGGATGGGGTCGTGTGTGCCTCCTTTCGCCTTCCTGAAGTCCACGATGATCTCCTTTGTCTTGGAGGTGTTAAGGAGCAGGTTGTTGTTTGAGCACCATGTGGCCAGGTGCCGGACCTCCTCCCTGTAAGCAGTCTCATCGTTGTTGCTGATGAGACCAATCACTGTTGTATCGTCTGCAAACTTGATGAAGGAGCTAGATCCATTCACAGGCCTGCAGTCGAGTGTGAAAAGGGATAAGAGAAAGGGCTCAGTGTGCAGCCCTGTGGTACACCAGTGTTGAGGGTGATGGTGGTGGAGCAGATGTGGCCTAACCTAACAAGCTGAGGCCTGTTCGTCAGGAAATCCATAATCCAGTTGCAGGTTGAATTGTTAATGCCTAGGTTTCCAAGTTTGATGATTAGCTTGGAAGGGATGACGGTATTGAATGCAGAGCTGAAGTCTACAAACAGCATGAGTGCATAAGTGTCCTTATTGTCCAGATGTGTGAGCACGGAGTGCAGCGCCATGGACACTGCATCATCTGTAAAGCTGGTTTGGAACAATGCACATTGTGAAAAGTGCTATATAAATAAATTTGACATTTTTGAAGAGTAGGGGGTTGATCATATATGAAGTGTGAGTCCTCAGGTGTCATATTTAGTACACTAAATACACAGAAACAGGCATCATCATAGTATGAAGAAATCGGTCTGCAGATGTGTCATGAAGAGTGCATTCTGAACCTCATTTTTGCACAACGCCAGGTGTGGTCTCGGGTAAAGAGAAAATGGCTTGTTTTATTTTATTTGTTATTTTCAAGACTTTTTATGAATTGATGCTGGATTAATATATTCTGTGTGTTCACTACCCTCAATAACTCTGATTCACTCTGATGTAATGGTGTAAAGGCACAGGATGTGTGTGTCTCTGCTCATATTCAAACTCTTGTAAGAACACACGTGTGAGCTTTTCTCTGACTGACTATTGATTGATGTGTGATCTCTAGTATTCTTCCATAATGTTAAAGTTGTTCTGTAGAAACTTCATTTAAAATGATTGTGATTAGAGTAAAGTCAATGTCAACATGTAAATACTTTTCTGATGAAGTGATGATATGAACAACATATTAATCGTTTTCTCTCTCTCTCTCTCTCTCTCTCTCTGTTCTGTAGGTGATTCATCTCAAGTGGGTAAGTCACATGTTTCTTCTAGAAATGTTTATGAAATGTTGCAGGTTATGACAGTGATTTCATGTGGTTTCTGCTGTTGACACACACACACACACACATGTTTGTACAGCTATCTTTATGAAAATCATTTAAATCTTCTTTCACTTTCTCAAAAATGTTCTGGCGATGTAAAAGGTCTGATGATAATTTGTTGACATGTATAAATTGTGAAAGACTGAAGGAGCAGAAGTTCTCATGGGTTAATTTAGTGTCTTTCCACAAGTCATGTGTCAGAAGATTGAGAGATGCTTGTTCGGTAAATCCTTCAAACAGCCTCCTGCTCTAGTGGGATTTCACAACTTCTCCAGAGGAATTATGGGAGATGTAGTTATCTTAACAGTAGTACAATCATCTCCCACCTTTAAACCAAATAATCCTTTTCTTAAAACACTCAATAAGGGTTCCACCGCTAAAGCATATAACTGACCAGATAAAGGACATCCCTGTCTGATGCCTTTATGTACTCTTATTGGTTGACTTAAGCCTCCTCCTATTTTAAGAATACAAGTGGCATTTGTGTAGAACAATTTGATCCATGAAATAAAAACCTCACCAAAACCAAAAGTATTCAATGCGTCAAATAAATACCCATGGTCCACTCTATCAAATGCTTTCTCCTGATCCAAGAACAAGAAAACAACATTTACTTCATTTAATTTAGAGTGTTCCATGATATCTCGGACCAAAAAAATATCGTCATATATTGTTCTTTCTGGAATGCAATATGTCTGGTCTTCATGTATTATATCTCCCAGTACAGTCTTCAATCTGTTTGCCATTACTTTGGCTTTTAGTTTATAGTCAGATGTCAATATAGACACAGGCCTCCAACTCTTTAAATAACTTAAATCTCTTTTTTTGGCAACAAGGTTAACACTGCCTTTTGACAACTGATGGGAAGGCGGTTTTGTTTAAAACATTCTTGGATAACCATATAAAAGTCTTTTCCGATGTATTTCCACATAGCCTTGTAGAACTCCACTGATAGTCCATCAATTCCAGGTGCTCGTCCTGATTTCATTTGTGTTACGGCCTCAGTTAATTCTTCAAAGGAAAATGCATTGTCCAAAGTCTGTTTCTGTTCTTTTGAAATATAAGGTAGTTGTTGCAGGATTTTTGTTACAGATCTTGCATCAGTTTCCTCTTTTTTTATACAATTCTGAATAAAAATCAACTTCAATTTTTCGCATCTGCCTAACATCTGTTTCTAAAACTTTTTCTCTTATTGTTCTTGTAGCAAAAGCTGTATACTGATGACATTTTTTTTATTTGTGTCTTTCCTATATCTCACCATTTTATTAATCCATTTAATTCATAATTTTTAGAAACCTATTCACTCCAAAAAAGTTCAAATTTCTCATGAAAGTCTTTTTCTTTCAACAATGCTACTTTTAACTTCTGTAAGGACTTTTATATTTAGCCTGTGTCAAGACGACTTTTGTAGTAATAAAATGATGATCTGATAGGCAACATGGAAAAATGTTACAGTCCATTATTCTATTATTTGCTACACGCTTAACATATAATCTATCAAGTTTTGCTACACTTATTCTTCCTTGTGAAGCTTTTATCCATGTATATTGTTTCAATTCATTGTTTCTTTCTCTCCATGCTTAAGAAAAATGGATTTTAAAAAAGAGGCTGATACCAAATCAGGTTCTTCATGATTCCTATCTAAAAGAAAATTGAGAGTACAATTCTAATCACCACTTACTATTAAAAATTCATCTGAAGAATAAGTTTTAAAACATTCCTCTTATTTTTCAAAGAAAATAACTCTATCTAGTCCTTTGTTTGGAGCATAAATATTTATAAAAACAAATAATTGATTCTTTATTTCTGCTTTCACAATCAAAATACGTAATTTCTCTACATCAGTTTTTGATCAAATCTTCACATTAAGAAAAGGTAAAAACAGAATAGCTACTACTACACTAACATTTGTGCCATGGCTTAAAACTATTTCTCGTTCCCACCAGAGATTTAAGTCCTGCTCATTTTTTAAGTCGCTATGTGTCTCTTGCAAAAACAATACATTACTCTCTTTGAATTTAAGAAATTCAGTTAGCAGAGCTTGTTTCCCCCATCCCTCAATCCTTTAATATTTAAAGATCCAACTCTTAGACTATCCATGATAGGGGAAAGAGAAAAGAAACACCAAAGGATATAGAGATTACACCCATTTAAAAGTGTTTTTTTATTTTTCCCTTTCTAGACAACTCTTCTTCTTCTTCTTCTCTCTTCTTAGACTTACGCACGGTCGTCAAAAATTTGTTCAACCTATATAGTTATTGTGTTGAAATGACGTCAAGGCCAACTGATTTCAGAGCATTCTTTACTGATTTAACAAATTTGTTTCCATCGGGGAAGTATCTCATTACATCCACTGTTTTCCCTTTCGTTACATCAAGAAACTCATTTAGTTCCTCTACGGTATAAACATCTTTCATTAACTGACTACACTCAATTTCTGAAAAATCTGAAATACTTTCACAATCCTCCATCATTCCTTCATCATTTTCTTCATTTTCTTCCAACAAACTTGGTTGCAAACCACTAACACTTGCCACCACATCCACCTCCACTTTAACTTCTTCATTAATCTTAGCACCGACATCCACATTCCAAACATTTGGAACTTCATTTTCACCAGCTCGCATAGATGAATTAAAATCACTCACCTCAGCTTCCAAATTTTGTTCTAGGGCTATAGCAGTCGATTCAGTTGAAGATTCCACTCGGGGCAAAAAGATAGATTTATATTTTCCAACATCCGCCTCAGAATCCTCCAACTTTTCACTTTCAGTTCCCCTTTTCATTCGTTTTTTGCTGGAATCACCACCAGTTTTGCATCAGCTGGTCTTTTTTCCTTATCTGAAATCACAGTCATTTCGCTTTGTTCCGCAAGCACTTCAGTATTTCTTACATTCTTTCATTATCCGATTGTATTTTATGGGGGCACTTAAATCTTTGATGCCCCAAATCTCCGCATTCAAATCACCGCATGTTATCAGTTGTTGCAAACACCATGTAAGAACTATCACCGTGTTGAATGACAAACCCTATACACTAAATACCCCCCCAAAAAAAATAACCCAAGAAGCAGAAACAAAGATTAAACCTTGAGACAAAAATCAAGCGTGCTCTCACACCTCCTTCCACACACTCACTCACTCAGAGAGAGAGAGAGAGAGAGAGAAGCCGAGAGAGAGAGAGAGACAGAGAGACAGAGAGAGAGAGATTTGATTTTTAACAAAAACTTTTGATTACAGCTTCTCAACCCTTACACAACACTTGGTTTTAACATCCAAAGACAATCAATAGAAATTGGAAAAGTAAAGTTTGTTTTCAATAACACAACACAGAGCCTTACTTCTGTAAAATTTGGACTTGTTTCATTCACTAGATGTCCAAGTGTTATTACTTTAGCTTTGATAGAATATTCAGACATGGAAACACCACCATTAGCTAGATTTAATATAGTACCATTAACCAAGGGCTCTTGGAGAAGCCAGTATAAGGACTTTGTTCTGCTTTCTCTTTCCACTTTGAAAGTATCCCAAACTTTAAAACGATTTTGATAAAACATAGGCAGTTTTTTAACATTAATATTTGTTGGATTCATGAAAAATAATGTTTTGTCCCAATTTTAGTCCATCATTAGTCCTTAATATAGCAGAAGCCACTGGTCTCCAGTTTACAGCTTCAGGTCCAGTCAAGAAACGTTGTATGAACTGCATTCGAAATGTAGCAGCCCTGCTTTGCAAATTTATGAGTCCTTGGCCACCTTCTTCCTTTGGTAGATATAAAATACTAAGGGTTATTCAATGCATTTTGTCCCAAAAAAAGTCTACAAGTATTGATTGAATTTTTGCCAGCAGATATAATGGTGGATCTATACAATTTAGACGATGCCAGAGTGAAGACGCAACAAGATTGTTAATAACAAGGATACGTCCTCTATAAGATAGTGATGGTTTAATCCATTTCTTGGAAGGGTGAGGTGTCTGAGTCCCAACATCTCGACACAGGTGTGCCTCAGGGCTCAGTGCTTGGTCCGTTGCTATTCTCTGTATACATGACATCCCTTGGCTCTGTCATTAGGAAACATGGCTTTTCCTATCACTGCTATGCGGATGATACACAACTCTACCTGTCTTTTCGCCCTGACGATCCGACTGTCTCAGCACGCATCTCAGCTTGCCTAGCCGACATCTCACTCTGGATGAACGGCCATCACCTGCAGTTGAACCTTTCAAAAACCGAACTGCTTGTAATCCCGGCTGATATAAAAACTTATCACAACCTTTCCATTCAACTGGGCTCATCAACCATAACACCTTCCAGAAAGGCAAGAAACCTGGGAGTGGTGATCGATGACCAGCTCAACTTCACAGATCAAGTTGCCAGCACCACCCGGTCCTGTAGATTCATCCTCTACAATATCAGGAGAATTAGACCCTTCCTATCAGAGCATGCTACGCAAGTCCTAGTACAGGCTCTAGTCCTGTCCAAACTGGACTACTGCAATGCACTACTGGGAGGACTTCCAGCTTGCACAACCAAACCTCTACAGATGATCCAGAATGCTGCGGCAAGAGTCATCTTTAATGAACCGAAGAGAGCACACGTTACTCCTCTACTCATTAAGCTACATTGGCTCCCTATAGTCGCTCGCATCAAATTCTAGACTCTGCTCCTGGCCTACAAGACCACCACTGGTTTGGCACCACCTTATCTTCACTCACTACTGCAGACATATGTACCCGCCAGATCCCTACGCTCTGCAAACGAACGGCGTCTTGTGGTGCCATCCCATAAAGGTAGAAAATCTCTCTCGCGCACCTTCTCCGGATCTGTTCCACCTATGTGGAATGATCTGCCTGCTGCTACAAGATCTGCAGATTCTGTAGCCATCTTTAAGAATCGCCTGAAAACCTATCTCTTCCGCCAACATCTTACTGTTCTGTTCTGACTCAAGTTTCTTCTCTATTCTTTTCTTCTCTACTCGTTTCTTCTCTACTCTAAAAAAAAAAAAAAAAAAAAAAAAAAAAAAATGTATGAATGAATGTTTCTGTATACTGTGTTAGGCTATATGAAACCTCTTCTTTTTGATTGCACTTATGCTCTTGTTGTACTTATGCTGTCCTAATTGCTTCCATTACCTACCCCACTTGTAAGTCGCTTTGGATAAAAGCGTCTGCTAAATGACTAAATGTAAATGTAAATGTAAATTTCCACTTATACAGTCGACCTTTCAGCTTCTCGTAAATCTCTTCCCAATGTTTTGATTGAAAAGTATCGTTTCCCAAGTATACTCCCAGATACTTGAATCCGCCTTTTGACCATGTTAGTCCATCTTGAAGACTTGGGGTTCCATCTGTCCATTCTCCCATCATAAAGGCTTCACTTTTAGACCAGTTAACTTTTGCAGCTGAGATCTGTTCAAAATCTTTTAAAGTTTTCCATAAAATGTCCACATCAGTTTGCCTGTTAATAAAAACAACCACATCATCGGCGTACGCAGACAATTTAAAGGTATCATAACAGTTTTTTAACTAGACCCCTTTCAGAATGTTTCTTAATCTATGTAAAAGTGGTTCTATTGACAGAGTGTACAACATTCCAGACAAAGAGCATCCTTGTCGCACCCCACGTTCAACCTTGAAGGGAGCACATAAACCACCATTAACCTTCAATCTTCACCTCTTCTCCAATAATACCCCAGAAAGCCTTATAGAACTCAAAGGGGATACCGTCTATCCCTGCAACATTTCCATTCTCCATACTCTGGAGAGCTTCATATAGTTCTATTGTGGTGATGCCTTTACATAATTTCATATTGGCTTTTTTGGAGATTTTTGGTAATCCTTCAAAAAAATCTGATGTTATCGCCTGATTTTCTTTATACTCAGAACTATACAGACAATTATAAAAATCATTTTCTCTTTTTTACGGATTTCAAATGGATCTGATAACATGATTCCAGTATCTGAGCGTACATTTTGAATATGACGTTTCTGGCCATTCTTTTTTTCCAGGCCAAAGAAATACTTTGAAGGAACATCCATGTGTTCAACACCTTGAAAACGTGATCTAATCAATGCTCCTTGTGCTTTTTTCCTATATGATTCTGATAAGGCAGTTCTTTTTGAATAAAGAACTTCAATTTGGTCTTGATTTCCAGTTATCTGTATTAACTCTTGAGCCTTTAAGAAATAATTTTCTAACGTTGTAATTGTTTGGGTTAAATTTTTTGTTACATTTCGAGTATATTGTTGGCACAATTGTTGTATTTGCACTTTTCCAATATCCCACCATTTTTGTATAGAAGCTTATGGATATTTTTCTTCTTTAAATTGTTTCCAAAAAAAAAAAAAAAATTCTTTAAAGTGTAAATCATTTACCAAAGTTGTGTTAAAATGCCAATATGCGCTCTGTGACTTCACAGAGCTTACAGTTAAAACACAAATCACTAAGCTATGATCAGAAAACCCCACTGGTAAAATGGAGCTATTTTTAAAAAATTTAAAAAACTATTTTTTTGTGTTAGTTTCTTCCTTGAGATCAAATGTGGTTCTATGTGGTTTCTATCTATATTTTTTTCAACACAATTAAAATCTCCCCCCAAAATCATTAGGTCATCACCATTGCATTTTCCTATTTCTGTATTTAAACACAAAGAAAAACAACATTCTATCTATTTGCAAGGTTAGTGCATAAACACAAAGAAAAACAACAACATGGTCTTCAAAATCAGCTTCGACATTTAAAAGCTTCCTGTAGCAAAGGTTCAATAAAAGGAAGGGAGGAGACGGAAACCGGCAAACATTTAAACATTTAATCAACATAATCAAAGTAAAAAGACAGCCGGCCGCCCCTCACGGACGACGGCCGGCGAATAAAACATAAATACATACATGTTCGGGCCTGGTCCTCTCTCTTCGTCGGTCCGGTCGCTCGTTCTGTTATATGCTCTCAATTTTCTTTTGTGATTCAAGACCGGTACACCCACAGCTGGCGCCCATTAACAATTACTCACCGGTCTAGAACCACGGTCTCGCCCCGCCTACTATACTACATACCCCCATCACCCCTCACAGGCCGGGTGGTACCCCCGAGACTGTGCATGCAACAGTCCGCTTGCAGATTGTGCCGCCATTACTCCCAGCAACCCGCTGGTTCTGGCGGCAAACTCAGCGAAACTACTGGGGTAGCAACCAGTTCCAGCGAGACAATCGAGCACACACTTTCTCCACAAGGCCCTCCCAAATTTTTTTCCTCTACTCTTCTGTCCTTATAAAAACACCCAAGTATTTAAAACCCGTTTTTCCCCACTGTAGCCCACCAGGAATCCCCTGTTTACTTCATTACTACAAGTACTATGAGTTTATTGTAAAAAAGTGACACTCAAATCATTTAAATCTATAATTTCTGATAAAAGTACATTCTTTCTCCCATCCCTCATTCCATTGATATTAAGAGATCCTAACCTCAAAAACTCCATGAGAAAGAGAGAAAAAAGCGTAAAAGAAAGTCGACCCAGACAAGAAAACAGCCATTTTTTTTAATAGATTTTCCCCTCGCCTTACTTTTCTTTCTACCTGTTCTGAGTAAAGATAGAATTTTATTTAAACGAAATCCTTTTTGTTGATTAAGTTCATCATTACTGGTTAATTTCTTAGTTTGAATCACAGAGGCAATAAACTTTTCAATATCAGGGAAGTGATCACTGACTTCTACACCTGTCTTTCCTTTAGTTTTATCAAGGAATGAATTGATCTGATCAATAGTGTACAGCTCTGTCTCAACCCTGTTAGACACATCAGACCATTGCTCATCATCTTTTATTCCATCATCAGTGTATTGTGATAGACTCTCAGTCTCATCAGCCATATTCTCCTCAGAAACACGTGACTGAGCGACTTCACTGTCCTCACACACATCTTCAGCATCACTATGATCATTGTCATTAACGTTACCAACACTCACAACAGCTTTATCAGGTACAATAGTGCATTCAGGTTTCTCCACACTGCCAGTATTAACATTAATAATACTCACCTCTTTCTGCCCCTTCACTTCCTGTGTGACTCTTCGATCCTGTTCTTCAGCTCTCTGAGATTCTGCCTTATTGATCTGATCGATATTGTCGCCATCCGCACGAGTTGTGGACACGCTTTGTTCGTTTTTATGCGGACACACAAAGCACTTGTGTCCCAAATCACCGCAATCAAAACATCTCATATTCTCAGTGCTTGCATACACCCTGAAAGAATCCTTACCGTGAGTAACATGGAAAGAAACCTCCAAGGTTCGCTCTGGAGAATTAAGAAACATGTAAACATGTCGCCTAAATGAAGTAACATTCTTTAGGGTGGCATTCTTACATCAAAGGGGCTCAGTTTTGAGAGGGCTAGCGATCTTACAAAATCTCATCAACTCTTTCACTATAACTTCGTTAGATACAAAAGGTGGAATGTTAGAAACTGTAACTTTAGTTACTGGCGGGGACAGCGGGGTTACTGGGACAAAGGTCTTTTTCACCCATATTCCGCTAACAGTCAACTTAAAAACCAACATTTTAAAAACACGACTACTGCTTTGTTCATCCGCGAGGCCGAGATAATATTTTCAAATGCGAGTTTTTCACCAATGAGAGAGAGAGAGAGACTTTGACTTTTAACACACTTTATTATAACGTTTTCTTGAAAACAGGCATTAAATTATCCCCTAGACAAAGTGCAACATTATGTCAAGGAAAAAGTAAAGTAACAAATAAAAATTAAAAACAAAAATAAAGAAATACAGAAATAAATAAAAAATAAATATAAAAGATAAATGGATCCCAGCATCACACATATCACCAGTTAAACAATATATTCCCATGTTCACCAAGAGACAATAACGCTCCCTTTATACACCATTTGAACTCAAATTCAAGAATGTTCTCTGTCATTTGAAAAAATCTGTGTTCTACTCTAACTCTGGATTCAACTAGAGCAGTGAACAGTTGAAGAACGTTGCAATTTCGGCCATCAGCAACCAGCCTGCAAGACTTCCAAACGGCTAGCTTGGCTTGGCCAATTACAAAATTTGCCACAGTACTCTGCTGTTTGTACGTTTTTGAGTATTAACAGCCATAAACAAAAAGTGTTCTGTTAAAAAAAAAAAAATTGCCCAAGTATTCTTTCCAGCAATGTAAACAGAGAATCCAATCTAGAACATTCGGTAAAAGCATGGTAAACCGTTTCTGGTGAAGAACAGAAAAAGCAAGCGGCTGAAACATTAGGATTAAACTTGCTAACATGATTATTTGTGGGCAAAGCACAATGCAGTATTCTCCACTGTAAATCCCCAGATCTTTTGGGAAGTGGGCCTTTATAAAAAAGCCTCCAGGAGGGAGAAAGGTCAGCAGAAACTGTTAAAAAATCCCTCCATTTTGTATCACATTTGTCCTTAAAGCTCTCAAAATATTCTACTTTAACACAAGTCAAGTAAAGTTCTTTTTTTCCTGCTGTCTGGAAATCAAAATCTTGCAGCCTTTTGAACGTTAACAGTTTCCCTTTGCGATCATCTTCTGAACAACAGACTCTTGGGGACACAACCAATTTGGGAAAAGAGTAAATGGAGGGACCTCCTGACAGAAAGCAGTTTACAAACTGGAGGAGTGAGGGGGGAAAGGCTGCTTTCAACCCCTCTATGAACCGCTCTACTATTCTGATTTATCTGAAACCCACTTGACCACAGATGTCCACTATTGACCTCCACGTTCTGGAGGAAAAATCAACCAAATGTGCCACTTTGGTCAATCCTCTATTCATAAAAGATTGCACCATTTTGTTGGATGCACAAAAATCATCTCCTAAAAAGCAATTATAAAACAGTGGCTTATTTAGGCCATAATGTTGATTTTCTTGCCTGAATATCTTAAAAAGTGCCCAAGATTTTATCACTGAATCGTAAAAGGTCACATTAGACAAAAAACTTGCACCCTGACAAGACATTAAGAACAGTTGCATATCAAGACGAAACCAGCCAATAGTTTTGAACAAATCCAGACCAAAAGACACCCATGGCCTGAATTCAACGGGGTACAGTAAGTTTTGGACAGTCTTTAACCTCATGGCTTTGACCTTAGCTGTTAAATCAATCAACCCTTGACCCCCTTCATTGACTGATAGATACAGAACCGCTGGAAGGAGCCAATGATAACCATCCCAAAAGAAGTCCACAAAAATCTTCTGCAAGCGTTGCAACAGATCTTTTGGAGGGTCCTGGGGCCCATTCTTCGTACGTCGCTAACTCGGTTAGCTGGATTTGATTGTTGACGATTTGGCATAATCTTGGATTGTTTGGTTCTTGGACGCTCATCCTGGACTTGCTGTCATAGCAACAGGTCCATAAGCTTGAACCTGCTCGGGAGCAGGCTTACTTCATGTAAACAGGATTAGATTGCGGCTTTATAAGAGGGGGAGATAGGTAAGTCTGTCGCAGCCATGTCTTGTCCGTTTTCACGTCAGGAATCCGTTGCTTAAGGTGGCAGAATAATTCGATGAGCTTTTCGAATTAATCGCGTTTTGCGAGATCGACAGGATCCTTTAGCGCAACGCGATAGTCTACTGATGGAGAGATATTGTTTTTCTCGGGAGGGTGTAATCTACATTATCAACTTGATGGAGCCACACGTTAAATGTTCGACTCGTCGGAGTTAGGCTTTAACAACTGTACAAACAGTTTGTTTAGCTTTGCGATTCTTTGCGAATGGCACTTTCCTTTACACTATTGGAGATGCAGAAAACTTGTGTAAAAGTGCTGTATGTCGTGCCATTCACAAAGTTTATCGTCACTCAAACAGTTTTTAGGGGGCTTTGTGGTATTTCCAAGCCACTTAAGAAAAAAATCGGCTGTGAAGCAGATTTTTATGCCATTGCAGATACATTATAAATGTTAATGAAGATCATGGAATCATGATCATGCCTAAAAGTAGCCTAGGATTTACAGTATTTGTTCCTCAGCCTTCCCTAACGTTATTTGTGCCATAAACTGCACACACGTCCCCATCAAGGGGCCCCAATGAAGGGGATTTTGTGAACCGAAAGGGATTTCACAGTGTAAATGTGCAAGTAAATTACTATTACAATTATTAATATTCCAGATAAGCAATATATAAAGAAAAGTAATGTAATCAAAAAGTATGCAGTTGAATGATTACAAATATTTTAGATGGTGTGCGACTCAATGTTCCACATCAGAAATGTGAGCCACATGGCCTGGTTCTGTGCATGACTCCAGGATTTTCAGAGAGTCACATTTATGCACATTATTTAAAATATTTAAAAATATTTAAAACTCACTGCATTACATCATTTTATTCTTAGCCTAACAAAACTGCATTTTTCCAAGTGCTTACGATGGGATCCTGCTTGATGACAGGGGCTATGCCTTCAGGCAGTACTTCATGACGCCATTCCCTGACCCAAACCCTGGACCACAAACCAGTTACAATGCAGCTCTAGCCAGGACAAGGGCACGCAATGAAATGACCTTTGGCCAACTAAAGGGAAGATTTCAGTGTTTTAAGGGTCTCAGGGTTGCACCTGACAGGGCCTGTGACATTATTGTTGCATGTGACATCCTCCACAGTATTGCCACCATCAGAAAGGAGAGGACCCCTGTGGTGGAGGTGCAGCCTGATGATGACCTCCAGCCAGTGCACTTGGACCAACCTAGTGGCAGAGCTGCACGGGACAGAATTGTGGAACACCATTTTATGAATTCTTTTTTACACATAAACTTTCATTAAATGAATAATAGAAGACAAGACAACATGCTTAGTTCATGGAGTTTTATATCATTTATTGTTTCTCAAGAAAAGCCAGTGATGGTCATCTTTTGCCTGCAATAAGATATATATATATAGTTATCCAAGGGCAGCAATAGTGCTCTTTGTGAAAAATTGTGTTTTAGCACTCACTTTGAAGTTCCTTTTGAAGCAACTCATTCTCTAGTGCCAGTTTTTTCTTCTTTAAGGTGTCAAGTTCAATTTCTCCCCTTAATTTTAGTTTTTTTAAGAGCCAAATACTCAATTTTATGTTGAAGATTCCGTTTATATAGGGTACTGATATCCCCCTGTGCCATTAAAAAAAAAAAAAAAACACAAGCCTCATGCAACAGAAAAAGGAAAAGTAGACTGCCCACCTCTGTATAACTTTGTGCTGTAGGCCTGTCTGTAGGCGTTTCCTCCTGCAACTCATATTGCAGTCAGAAATAATATGTACACCTTTAAATTAAATAAAGTTATTTGTGCACTTACAAGTACTTCCTCCAAAGGACAGTCATCTGAGAGGGTTTCTTCACTGTCCTGTGCAAAAGAAAAATATTAAAATAAGACTATATACTGTAATAATAAGTGATATAACCATAACATGGAACACTTACGCATTTAATTTCTCTGCTACTTTTTGCCAGCCCTCTCCCCTGGGGTTTTAATTATTTTTTCAACTTAAACTGGAAGGGTAATAATTCTTGCTCTGCTGCGTTGAAAAACTGAGCGCGCTCTTTTGCCATTGTGTGCAGCCAAAAGCTGCGCTGCTGATCAATTTTTCTACTATCGATACATATCCCCTTTTAAACCAGTGCAAGAACGCGCAATTATCTCAGATAACTCAATCCAGCGATACTAATCATAAGCGGCAGGTGTGTTCGAAGAACCCAATTAGCCGGATCATGATTAGCACGATGATATCATCTTGGATGTGTCATTTGATCTCGGATGTAATAAGCGATGTACGAACGGGCCCCAGCACATTTAAGCGATGCCACATCATGGAAGCTGCTAAATTATTCACAATGAGCTCTCTTCCCCTGTATGACAACTGGGGCAGTATCCATCTCCATATTTGCAACCGTCCAGAAACTTTTTCAAAGACGCCATCCCAGTTCTTTTGCATAAACTGGTAAGTTCCGAGGAAGACACCCAACACCTTAAACCCATTCATACTCCAGGAACATTGCTGAGGAAATTCAGGAGGACCCCCATCTTCCCATTCCCCCAGTAAAAAATAAGCACTCTTTTGCCAAATTATTCGTGAGGATGAGGCTTTCTGGTAAGCCTCAAGAGATTCACTTAAATACTTAATGTCTTTTACAGATCTAACAATAACGGTAACGTCATCAGCATAGGCACTAAGTTTAACAGTTGTCAGATCTGTGGTGAATGTGCACACTGTTGAAATCACACCCAGCTTTTTCCTCAAAGCTACCAGTAGTGGTTCAATAGCAACAGCATAGAGGATCCCTGAAAGCCCACACCCTTGTTGTATGCCTCTGCTTACTTTAAAAGGTCTTGTAAGACAACCATTGATTTTTAACATGCTATACACATCAGTATAAAACAGTTTCACACAGGAATTAAGAAAGTGTCCAAAACCAAAGGCTTTTAGGCATTTAAAAAGGAACCCATGATCAACCCGATCGAATGCCTTCTCCTGGTCGAAAGAAACGAAACCGATGTCAAGTTTATGAACTCGAGCAAAAGAAATCAGGTCTCGAATCAGAAAAATGTTGTCAAAATAGACCGTTCTGGGATGCAATATGACTGATCAGCATGAAATATGGAAGAGATATGAAGCTTGATCCTGTTTGTTAAAGTCTTAGAGAGTATCTTGTAGTCAACTCCAAGAAGTGAGACAGGACGCCAGCATTTGATGTCCTCGAGATCACCTTTCTTGGGGAGTAGAGTGATCACAGCTCTTCGTAGACTAAGTGGACGTGTGCCTTGTTTTAGACTCTCCATAAAAACTAAAAACAAATCTTTTCCAATGACCGACCAAAACCGTTTATAGAATTCTGAGTTTAATCCATTCAGACCTGGAGCTTTGCCGGAGGACAATTCCTGAACCGCTACAGACAAGTCATCAAAAGTGAACAGATTTTCAAGGCTCGCTTTTTCCTCTTCTGAAACCTGTGGTAGGTCCTGAAGGAGTAGGTCAGCCATCTCCTCATCACAGGGTTCTGCCCTATAAAGATCCTCGTAAAAAGTCAGTGCATGGGAAATAATCTCATGACTTTCAGTCATTTTTCCACCGTCAGGACGTTTCAAGCAGCATAAGACTTTTTTCTCCACAGTCTGTTTCTCCAAATTGAAGAAAAATGAAGTTGGGGCATCCATATTGTTAAAAGTTAAAAACCGGGCACGGACCAATGTCTCTTGGGCCCTCTCCTCCAGCAAATTCCGCAAAAGAGATTTTTTACGTTTTACTCAAATGTCCTTCGTATACAAAACCCAAAACATCATTGACACACCACACATCATTAAAAGACATCTCATTATTTACAAGACTATAATATGCAAATTCTATTCCATTCTAGTCTCCCAGCAACTAATTTCAAAAACATCACTTCGGCATCAAAACTACAATACTCTAACCCCTTATTTTTTCTGGTTTTCCATATTGCCAGCTTTGCAGTTCCTATTACATAATTTAACAGACATATCTTTCTTCTTTCACAAAACTTGTATTTCACACCCCCTGTAAACTCCAGTTCTGAGAATTCTTCATCAAAAGCATGGAATAGTCTACTCAGGACATCGAAGAGACCATTCAATCGTTTACATTTTAAAAACAAAAACTCTAAATTCTCTTCCTTTCCACAAAACCTACACTCCACCCCTACTCCTGGGTTTAAGTGTGCCACATGTTTGTCTGTAGCTATTGCCCCGTAAATAATCCTCCATTGCAGATCCGCTGTTCGCTTCTCTACTGGAGGCTTATACAGGGTTCTACACCTGTCTCTCACGAGAAAATCTGGTTTGAACAGTCCATGCCACCTTGAGATGTTTTGTCCTCTGAGCAAATCCTGATGCAAAACTTTAACTATAACACGATATATACCTTTCTTTGATATAGTTTCAAACAAGTCCAACCGGGGAGTTTCAAAAGATAAAATTGATCCTGCTGATTCCCCCTCATGCCTTTTGCTGACAAAAACTCTTATTTTTGGAAAGTCCGGTTCACTTCTCATATCCGAAGGAAAACCTTTTCCAATGCTTTCCTAATGCAGCTTGCTAATGCGTTAACAATTTCCTATACCAGTTTTTCAGTCAGACGTGAAGACTTTAATCCTGTCACTCTTTCAGGGTTTCCACTGATTTCCATTAGACATTATTCAAGAGTTGCCCCAGCTTCACAATTCCATGTTTTTGTAGACATGCACTGACACGTACAGATGATACAAGCTTTGTATGAAACAAATCTGGTTCAAATCCTACCTCTCCAACAGATCCTTCAAGGTGTCTTGGAAGGGCTTGATGTCCACTGCTCACCACTTGATCACTGGGGTCCCTCAGGGATCGGTACTTGGACCGCTGCTTTTTTCCACCTACATGACATTCTTGGGACCCATCATACAGGCTCATGGCTTCTCGTATCACTGTTATGCTGATGACACCCAGATCTACATCTCGTTTTGGCCAGACGATACCACTGTAGGAGCTCGCATTACAGCTTGCCACGAGGACATTTCAGCTTGGATGAAAGGGCATCACCTCCAGCTGAACCCTGCCAAGACTGAACTACTTGTGTTTCCGGCGCACCCTACGGTGCAACACGATCTCAACATCCATCTTGGCAATACCACAATCATTCCTTCCAAAACAGCCAGGAACCTCGGAGTCATATTTGATGAACAGCTGTCCTTCAATGATCACATTGCAAAGACAACACGGTCATGCCGATACGCCTTATTCAACATTAGAACGGTTAGACCTTATCTCACGGAGCATGCAATGGCTATCAAACCGCTCCAGTTGGTCCATAATGCAGCAGCACACCTCGTCTTCCAACAGCCCAAAAGGGCTCATGTGACACCCCTTTTCATCTCTCTTCACCGGCTTCCCGTCAAAGCCCACATTAGATTCAAGTCACTTATGCTTGCCTACAGGACTATCACTGGATCTGCACCGGGTTACTTTCACACCCTCCTGCAACCCTACACCCCATCAAGATCCCTGCGTTCAGAAAACCAGCGGCGTCTTGTATTTCCTTCTCATAAGGACAGTAAATCGCTTTCCCGCTCATTCCGCTTCACAACTCCTTCCTGGTGGAACATTCTTCCTAACTCTGTCCGGTCAACCACATCTCTCACAACATTCAAAAAACTACTCAAAACCCAACTGTTCTGTGAATATCTGACAGAGAAATAAATTAATAAAAAAAAAAAACTCACTAACCCTTTCTCTCAACAGGTAGTCGTCTAGCTTTTGTTGAAACTAGTAACTTTGTATTGGGACCTAATGTATTATGGCTCCTGTATGACATATCGCTTGTTCCTCCCTAACTCTATGTAAGTCGCTTTGGATAAAAGCGTCTGCTAAATGACTAAATGTAATGTAAATGTATGAAACATTGGGTTAAAAAACATTGGTTCCTCTTATATCAAACTCCCACTTTCATCGGTCTCTCTTTCCACCTTAAAAACAGTTCTCCAATAATGTAGCATTGACCGATAAAAGGAGGTAATCCCCACCAGGTTCACTTTTTCCAGCTAATTTAAGACCACCTGCTTTTTGTAAAATCGTTTTTGCAGTTTGTGCCCAAGCTAGGTCTTTATGATACAGGAGTCTTTGTGCTGCTTGTATTTTGAAAGCACTGATTTTACTCCTCATGTCCACCTGACCTTGACCTCCCTCAAAAGTGGGAAGGTAGATTACTGCTGCACGGATCGAGTACTGCTGCACGGACACAGTGCTCACCACTCCAAAAAAACTCCACAAATGTCTTTTGTGTTTTGCAGATCAATTCATCAGGTGGTTGCATTACCATAAATCTATGCCATAAAGTTGAGGCAGCCAAATTATTTACCATCAGGACTCTTCCTCTGTATGACATTAGTGGTAATAGCGATTTCCATTTAAACAATCGGGCAGACACCTTCTCCAGCATCCCCTGCCAAATTTTTTCCTGAAATTTTGCGTTACCTAAGAACACCCCTAGCATTTTTAGCCCTTCTCTTTTCCACAACAATCCACCAGGTAATTTTGGAGGTCATTTTCCACTGACCAATAATAAGGCTTTTTCCCCAGTTTATCCTTGCTGACGATGCCTTATACAATCCAATAGTTTCAGTTAAAATATTAACCTCATTTTGATCTGAAACAAAAACAGTAACATCATCAGCATAAGCTGAAATCGATATTCTATGCATAGTATTTACATAAGAAAAAAGGAATTCCCTTGAGATTGTTATTCTTTAGCTTGCTCAACAATGGCTCAATAACAAGGCTGTATAGCTGTCCAGAAAGTGGGCAGCCTTGACTAATTCCTTTTAAAACAGGTGTTGGTGCACTCAATCCCCCACCAGCTTTAACAATTACAAACACTTCAGAATATAATAATTGCACATATGATATAAAATTTTCTCCAAACCCAAAATGTTTTAAAACCTCAAAAAGATATGTATGATTGACTCTATCGAAAGCTTTCTCTTGGTCCAAAGAAAGCACACCAAGGTCAACATTACAAACTTGATTAAAATCAACTACATCTCATAGCAAAAAAAGATTATCCATAATTGACCTATTTGGCATTGAGTATTTTTGATATCTGTCAACCAATAATTCCAAAACGTGCTTAAAAGTACTTACTAAACATTTTGAAAGTATCTTATAGTCCATGCATAGCAAAGAGATTGGTCTCCAGTTCTTTAGAAAGCATAAATCCCCCTTTTTTGGAAGCAGAGAAAGGACTGCTCTTCGACAACTTGTATGAAGTAACTTGTTCTTTACACTTTCTGATAGTACTTTATATAAGTCATTTCCTAATTCATCCCAAAAGGTCTGATGGAACTCTGTTGGTAATCCATCAATTCCTGGAGGACGGCCATTTGATAACTGTCTCATTGATAACTGTCATCACATTCTTTCAAGACTGAAGAAATATGAGGAGGGAGCGTCCATGTCTTTAATAGAACAATATCTTGCTCTTATTAATGCTCCTTTCACTTGTTCTTGTAATAATGAACCAAGTTCCTACTTTTTGTTCAAATGTTCACTTTGTACATTTCCATCATTGTTATTGTTAGGCAATGACACTCTGCTCAGAAAGCAGCCGAGCCAAATACTCTGATAGTGGGGGACTCTATTATCAGAAACCTTCGTAGCAGGGCTATACGTACATACTATTTCCCTCAAGCAATGATTGCTGATGTAAGCAAGGAACTGTCAAACATCCTGAAACAACACAAGTCTGTAAATCGGATTGTCATACATGTGGGGAAAAACGATACTCGAAAAGAGCAGCCAGAACTCCTAAAAAGGGATTTTAATGAACTCTTTGAAATGCTTGGAAAGCTAAAAGTTCAGTCATTCATCAGCGGACCTCTCCCAGCTCGGGGAACGAATATGTTCTCTTGGCTACTCAGTCTGAACATTTGGCTGCAAAAAACTTGCAACATTAGAGGACTGAACTTCATTGACAACTTTATTCTATTCTGGAGTCAAAGACAACTTTTTACAACAGATGGCCTCCACCCAAACTAACTTGGTTCAAGATTGCTAAAGGACAATATCCTCTTCTCCCTTCTTCACCCATCAGTAGAGTGTGCCACTCCACTCCTAAATGGCACAAATACACCTGGCCATAGTGACCCACCTAAGCAGTTGGATGGACATTTGGATAACACCACTCAGGTTGTACTCTGCCCAGTGACATCACATCAGTTGGACTATTACGAGGACTTGACACCCAAGGAAGTTTCTGTGGAAAACAACCGGGAGAGCCAAAACAACATACTTCAGTCTTCAGAAACACCAGACTCGCAGCCCCTCTCACTACACACTTTCTCCCTCCTACCACATCATCTCTTTTGAGCTTCTCAGAGAAAATGGAGGAACTAGTATTTGCTGGAACAAAACTCTCCCACTCTATTGTCGCAAGTCCACTGGTTTCAACTAAAAAGCGACGGGCCTCACAACCACCAAAGACTCTGGGTCAATCTGGCCAGCCTGTTCCCTCTGAAAGAGCTCTCCGGCCTCTGCCACAACGCCAGGGATCACACAAACCCCCATCTGCTGGAGATGGACTAAACAAGACTGCAAAGAGCACTTGTAACTGATATGAATTGGGTCCCTGCTATGATAACACCAGCAATCTCAAATATTTACAGAACAAGTGGGAACCCAGTGTTCCTTTAGTTTTCCCTATATCTGTCCTGATAAGTGATCGCAAAACTAAGGCCTTTTCCAGTCGTATGGCAAAGCTATCTAATCTAATACCTTTTAGACGTCACTCTGAGAATGACAGGGGTAAAAAACTAAAAACGGTTACTATTCAACTAGCACTTTTAAACATCCGTTCACTAAAAAACAAATAATTTTTGGTCCATGACCTCATCACCAGTAACAAACTGGACTTCATGTTTCTAAATGAATGTTTCTCAATGAATCTGCCCCCCAAACTTTACTTTTTTAAATGTTTGCAGAGCTGTAAGGAGAGGTGGAGGAATAGCTGCTTTATTTAAACATGTCTTTGACTGCAAGCGAGTTTTATTTGGTGACTACCTGTCCTTTGAATACTTTGAGCATTGCTTTAAAAGGTGCACCACGCATTCTGTTCACAATTATTTACAGACCTACCAAATACTCCCCAGTCTTTGTTGATGATTTTTCAGAACTGCTATCAGCTATTTCCTCAGAATTTGACTGCTTTGTTATTGCTGGAGATTTTAATATGCATGTAGACAAGACAGAAAACAATAATAAAAAATTTACTTTTAAATGTTTTAAACACTTTTGATCTGATCCAGCATGTGCACGGTCCCACACACAATCGTGGACACACTCTGGATCTGCTCATTAGCAAAGGTCTAAACATTTGATCCACTATTATTAGAGATGTGGCACTGTCTGATCATTTCTGTATTTTCTTTGATATATCAATCAGCCCTGCCACTGAAGATAGACCTGTCTCTATAAAAAAGAGATTCATAAATGAGAACACCAGTGAGCTATTTACGAATGCTATGTCTTTGTCACCGAGTATATCTGCAGACTCTATTGATGTTCTCCTCGATAGCTTTAATGCAAAAGTTAAAAATGCTATCGATGCCATTGCTCCAGTAAAGGTCAAGGCGATAACTGGCAGGCGTAAAGCACCCTGGAGAAACACACCAGAAGTACAAAGCATGAGAAGAACATGCAGAAAAGCTGAGCGTTTGTGACGAAAAACCAAACTTGAAGTTCACTATAACATCTATAAAGACAGTCTGCATGCCTTCAATGTTGACTTGGGCAAAGCTAGACAGAATTTTTTCTCTAACATTATAAACTGCAAAATAAATAACACTCGCACCCTTTTTGCAACTGTAGAGAGACTAACAAATCCCCCGAGTCAAGTTCCGAGGGAAATGCTGTCTGATGACAAATGCAATGAGTTTGCAACTTTTTTGCTTCAAAAGAACAGTAATATCAGAATGGAAATCGCCAAAGCTCCATGCGGCAGTCAGGTCAGTCTGACTGACTTCAGTACATCAGAAATTAGTTACTTTGTCTGAATTTCAGACAATTGATCTCAAAACCCTGGAGGAAACGGTACAGCATCTTAAGGCGTCAACTTGCAGCCTTGACACACTTCCCACATCCTATTTCAAAAGAGTGTTTAACTGTTTGGAAGCAGATCTCCTAAAAATAGTTAATACCTCACTGCTCTCAGGAACTTCAGTACATCAGAAATTAGTTACTTTGTCTGAATTTCAGACAATTGATCTCAAAACCCTGGAGGAAACGGTACAGCATCTTAAGGCGTCAACTTGCAGCCTTGACACACTTCCCACATCCTATTTCAAAAGAGTGTTTAACTGTTTGGAAGCAGATCTCCTAAAAATAGTTAATACCTCACTGCTCTCAGGAACTTTCCCAGAGTCCCTAAAAAATGCAGTTGTCAAACCTCTTCTAAAAAAGGGCAATCTAGACAAAACTATACTGTCTAACTACAGACCAATATCAAATCTTCCTTTTATAGGCAAGATCATTGAAAAGGTTGTCTTCAATCAACTGACCAAATTCTTGAACTCAAATGGCTACCTGGACAATTATCAGTCTGGTTTCCGTCAGCATTATAGCACAGAGAAGGTGCTCATAAAGATAATAAATGATATTCGATTGAATTCTGATTCAGGCAAAATATCAGTTCTGGTTTTACTAGATCTCAGTGCTGATTTTGACACAGTACATCACACCATACTCCTAAATAGGCTGGAAAACTGGGTAGGGCTTTCTGAATTGGTATTTAAATGGTTTGGGTCATACCTTAAAGGGAGAGGTTACTATGTGAACATAGGCAACCCATGACACCCATGACTTGTGGTGTTCCACGGGCTCAATTCTAGCTCCGCCTCTTCAACTTGTATATGCTCCCACTTGGCCAAATAAGACACTCAGATCTACCTAGCCCTCTCACCCAATGACTACAGGCCTATTGACCCTCTTTGCAAATGCATTGATTAAATTAACAGATGGGTACGTCAAAACTTCCTTCAGTTAAATAAAAACAAAACTGAAGTCATTGTTTTTGGTAATAAGGATGAAACTAACAAGGTAAACACATACCTTGACTTAAGAGGTCTAAAGACACAAAGCCAGGTAAAAAATCTTGTGGTCATTTTGGAGTCTGATCTTAGTTTCAGCAATCATGTCAAAGCAATAAGCAAATCAGCGTACTACCATCTCAGAAACATAGCCAGAATCAGATGTTTTGTCTCAAGCCAAGATTTAGAGAAACTAGTCCATGCTTTCATCACCAGCAGGGTGGATTACAGTAATGGACTCCTTACAGGTCTTCCCAAAAAGACCATTAGACAGCTGCAGCTCATACAGAACGCTGCTGCCAGGATTCTGACCAGAACCAAAAAATCTGAGCATATCACTCCAATCCTCAGGTCCTTACACTGGTTACCAGTTACCTTTAGAATCAACTTAAAAGTATTATTAATTGTCTATAAATCACTCAATGGTGTAGGACCCTAAATACATCTCAGATATGCTCATTGAATATAAACCAATCAGACTTCTCAGATCATCAGGATCAAGTCAGTTAGAGATAACAAGGGTTCACTCAAAACATGGCGAGTCAGCGTTTAGCCAGTACACCACCCATAGCTGGAATCTGCTTCCAGATGACATCAGACATTCACCAACAGTAGATACTTTTACATCCAGATTAAAAACACACTTGTTTAGTTGTGCATTCACAACCTGAGCACTGTGCTGCTTTACATCAACTGCACTTCTATTTCTAATTTATTTTCATTTTGCTCTTATTCTTTTTATATATACACTCACATTTTTAATCAATTTTATTGCTGTTTTATTGTTTCTTAAAATCTAAAGTTTTTGTGATCTTAAATAATTTGCATTTTAAAGATATATTTTATTCTTTCTGTTAATCATTTTTTGTAAAGCACTTTGAATTGCACTTGTGTATGAAATGTGCTATATAAATAAACTTGCCTTGCCTTGCCTTGTTCACAAGGGTAATCTCCAAAGCTTGTATATCTCTTTGTTGTTTCTGTATTGCGGCTTTCATCATAGAAGTAGAAAGTGAACTATAGATTTGACAAAAAAATCTTATATTAGCTTTACCAATCTCCCACCACATACACAGATTTTCAATGGAATCCTTTTTTAACTTCCAGTCATTCTAAAATATTTTAAATTTTTCACAAAATAAAAAATCTTGCAATAATTTAGTATTAAAGTGCCAAAATAATTGGGCCTTAAATTTCTTCTCATATTCAGGGCAAATAATACCAAGTGATGATCTGAAAACCCAACAGGCAGAATATAAACCACAAATATTTTATTTTTCCATTCTTTACCTTTGTAGAATCTATCTAATTAGATCAGATCAGATCAGATCAGATTAGATTAGATTCAACTTTATTGTCATTATACATATACAAGTACAGTGTAACAAAATGTAGTTTAGGTCTAACCAGAAGTGCAATTAGCAAGTGCAGGATATACAGTGTGAATAAATACAGAATACAATATTAGGAAAATACTATACAATGGGCATGTACTATGAAAATACTTTACAGAAGGAATGTTCTATGAAAATATGACAGTCGGTATGTACTAGAGCTGCACGATTCTGGATAAATTGAGAATCCATATTCTGTGGTTTCAAATAGAGATTGCGATTCTTTGACGATTCTGAATAATGACTAAAAGTAATACATCATTTACTAGAGATTCGTGAAGGGGTATTTAAAGAAAGACACTACTGATAAACATAACAACGCAGTACCTCTAAACAGTTTAAAATAACCTGGGAACATGAAATGCTGTGCAATTTGATGAAGAGCTCTAATAGCGCAGCTTCTCTATTAGCTTAAAATACAGTGATACGCGGCATACACTCTGATGACGTGTTTTACCATAATGACGGATATAAACACGCACTCGGATTTGTCCGCGCTACAAACTGCACTCGTTAGTTTCGTTTCAAACATGTCTAGTTGAGATGTGAAGCATAATCAGAACAATGTAACACAATCCCGAAAGACACTCATAAGAGAAGTTTTGTTGTCAGGCTGTATTTACTTTATATGTTGGTCTATTATTTGGTGTGAGTTTAATTTGGGAGCGTAGGATCTTGTAAAAGGGTCGCATATGCGTGTGAGTTGGCAAATCTCTTCTTTAATCACAGTAACGTTACTTCTGTGATCATTTGACACAGAAATAATGATAGTGTGAATTTGAAAAGACTGTTTGTGACATACCTTATTATAATAATGGTTTCTCTGCTTCTTCTTTTCTCACATATTGAATCCTTATGATTTTAGTCCGAAGTGTACGTTAATAGACACACGAGAATCGTTGATTTTCATTAAGAAGATAGGGTGGGTGGTCGAATCGAGATCGCAATCTTTTAACGATTAATCGTGCAGCTCTAGTATGTACTATGAACAATATATACAGAAGGCTATATACTGTGAACATTAATGTACAGGCGGCTATGAACAGATAACAATATAGACTATACAATAGTGCAAGTGACTCAAGTGTGCATTATTTATACAAATTAGCTATTAAAGTTGCAGTGCAAATGATGCCGTGGTGTGTAAACAGTCCGGTAGAGCATATAACATGAAGTACTGGTGTGTACAGTTCAGTCATGCATGGCAGCCCTGTAGTGCAATGTAAATAGTGTAATAGCAGCATTAAAGTTAAAGTTATGAGGGTTAGTGCAATCAGTGGGGAGCAGAGTTCAATAATGAAACAGCTCTGGGAAAAAGCTGTTTCCTAGTCTGCTGGTTCTTGTCCGGAGGCACCTGAAGCGCCTACCGGAAGGCAGGAGAGTAAACAGTCTATGAGCGGGGTGAGAGGAGTCCTTGAGAATGCTGCAAGCTCGACGCAGACAGCGTTTCTTCTGGATGTCCTCAATGGAAGGGAGTGTAGTCCCTGTTATGCGCTGGGCTGTTTTCACCATCCGCTGCAGTGCCTTGCACTCAGTAACAGAACAGTTCCCGTACCAGACTGTGACACAGTTGGTCAGGATGCTCTCTATCGTGCAGCGATAGAAGTTCACCAGGATAGTTGAAGACAGTTGGTTCTTCCTCAGTGTCCTCAGAAAGAAGAGACGCTGGTGAGCCTTCTTGACCAGGCATGAGGTGTTGGTGGTCCAGGACAGGTCCTCCGAAACATGGGTCCCCAGGAACTTAAAACTGGAAACACGTTCAACAGCCATCCCATTAATGTGGATGGGGTCGTGTTTGCCTCCTTTCGCCTTCCTGAAGTCCACGATGATCTCCTTTGTCTTGGAGTCGTTAAGGAGCAGGTTGTTGTTTGAGCACCATGTGGCCAGGTGCAGGACCTCCTCCCTGTAAGCAGTCTCATCATTGTTGCTGATGAGACCAATCACTGTTGTATCGTCTGCAAACTTGATGGAGTTAGATCCATTCACAGGCCTGCAGTCGAGTGTGAAAAGGGAGTAGAGAAAGGGCTCAGTGTGCAGCCCTGTGGTACACCAGTGTTGAGGGTGATGGTGGTGGAGCAGATGTGGCCTAACCTAACAAGCTGAGGCCTGTTCGTCAGGAAATCCATAATCCATTTGCAGGTTGAATTGTTAATGCCTAGGTTTCCAAGTTTGATGATTAGCTTGGAAGGGATGACGGTATTGAATGCAGAGCTGAAGTCTACAAACAGCATGCGTGCATAAGTGTCCTTATTGTCCAGATGTGTGAGCACAGAGTGCAGCGCCATGGACACTGCATCATCTGTGCTCCTATTGCTACAGTAGGCAAATTGGTATGGGTCCAGTGTGGATGGTAAAGTGTCTTTTAGGTGTGACAGGACCAGACGCTCAAAGCACTTCATAACAATGGGTGTGAGTGCTACAGGGCGGAAGTCGTTCAGGCATGTCTGGCTTGGATGTTTCGGAATGGGCACAATGGAGGTGGATTTGAAACATGCTGGAACCACTGCTTGTGCGAGGGACAGGTTGAAGATATCCGTGAAGACCCCAGCGAGCTGCTCCGCACATGCCCTGAGTACGCGACCAAAATTGCCATCTGGGCCAGCAGACTTTCGTGCGTTTATCCGGCTCAGTGCAGTGTAAAGATCTGTGGAGTTTAGTGTGATGATTGGGTGGTCAGTAGAGGGTGTGAGCTTGGTGGCAGGTTCCTTATTATCTCTCTCAAAGCGTGCATAAAATTCATTAAGCTCGCTCAGGAAGGCGGCATCTGTGGCTATGGGGATGGAGTGGTTGGGTCTGTAATCACTAATGGCCTGGATGCCCTGCCACATGCGTCGAGGGTCAAAATTGGAAAAATGCTCCTCTAGCTTCAACTTGTAGCAGTGCTTGGCCTTTTTGATGCCCCTCTTCAGATTTGCCCTGGAAGTACTATAGGCATGTTCATCACCTGATCTGAAGGCAGTGTTGCGTGCTTTCAGCAGGAGGTGCACTTTCTTGTTCATCCATGATTTCTGATTAGGGTATATGGTGATCTGCTTCTGAGTTGTAACACTATCAATGGTGGTATTGATGTAGTCCAATACAGAGGATGTGTAGCGGTCTATGTCCGTGTGAGAGCCACTGGTGGCCTGAGAAGCAAACATACTCCAGTCTGTGTGTAGAAACCTTTCCTGGAGTGTAAAGTTTGCCCCCGCAGGCCACACCTTGATGGTCTTCACTGATGGCTTCACACGATTAATGTCAGGTGAATACTTGGGGGCGAGGAACAAAGAAAGGTGATCAGATTGACCTAGGTGGGGGAGGGGGGTCGTGGCGTAAGCTTCAGCCATGTTTGTATAGACATGAACCAAAGTTTTGATTCCTCTCATGTGGCAGGAAACATGCTGGTGAAATTTAGGGAGCACTGTCTTTAAGTTAGAGTGATTAAAATCTCCCGCAACAGTAAATGCAGCCTCCGGGTGAGCAGTCTGTTGTTTACTGATGGCTGCATGAAGTTCTTTCATATCAAGCTTGGCATCAGCATCCGGTGGAATATAAGCTGCCGTTATAATGGTGGAAGTGAATTCCCGTGGCAGATAAAACGGTCATTTAAGCATGAGAAACTCAAGGTTAGCCGAGCAGTGTCTCCCGACAATAACAGAGTTTGTGCACCAAGCTTTGTTGACATAAATGCACACTCCACCTCCTCTTGTCTTACCGGATTCCTCCTCCGTTCTATCCGCGCGGTGTGTGTTGTAGCCGCTGTGTAGCCATGTTTCCGTGAAGATTATGACATTGCAGTTCAAAAGTCTTTTGTTGCTGATGATACGGAGTGGAATGTCATCCATTTTGTTCACTAATGATCGTACATAAGCAAGGAAACTGCTGGGTAAAGAGAGCCGGTGTGGTGTTAGCTTAAGCTTAGCTTTTAGCCCTCCGCGCTCCCCCCGACTTTGTTTACGATCTCGACGCCACCGGCGAGCACTTCCGCCCGGCCATGTGGGGTGTGTAGCATCGGGTATTTTGGCAATCTCAGGGACGAGTTGAATGTTGCTGATAAAACTTCCGGGAATGCGCAAACCGATAACCAAAAGCTCATGCCGGGTGTAAGATGTGAATGCACAACTGTTCTGAACGAACAGGCCAGAGATGAGCAAGAAAAACACCATATAAATGCTAAAACTGGAGAGACGCTGAGCCTCGCGATGTTCACGCGCCGCCATCTACGCTCTTATCTGGCTCCACTTACTAATTTTCAGACACTTTAAGCCAGGTGTACTGTTTAATTCCTTTATTCTATTGTATCCAAATGTCTGTTAATTCAAACTCTTTTAACATGTTTGATAGTACAATACTAGATTCATGATGGGGTTAATCTCAGTCTCTATCAAATTGTGCAATTCTAATCACCTCCAATGATAGTACAAACTTTTCTTAAATTTTTTGAATAGCATTCCTTAATTGTAAAAAGTGTCTCACACGCTCAGGTCCATTATTTGGTGCATAAACATTTATCAATATAAACACAGAGCCCTCATATTCTCTCTTTAACAGCAATAGTCTTCCTTTTACAATTTCTTCTACAAACAAAATATTGACATTCCTTTCTTTGGAAAACAGAATAGCTACACCAGCACTTGTATTCGTCCCATGATTTAACATGATTTAACTCCTCATCTTCTTTTACTAAAAAATCTAATGACTGAGAAGTATCTCTAGATCTATTGAGAGTATACAAATGGCACAGTTGCTGAATTTCCACCTTTCCATATTCCCACCATGTTTGCAAAGAACTGAAAGAAAACTTCTTGTTCTAAAATGATTCCAAAAATAAATAAAACTCTCACAAAAAACTTATCTTGCAATAATACATTATTGAATTGCCAATAAGTACTTCTTTGCTTAAAATTGACAATAACAATATTACAACTGACCAACCCATGATCTGAAAAGCTTACAGGTGAAATTGCACAGTACTTAATGCAACTAAAATGATGTTTAAAACAGTACCATCTATCTAATCGAGCCATTGTTACAAGAAGTTCTCTTATTTGAACCCACGTATACTGTCTCTGTGTTTCATTTAGCAGACATCATACAACTGACATCGTTTTCAGTGCAATTAAAATCTCCCCCTATAAATAAATACTCTTCATGATTAAAACCTTCTTCAACACTATTCAATTCAAGTTTATTTATATAGCGCTTTTCACAATGTGCATTGTTCCAAAGCAGCTTTACAGGGGCAAAAAGGTAAAACACAGCACAGTGCATGGTGTTTATACAACGAGCAAGATCATTCCAATAAATAATATCTAATTTCTTAATAAATACATGCAGACTCCCAGTGTGCAGGCCAACACTGCCCTGCTGTGGCGAGGATCCCAAACTCCCATGATTGAACCAGGCTCAACCGGGAGGGCCAGATCTCCTCTGACGTGTCATTGCTGCACTCAGTGACTCCGACCAAAGGCCACCGAGCAAATATCCATGAGGAAGAGGGAGAGCCCACCATCCGCAAACCAGAAAGTCCCTCTCACCGAAAACCGTGCAGGTTCAACCCGGTCCCACCCCATGATCGACCCCAGAAAAACAGAGCAACCAAATATTGTAACTTCAGCATTAATAAGACAAATAGTCCGTCTTTTCTCTTTGTTGGGGGTGTATTGGTCTGAGCTGGGATGGTCCGATGGTCATATTTCTCTTGGCTGGTGGTGGAATTGCCTTAGATGGAGCTGGGATGGTCAGTCAGTCTGCAGCTGTAGCTGGCGTAATCTCAAATTGGGGATGGGCATCTGTCTATCATCTGGACCTGGTGGTACTTCTTCCTACCTCGGGATGGGCATCCCGAGGCGGAGGCAGAAAGAGAATAAAGAGAATAATTAGCGTAGCTGCTGTTCATTAACTATGCATTAAGTGAAAGCTTGGCTGAAAAGATGTGTCTTTAATCTAGATTTAAATTGGGAGAGTGTGTCTGACCCTCGAACAGTATCAGGAAGGCTATTCCAGAGTTTAGGTGCTACGTATCAGAAAGCTCGACCCCCTTTGGTGGATTTAGTTATTCTAGGTGTTATCAAAAGTCCTAAGTTTTGAGATCTTAGAGAGCGTGATGGGTTGTAACGTGATAAAAGCTCGGTTAAGTAAGTAGGGGCTAAACCGTTTAAGGCTTTGTAAGTAATTAAACAAATTTTAAAATCAATACGATACTTAATGGGTAGCCAGTGAAGCGATGATAACACTGGGGTTATGTGATATCTGTCTGTGAAGTAAGATCTGAACCATTGTAGTGCCTGTCCCTGAATACCGGTATAATTGTGTGAACGATCTAATAGTATTGTATGGTCTACAGTATCGAAAGCAGCTCTAACGTCAAGCAGGACTAAGAGTGAGATGTTACATTTATCTGATGCAAGAAGAAGGTCATTTGTAATTCTAACGAGCGCAGTTTCAGTGCTATGATGCGGTCTAAAGCCAGACTGAAACTTTTCGTGCATGTCATTATTTTGTAGGAAGGTACACAGTTGAGTTGACACTACTTCTTCTAGTATTTTAGACAAGTACGGGAGATTTGAAATCGGTCTATAGCTTCCAAGTTCATTGGGGTATAAGTTTGTTTTTTTGATAAGAGGCTTAATTACAGCCAGCTTAAAGGGTCCTGGGATATGTCCTAGATTAATTGATGAGTTGATTATGTTATAAATGGGCTCAATGCAACAGGTAGTAGCTCTTTAAATAAGGTAGTCGGAATGGGGTCTAATAAGCATGTTGTCGGTTTGGATGTTCCAACAGATCAATTCTTCCTGATTTATAGGAGAAAAACACTGTAGCTTTTCTTTTTGGGTGACGGTTGAAACTAATTCTTCCCACACACTTGGTGGTTTGGTTTTAGTTATGTTGTCTCGATTTTCTCAGTAAAATATTTCATGAATTCATTGCTACCAAGGTGCGGCGGAATACCCAGGTCAGGTGGAGTCTGTTTGTTTGTTAGTTTAGCAATTGTACTAAATAAAAACCTTGGATTGTTTTTGTTAGTTTCTATGAGGTTACGGAAGTGCTCGGCTTTTGCTGCTTTTAGTGCCTTTTTATAACAGCTTGCACTCTCTTTCCATGCAGTTTTAAAGACCTCTAATTGGGTTTGTTCCATTTTCGCACCAGTTTACGCGTTTCTCTTTTTTGGGCGCGTGTGGTGTTATTTTACCATGTGGCTACGATCTTTTCATTTATCTTTTTTGACTTCATAGGTGCGACCGCTTCTAATATATTAGAGAAAATAGTGCCGATGTTGCTGGTCATGTCATCGAGCGATTCTATATTTGTTGGAAAGGTTATTAGAGGAGTCAGATCTGGCCAGTTCTTTACGAAACTATCTAGTAGTTGAGGTGATTGTTCTACCCTGTCGATAACGAGATATACAACTGATTTCTGCAGTGCGCAGTGTACATGTTATAAGATGGTGATCGGAAACATCGTCACTTTGAGGTATTACATCGATATTGATTAGATCGGCTCCGTGAGATATAATCAAGTCTAGCGTATGATTAAGTCGATGAGTTGGTCTATTGATGTGTTGTGTTACACCACAAGAGTCTAGTAGTTCTTTAAATGCCACAGCTAATGGACCGTTAGCAATATCAATGTGGATATTAAAATCTCCGACAATCAGTACTTTATCAACATTAACCAATAGGTCCGATAAGCCCGATAAACCAATAGGTCCGAACAAACGTAACTCAAAAAGTTAAGAAATCACCATTTGCATTTTTTTCATTTTACTAAATTCCTTCCAAAGCAATTTGTAACCATTGTAACTGGCCGTTTTCAGTAGCAATCCCACTGCCCAATGAATTTGTCTATATCCGGAAAAGAATCTTTGACCATCACTGTTTATTCAAACGTTGCATCCAAAAACTTATACATTTTCTGCAATGTGTACGTGTCAACTAAAACCTGTGTCGGTGGCTCTCCGCCGTTTGGGACCGACGCCATCCCAGCACCGTCCTAAAGGCCCACAAACCTCTCAACCCAACTAAAAATATATATATATATATTAGTGGTGGGCCGTTATCGGCGTTAACGTGAGACTCTTATCGCGCGATAAAACAAATGTCGCTGTTAATCTATTCTCAAAGTTGGGTTAGGAGCTGGGTCTATACTACGCCAGCTATGATGACTTTCACCTTGATATTTTAGCGCGGGTGTATATATAGCTTAATTGGACTGTAGGGGGCGAGAACGAGATTTTTCAACTCACGTGATTCGCGTCATTCGCGCCGCCTCATCATCTCATAACCAGGGCTTTGGCGCGAATCGCGCAGCAAGTAGGTCTATCGCCTCTTTGCATTGACTTAACATGTAAATCTCTCGCGATTGAAACGCCATTCGCGTTTGGTCTGAACACAACATAACGTTACTGTGAAATGACCACATCAAACGTGACGTGCTAACATGGATGCAGCTATGAAGCCGCCGGGTTTGCTTCAGGGAAAATTTATTTTTAAGAAGCTTCTCAATGGAAACCTCGACAAGACTAAGGTTGTTTGCACCTTGTTCAATGTGGAATTGGTTTACTGTACGGAATTGATTTACATACAGTTGGTTTAAAAAAAAAACCTGTCCTCTCAACAGGTAGTGGTCTAACTTTAGTTGAAACCAGTAACTTTGTATTGGCACCTAATGTATTATGGCTCCTGTATGACATATCGCTTGTTGCTCCCTAACTCTTTGTAAGTTGCTTTGGATAAAAGCGTCTTCTAAATGACTAAATGTAAATTGAAATGTACTGTACTCTTCCAGTCTCAAGTACCACCTAAACGCAAAGCATCCCTTAGCTAATGCGGAAGTAAACACAAGTACATCTTATTGAACATAATTTAATATTCATCACAAATTATCATAGTAGAACAGCTTTCTCAAGCAGTTTGTGATGCATTTTGGAAACAGGAGATGAACCCCTGGTCTAATGCGCCACCTGGCTTGAGAAACCCGTTCTCAAAGACTTACTTTTAGTCATTATTTAGGTAGCACACATATTCTGAATGCCTTCCGCAGAATTCAAATGAGCCATTTTAATCTAGATTAAAAAAATTAATCTATGCCCACCACTAATATATATATATATGTTTTTTAAACAATTTTTCAAGAGCTGAATATAAAGTAAATAGCACTACAGTCACCCTCTTTGAGAGAGAGAGAGAGAGAGAGAGAGAGAGAGATTTGATTTTATAACACCTTTATTTAATTACAGGACTCTAGCAAGAAGCAACAAACCCTTTATCACTACACACTGAGATTATCCAATATTCTCAGTAAAGACTTAGACATTATTTTCCACCAAACACAACAAATTGTCTGCACTCCAAATGTCTTTGAACTTTTCCATCTCCTTCATAGAAAAATAAAAAATAAAATCATGCCTTATGCTTGTTTTTAAAAGCCCTTTAAAAACGGTTTCAACATCAGAATTTGTGTCATGAGTCACTTTGTTCCTTCTACTAAAATATATAGCCATTTTTGCTTGTCCCAGAATGAAGTTTAACAGCCGTCCTTTCCTCTTTTTCCTTTTACAATATTTAAACCCAAAAATAAACACCGTCATTGTTAACATTTCATCAACAGAAGAAAATAAAGTCTGCAATAAAACAAAGGACTCAGTCTCTCACACTGCGTAAAACAATGAAAAATGTTTTCCTTTTCATCACAAAAAACACATTTATCCTGCACAGTTGGATTCAGAATGGAAACATAAGCATTTACTGCAATAATGCCATGTGACACCCTCCACTGAAGATCTCCAACTTTTTTAGTCAATGGTGGCTTGTACAATGAACCCCAACAAGGCTTAATATCATCCTCAACATTTAAATGGTCTCTCCAAGGCGTATCCACACGTTGTAGTTTCTCCTTATTTATCATTTTAACGCATACTTGATACTCCTGCCTCCCATTGACTCAAAAACCATGTCTCTTAAAACTTTTGAAGTAGATGATGAGCTCTCCATGTCGAAAATAGTCTTTGATATCACCATGCTTGGAAAACAATCCATTTCCTTTGGGATGGTTCGTAATGATAAAAAAGTCCAGTCCTCTTCACTCAGTGTTTTTCGAAATCTTTCCAACAGCATTTGAACTGTCCTTGTTGATCTTATGTCCAGTTTTTCTGCAACCGCAATGGTATTGTCCAGAGCATTACCAGCCACTTCAATTAGATTTTTCATTTTTACTATGTTGGAATCTACAAGAGCCCATTTTAACCAAATTGTTGTCTTGCCACAAGAATCCAAACGTGCACCATTAATCAGAGGTTCTTCTAAAAACCAGTGTAGAGACCTGTAAGGTAAAGATCTCCTGGCCTGCACCAGACACCAAGCTCTTCTCATACTTTCATAAAAAGGAGAGATACACTTCAAATCAAAATTAGAACAGTCTGACCGAAAGAGATTTTTCCCAAATCCTCACCCACCAACCTTACTAATAAGGCATCATTCCATGATACTTTTGGCTTATATAAAAATTTCTGAAGAAATTGTAGCCTAAAGGCTGCTTTCCTACTTTTTAGATGTACGATGCTTTGTCCACCGTCTTCCTTCGGGAGATACAACACCGCCCTAGGTAGCCAGTGTAAATTGTCCCAGAAAAAATGTATCATTTTCATTTGTATTTTCTCAAGAACCCCACAGGGAGGCTCTAAAACCGATAACCTGTGCCACAGCGGGGAGGCTACCACACTATTAATAATCAAAGCCCTTCCCCTATATGACATTTTAGGCAATAACCATTTCAACCTTTCCAGTCTTCCTTCAACATTTTCAAAAACATTCTCCCAATTTATCTGATTAGTCACTTCATCACCCAAAAAGATTACGAGATATTTTAATCCATGTTCTGACCAGGTCATACTGCCTGGAAACAACAACTTTTCCTTATTCCATTGTCCAACTAAATATGCTTCACTTTTGGCCCAATTTACTTTTGCGGAAGAAGCTTTCCCATATCTACTTACAATATCCACTAACTTATTAATATCATTCTGCCCACTAATCAATACCATAACATCGTCAGCATATGCCGACAATTTTATCGGTGGGAAAAAATTGTTGACATTTAAAACCATCTAGCTCTGCTCTAATTTGAATAAGCATAGGTTCTAAAGCTATTGAATATAGCATGCCTGACATGGCACAGACCTGTCTTATACCTATCTTAATTTTGAAAGGACTACATAAGCCACCATTGACTTTCAGTATACTCTCAATATCACCGTAGAGCACTTTAATCATAGAAATGAACTCAAGTGGAAAACCAATTGCCTCAAGTGTTTGCCATAGAAACTGATGCTCCACCCGGTCACAAGCTTTCTCCTGGTCCAGCGATACCAGACCAACCTTTTTACCAAAAAGTCTAGAGACTTCAAATACATCTCGAATTAAAGATACATTGTCCTCCATTGATCTGTTGGGCACACAATAGGACTGATCCATATGGATGACCCGTCCCATCACCTCCCTCAGTCTGTTTGCGTAAGTTTTTGAAAGAACTTTATAATCTGTACACAACAAGAAGACTGGTCTCTAGTTCTTTATCTCCTTGAGATCACCTTTCTTCGGGAGCAGCGTTAAAACTGCTCTTCTGCAACTTATTGGCAGGCGCCCTTCAGACAGACTGTTGTTTAACACTGCCAGCAAGTCTTCTCCCAGGAAATACCAGTAGGTTTTGTAAAAATCCACCGTCAGACCATCCAAACCAGTTGCTTTTCCACTTTTCATGCTTTGTAGTGCTTTCAGAAGTTCATCTACCGTTGCAGGATGCACCAGGTCTTCACACGACACCTCGGTCACTTGTGGAAGGTCTGAGATGAACTGATTCGTTGAGTGGTCATCCACACTTTCACTGGTATACAGCTCCTTGTAAAAGCTAACCGCCCTCTTTCTAATGTCAGAGTCCACAGTCAGCTCTCTGCCATCCACAGAACGTAAACATTGAATACTCTTTCTTTGTCCCTTTTTTTTTCTCCAGACAAAAGAAGAATATGGAAGGGGCATTCATTTCAGAAATAGTCTGAAATCTGGACCTAACCAACGCCCCTTGAGCTCTAGTTTCCAAAAGATCAGTTAGTGTAAATTTCTTGTTCTTAAGAGCCTGCATTTGGCCTTGACCTCTGTGAACTCCGTTCAATACTTGGAGTTCCACAATATCGCTCTCTAATCTTCTAATCTGTTAAATAGTGTCCTTAGTAACATTGACAGTATACTGATTACATAATTTTTCTATCTTCAACTTTCCAATCTCCCACCATTGTTGAATTGAAGTAAAGTTAGGTTTTTTGAGTTCTCCATCCCCTCCAAAAGAAAAGGAGACATTGTCCAAAATCAGCATCCTCAAGCAGAGCATTGTTAAAATGCCAATATGGACTCTTATGTTTTACAGATTTAATAAACACACAACTTTCTACCATTGCATGGACAGAAAAACCAACAGGACAAATACTACAAGACTTAGAACATTGTAATTGGTGTTTAAAATCATAAAACTGATCTAATCTTGCTAAGGATATACGATTTTCGTTCACGTGAGCCCAAGTATATTGCCTTTCTTCTTAAATGCAAATTTCTCCAAACATCACAAAGTTGATGTTTTTTAATGATGTTTATCAAATTTTGTCTTGAAGCTATATGAGGTTCATCATGATTCCTATCCATATCATCATATGTACAATTAAAATCACCAGCAAGTATTAAAACTTTTCCATAACACATTGTTTAAGATTTTCATGCAAGGTTTGCAAAAAACATATTCTTTCAGTCTGTTTAACAGGAGCATAGACTCTAATCAATTCCATAATGACATTTTCAAACCTTGCTATTAATGTCAGTACTCTACCCTCTATTATTTCAATTTCATCACAAGACATTGGCAAAACATTTTTTAAAAACAAGACAGCTAACCCAGCACTACGAGAAGTCTTTTGACTGAAACAGATTCTCCCTTCCCAATCTTTTAGCCATTCAACTTCCTCTTCTTTTGTGCTATGAGTCTCTTGCAAAAACATGATATCTATATTTTTAAGTTTGATTAAATCATAAAGCTGCATCCTTTTTTTAACATCCCTCATCCCATTAACATTTAACGAAGCAATTTTGAAAGTGCTCATCGTAAGGGAGGAAAGCAGCAGAAGAAAATACACCAACATGTCATTTCATTACTCTTATGAACCATTTTGTTTTTCTTATCACATTCTTTTTGCAAAATCTTCCTTAACCTATACACCTCTGGAATCGACAAACATTTTCCACCCTTTTGCTTCATTAGGATTTTTGCTGAGTCAACAAACAGAGAGAGATCGGGAAAAAACTTAATCACCTCAACATTTCTCAATCCTTTTGTACGTTGTAGAAAGTCTTTCATTCTTTCTAAACTGTAGCCACTGTAATCTGGCCTCTCCTTATCTTCTACAGAGGCTTCAGACACTTCTTGCTCACTTTCTGAATCCGAAGTTTGTGTAATATCAGACATTTGTGACAATTCAGAATCTTGTGTATTATTTTCATCGTGCATTATTTTCTTCGATTCATCATCTCTTTCATGGGAATTTGATTTTCTTTTCACTGCAGGCACTTTAAAGAGATTCTCATCATCTTTACCTATTTCCTTCTCTACCTCATCAAGCTCCAAATCCATTTCCTCAACATTTGTTGTGCTCATTAGGCCTACTTGGTTTATGTTTTGACTTAGAGGGACATTTTCATCAGTAGTGTTTGCTACCCTGTCTTTTTCTGGACAAGCACGTACCAAATGGCCTTCTTTTTCACATCCAAAGCACTTCATGTTTTCAGTAGTAGCATAAATGACATAATCAAAACCATCAACTTTGAACTTGAATTCAACATTTATTTCCTCAATATCAGTTCTCAAAATCATGTACACAAATCTACGGAAAGAAACCACATGCTTAAGCATCGGGGATTTACAACCCAGCGAGATTTTCTTTATTGCAGACGCGAACTGTCCGTATCTAGACAGTTTGCATTTTAACGCCTCATCGCTAATAAATGGGGGGACATTAGATAACAAAACGTTCCTTGCGGGATTAACCAGTGGAAAAATCCGAACGAAACTATCGTTATGAACTAAACCACTCTCCACCACTTCATTCACTTTTTCCTCCTTATTCAGGAACAGTACTACCGCACCGTTCATTCTAGAGGCTTAACGAATGCTATCGTGACCCGCCACCTCTCCTACCGCTAGCACAACATCCTCTGTCGAACACTCAACACCGACCGGCACCTTTAGCCCATTCCGGCGTGTGAGTTGCTCAAAACTCTCCTTCACCGCCATCGTCGTGTTGGCCAGTTAAGCAACTGGTCGACACGACTCCCTAAACCACCAAAGTAACTGTCAGTACTTGATACCAATATACTGAAGAAAAGTTATACAAAATCCGTGAGTGAGAAAAAGCAGTCAAAAATTGACAGACCTTGAAGCTGAGTTAGAAAGACCGCAATCACTCTCCGAGTCACACACCACTAACTCAGCAGACGCTCACGCATGCACAGAGAGAGAGAGAGAGAGAGACAGAGAGAGAGACACAGAGAGAGAGAGAGAGAGAGAGAAGGAGAGAGAGAGAGTGACAGAGAGAGATAGACAGACAGAGAGACAGAGAGAGAGACAGAGAGAGAGACAGAGAGAGTGACAGAGAGAGAGAGAGAGAGAGAGAGAAAGAGAGAGAGAGACAGAGAGAGAGAGACAGAGAGAGAGAGACAGAGAGATACGAAGGTGTACATTTAGCAGTAGACAGGATTAACCAAATATTTACAATATCTGCAACACTATCTAACCTAAGCTTTGTTGACTTAAAAAAGCTTTTGACTCAATCTGGCATGAGGGACTTTTTCTTCAGTTGAATCAATGTGGCATCGGAGGAAAAACCTACGACATCATCAAATCAATGTACACCAATAACACATTTGCAGTTAAAATTGGCAACAAGCACACAGACTTTCTCTCTCAGAGTCGTGGAGTGAGACAGGGCTGTAGTCTAAGTCCTACACTATTTAACATTTACATGAATGAATTAGCTGGAGCTCTAGAACAGTCACTAGCACCTGGTCCGACCTTACAAGACACCGAAGTGAAATGCCTCCTGTTTGCAGACGATCTGGTGCTGCTGTCACCCACAAAAGAGAGTCTACAGCAACATCTGGACACCCTGCACACTTTCTGCCAAACATGGGCCCTATCGGTTAACCTTAAAAAGACTCGAGTCATGATATTCCAAAAAAAGCCCAGTAACCAAAACCAACATAACCGTTTCAAACTAAACAACGTGCCCCTAGAACACACCAAGAACTACACATATCTTGGTATAAACATAAGTAACACCGGAAACTTAAACAAGGCTGTAAATGACCTGAGAGACAAGGCACGAAGAGCCTTTTACGCAATCAAAAAGAATATCAAAATTGACATCCCAACCGTAATCTGGCTGAAAATAATACAATCAATTATAGAACCGATCGCGCTGTATGGAAGTGAGGTTTGGGGTCCTCTCGCCAACCAAGAGTTCAGCAGATGGGACAAACACCCAATAGAGATTCTGCAAACAGAAATGTGTAAAAACATTCTACGGGTACAGAGAAAAACTCCAAACAACGCCTGCAGAGCAGAATTAGGACTGTATCCTCTAATCATTAAAATACAAAAAAGAGCTTTAAAATTCTACACGCACCTTAAGAACAGCGACACAGACACACTCCATCACAAAGCCTTAAGCCATCAAGAGCTGAGCCCAGAGAGAAACCCCTTCATCCAACTGATCTCACAACTAACTCTACAACCCCAAACATGCCCAAGACAACCCCAAACCCCAGCCAGACTAAACCAAATGATCAAAAGACAAAAAGAGAAATATCTCCAACAATGGACAGAAGCAACAGCTCAGCAAAGTAAACTGGAATGCTATGTGTCACTAAAGAGAGAATATAAAGTGTCAGAATACCTCACAAGCGTATCAGATCCTAAACTAAGAAAAGTGTTGAGCATGTACAGACTCAGTGATCAGCAGCTCACTGTAGAGACGGGCAGACACAGACACACATGGACACCGAAGAGAAGAGCGACTGTGTCCACACTGCACACACAATCAAGTGGAAACAGAGCTGCACTTTCTCCTCTCCTGTCCCAACTACACACACATCAGAGAAACATTCTTCCCCCAGTTTACAAACTTACACAAAGACTTTGACCAGTTTCAACAAAAGGACAAGATCTCATACATACTGGGAGAAAACTCAAGAAGCTCAAACCTGCTCAAGATATGTCAAGTCCTGCCTGCATGACATTTACTGTGTGTGTATTTCTAATAGCTTTGCCTTCAGACATTCTCTCTCACAGAATCTAATTAAAATTAGGCAGCAAAATCTTTCACTTGCGCTGATATGATGACCCACACACATTAGGCAATGATAGTAGCTGTGTGTGTGTGTGTGTGTGTGTGTGTGTGTGTTGAGCTGATTAAATGTGTCCAGACTCGCTGTGGGTGTTTAGCGGCTTGTAATCGTGTGTCGAATTGTGAGAGATGAGGTTTACACCACCAGATACTCTCTCTATTAATCCATTAAAATATTTAAAAACCAAACTTACTGGAGTCACCTTACACACACATACACTCAGTGAGAGAGACAGACATGGTATTTTATTTCTTCAACTCTTCATCCATCAAAACGCACAGGACTTGGGGATATAATGAGCAGCTCTCGTTTTGTTTTAAGAAAGAACTCTGTTTCACAAACTCACAGTACCATCTAACAAACACACAGACAGATGTTTATGTGTTTTCTGGGTAAGATACACGTGGATCATGACTGTAGAATGTGCAGCTGATGTCATGTTTCCATTGAATATGTGTGACTATGTGCCGGGCCGAATATACAAGAGTCTGTTTCTGGCTGTGCTTCCCTGCTGTCGTGATAGTACATAAAGATAACTTCATATCCTGAGTGAAGGTTTGCTTCAAATGAATAATGACATCGAGTTGTGCTTGAGGTCATCAGACAGTTACTGATGTCACTAAACACTCTTCCGTAAATGTGAGAAAATAATGAGCAGAAATCTCACAGCACGACGGACACTGAGGGATTATAAAGATGACAACACAGACAGAACAAGAGACAGACCGACAGAACGGGAGTGAGACAGACAGACAGACAGAACGGGAGTGAGACAGACAGACAGACAGAACGGGAGTGAGACAGAGCGTGAGACAGACAGAACAAGAGTGTGACAGACATACGGATAGACGGAGAGTGAGATAGACAGAAGAAGAGTGAGGTATGCATACAGAGAGTGAGCGAACAGAAAAAGAGTGAGATTGACAGAGAGACAAACAGACAGACAGACAGAGGGTGAAACAGACAGACAGCCAGACTGACTGACAGAGTGGGACAGACAGACAGAGGTTGAGACAGACAGTCAGCCAGACAGACAAAGTGAGACAGACAGACAGAACAGGAGTGAAACAGACAGAACAAGAGTGAGACAGACAGACAGACAGAACAGGAGTGAAACAGACAGAACAAGAGTGAGACAGACATATGGACAGACAGACGGAGAGTGAGACAGAAGAAGAGTGAGATAGCCATAAAGAGAGTGAGACAGACAGACAGACATAACAATAGTGAGATAGACCGAGAGACAAACAGACAGACAGAGGGTTAGCGAGACAGACAGCCAGACTGACTGACAGAGTGAGACAAACAGACAGAGGTTGAGACAGAAGGACAGACAGACTTACAGAGTGAGACAGACAGACAGACAGCCAAACAGCCAGTTTGTCAGAGTGAGACAGACAGACAGAGGTTGAGACAGCCAGACAGATTGACAGAGTGAGACAGACAGACAGACAGACAGAGGTTGAGAGAGACAGACAGAGGATGAGACAGACAGCCAGACAGATTGACAGAGTGAGACAGACAGACAGAGGTTGAGAGAGACAGACAGAGGATGAGACAGATAGCCAGACAGATTGACAGAGTGAGACAGACAGACAGACAGACAGACAGACAGAGGTTGAGAGAGACAGACAGAGGATGAGACAGACAGCCAGACAGAT